>CM070834.1:12155452-12755452 GCA_036326025.1 Chrosomus eos
AGGCCATTTAGTCCAGTTTCTCTAGCTACAACATAGTATCTTGTATAATTGTATGTGAATTGAGACAGAGCCAAGGTGGTTGTTCAGTCCTTTAGTGCAGAATACCCTGATGACATTTGTTCTTGCCCTGCAGAACAACATCTGATTCTAGCTAATGAGCTAGCGTTGTAAGCCAGGGAGGCTAACACGTTTGTAAAACCAGCTGGTGTCATGCTTCACCAGGTCAGATACCCAGAACACGTGGTCCTACAGTGAACAACTCACACAGACAGGCACATAAAAATGTGAAGATAGATTTACATAATAATGCAGGTTGTACAGATGCAGAGTTATGAATTGTGGGCTCATATATATAAAAGAGAAAAGAAGGAGAGGGAGATTTGTTTGTGGAGTTGTGTCCTCAGAGACGTCTGTTTGTCTGGCTGAGATCCAGAACTAATCAGATGTTGAGTTGCTCCCATAAGCAAACTAAGACTTCATTTTTAATTTCCAAAAATGATCGTGATTTTAATGGTAAAAATGCTACAGTGAAAAAAATGTTAATTGGTTAACAGAAAGTTTCCACTATATACGGTAAATAACTGTGATGGTACATTTAATGTAATTTTACTGTAAAATACCGTTAAATTTACAGTTTTTGAAAGTGAAAAAGAACAACTCACTGTATAATTTACAGTGAAAAAAACGTAAATTGACATTCCCACAATTACCTGCGTGACACAAACATTACACCAGATAATGAAATACGGTTTATTACTGTAAATGTTAAGTTAAGTCTGTAAATGGTTTTTGATGGTAAAGTTCTGGCAACCACAGCTGCTGTTTTTTACCGTAAAAATTACGGTTTATTTTTTACAGTATACACTCATTATACACTCATTATTTTCTTTATTTACAAAAAATGCTTTGGTGAATAAAATATTTCCCAGTCACATTTCACATTAGCATCAAAATTAAACAAATATGATGAGTATGAGTCAATACATCATCAGTCCTTCTTCCAAAATGTGTTTTGACTTATCCTGATTCACTATGGTAAGCCTATAAGTGTGTATATTATAGACCTGATGGTTTTCGTAGGAAATTGTGTAGGCCTGTCATATAAGTAAAGTATTTTATTAAACAGATAAATTGCTATATGTAGATCTCATTTTAAGCATTGCATAGTGTCATTTCATTATTGTAGCGCTGTACTGGAATTTATTTTCAAGGAAGTACTGTGTTAATGAATCTTCAACTAGTCAGATTGACATTCTTTCCATCTAAACTAGTTATATCTCTTAAACCGAATGTGAATGTTTTATGGCTAGTACTGTATAATATTCATCCGCATAGCCGACGCACAACCAAAACAATGTTCTGCTGCAAAATGCATACAGGTTTGTTTTATAACTGCTAGAGGACCAAAATTGTACCTTTAAATAATATTTGCATAAAGAAAATTAGGCTTATTTTAGGACCATCAAGATTATTTGCATTGTGACATTATTTTCATGACACATTTCCCCCCATAATTCTCATTGACATGCATTGAAACATGTTATTTTTAATTTATTTGTTCTTGTCATTATTCTAATTCTAAATGAGCCACAATGAAATGTTTTACAACAAATAATTCATGTACCAATAATAATACTAAAATAATCTTTATTAACATATAATTTCTTTCTTTACATTTTGTGGTGAAACACTTCACGTTTCTGACATGTTCTTGACAGATGAGATTCACCCTTACAGAACCACTGAAATTATAAATTCACTGAATTCAAAATGGTAATAAATAAGCAAAAATAAACTGGCTATAGGATACACAGCATTTTCTACAAGGCATGAGGCATTTCACCCACGCATGTAATGACTTAGAGCACATGTTTGATGTCTGGCATTTTTCCAAAGTCTTGTTAGAGATAACTGGACCAATGGGTCCTGCTCTTCTCACACTTCTCGCTGTCTAACAGCACTTAGAGCGATCTGAGAAACAAACTGTAAGCAGTTGTGTTGTAGCAAGAGATTTAACTACAGCCTCAATAAGAGCAAATGATCACCTCTACCTCGTGAACACCATACAGAGGAATGAAAATCGATAAAATGCAAATGCTATTTTTAAAATAGTCAAATATGAGTGTTTGGTGTGTTAGTTTTATAATAGAGCGCAACAGTTGGGTTGTGGAAGTAAAAATCCCATTCATTTTTATAAGGATATTGACTTGATAACATAAACCTTTAAAGACAGCCTTTAAATTTCACCGTTATGTTTAGTTTTATTCAGTTGAAGGACTTTTAGTTTGTATTTCTTCAGTTCATGTCTGTCTTTGTTTGATTTCCCGCCACTCTTTAGTTACAATGGTCAGATTGGTCACGTCATCATTAGTTCATTTGTTCCAGCTGTGTTCTATTAATTACCTTGTTTAGTTGTACCCCTGTCTGTCTTCTCTCTTTGTTTGATCTCGTTCACATTTAGTGATGTTTTGCTAACGCCTGTTTGCCTGTCTTGTGGATTATGCGTATTAAACTTCGTTGGAACTTTATTCTTCTGCATTCGTCTGTATTCCGGCAAAACCCCGGGCCGTGACACTATGAGGTTGTCAACCCATGGTATACACATTTGTTAAAGCCAACAGTTCACACAATTTTAACTAGTTTTATAAATAATTGTTTCCTGGTGGAAAAAAAAACATACATTACGAATGATTCTGCAAAGAAATGACAGACAAAATACTCTAAAAATACAAAGTGTGTGTGTGTGTGTGTGTGTGTGTGTGTGTGTGTGTGTGTGTGTGTGTGTGTGTGTGTGTGTGTGTGTGTGTGTGTGTGTGTGTGTGTGTGTGTGTGTGTGTGTGTGTGTGTGTGTGTGTGTGTGTGTGTGTGTGTGTGTGTGTGTGTGTGTGTGTGTGTGTGTGTGTGTGTGGGTTGGTTTATGTGATTTATGAGGACACAAATTTGTATTATGACATGTGTATTACACTGGTATTACAACTTATGGGTGGTTTATGAGGACAATTCAAAAGTCCTCATAAATCAAATGGCTTAAAAAACATAAAAAACAATGTTTTATTAAAAAATTAAAAATGCAGCATGTCTCCTGTGATGGGTAGGTTTAGGGACAGGGGCAGTGTAGGGGGATAGAATATACAGTTTGTACAGTATAAAAACCATTACGCCTACGGAGAGTCCTCATAATGCTGTTGCACCAACGTGTGTGTGTGTGTGTGTGTGTGTGTGTGTGTGTGTGTGTGTGTGTGTGTGTGTGTGTGTGTGTGTGTGTGTGTGTGTGTGTGTGTGTGGTGCGTGCGTGCGTGCGTGCGTGCGTGCGTGCGTGCGTGCGTGCGTGCGTGCGTGCGTGCGTGCGTGCGTGCGTGCGTGTGTGTCTGCTAACAGCCAGATATTTCGTAATAATGTTCACTGTTGCATATGGGAAGAATAGATACATGCATTATTAGTAGCTGTTTCTATGGGCTGCTGTATGTAAGCCATTGCCCATATTGGAACTGTCAAAGCCAGTCCGTGAACATTCGAGTGCAAGTTGACTGAGCATTTGCAACCGTAGTGAGACGTATGTTTGAATATCTATATCTATATCTATATCTATATCTATATATATATATATATATATATATATATATATATATATATATATATATATATATATATATATATATATATATATATATATATATATATATATACAGTAGTAAACATTTGAACTGGATCAAAAAAGTTAATCAAAGTTGTAAGACAAGAATGGGACAAGAACGGTGATGAAAGGTTTTGATACTTCAAATGTTGACTACTGTATATATACTATTTACTTGAGCCTATAAATATCACGGCAAAAAGCTAACTGTGACTGGTCATTTTACATTTAATGCTGACTTAAGTAAATCTCTAATGTGTTTGGCTATCCTGAGGCTCGTTATTTCACCCTATCAGTCTCAGGCTCAGCTATGACTCATTTCAAATTATATCAGCACTTACATTGCAGAGGCTTTTCAGAGGTAAACACATGCATCTGTGACCACTTCACTCTTCTCTGGTCTCTTTAAGTGCCTCTACAGGAGGGCAGGCTCTCTGATGTTAGTGTTCATAGCTTTTCCCTTGACATGTCCGTCCCTGTCGGATTGCCTAATTGTCTAAGATGTCATATTCAAGGGAGCCCAGCTTAGCAATGCCCCATTTTGCATGTGTTATGGAGCTTCAGTGACCTTTTTGTTCCCCCTCATTAAAGCTCTGGCTATTTGATAATTAATCTCTGATGTTCTTGTTTTCAAGGGAATGGCAGCAGTTGTGACAGATGCATATCACGCAATGACCTTTGCATTGGTCTGAGCCCAGCATTTAAGGACAGTTTATTCAAGAACCTGCCAATCAAATGCTCACATGGCAACTTGTTGTTTTTGATACTAAGTTGCTAACTATGTCCTCATTTGACGCATTTATAGGCACATAAAAAATACATAGGCATTGGTAGACGCTAATTAGGGGGCTTCAGGCACCTTCTTTCATCTCCGTTCTAAAAATCTGTGGTAATGTGGTCTCTCTTCACATTTGTTGAAAACAGCTGTTGCTTTATAGGTTATCTGAGGATTCTTCACTCGGAATCCTCCTCTTAGCAAAAAACTTAGTTGGTTACATTAAAGTCACCATGAAATCAAAATTAACAATTCCTATTTTTTCATGGAATATTGCAATATTTATTATAAAGTATCTGTGCACATCATTTTTGTTATAAATTCATGTGCCCTTGTAATCTTTAATCAATATAACTTCCCCTCCCTCTTGCAGCGACATCTCTTATTAGGCCTGTTGGACTTCATGTAGCGCTGCGCAGACCGATCGGCGACGGAAGCAGTGCATGCCGTTTAGAAATTGTGTCCGACTTGAGACAGCGCCGATGCCATGTGACTGTGACATATGCCATCAAAGAACCGCGAGAGGGATTCGAGAGCAGCCGGCTGATTCATTCTGCGCAGCACAAGCTCTGATGAAGACACAACTGTTCCACGATTGGCTGGATTCACTGCATGACAACGATCACATCATGAATTCATGTTTATTCTCACACATTCAGTTCTACTAATATTCACATATCTGTTTTTATAACAGTAAAAGCTCTTTTCATGTAGTCTTGATGTTATATTGTGTCATGTTTATCAAAATAAAACTGATAAAAAACGTAAACCCACTACATTGATATTTAAATAGTATAGGCTTATGTTGAACTTTATTATTGTACAAATATGCTGTATTTAGCAGTACATAAAGTATTAGGAACATATCTGAAACGTCTGTGTATTTTACAAATATTGCATTTATTTTACTTCAGCTGTGGTAAAGTATGCAAACACCACGTGAGCGGTCACAACGGGAAGCAGAAAGTGTTCGACTTTACGTCTCCGTTTTCAGCTCCTTCTGTTTTCAGCTCCGCCTGTTCTCGGCAACTCTCACCGATCGGTTACATTAAAGGAACACTCCACCGTTTTTTGAAATAGGGCTTATTCACATTCTTTCCTACATTTCTCAGTGCATGCATTGTTTTAGTTTGACAGGGTCGGCGCTAGCTTAGCTTAGCACAATGAATGGAATCCTTTGTTGCCAGCTAGCATGTCCTGAGTAAAAGTGATAAAAAAAACCCACGTAATTACTTCTTGTGGCCTGCGTATTAACAACGAGTACAAATAGCGATGCAGATTAACACTAGGTGATTTCCTAGGCAGATATTGACTTGGGACTATATTAGGGGGAAGCACAGGCGAAGCACTGCTGCTTAGGCGAAGCACTGCTACTTGGGATTTCATGTGTTGCGTGATATCTCTGCGCCCAAGTATATCTCTGCGCCAAATAACGTGGGTTTTTTTTTTTATCACTTTTACTCAGGACATGCTAGCTGGCAACAAAGTATTCCATTCATTATGCTAAGCTAAGCTAGCGCCGACCCTGTCAAACTAAAACAATGCATGCACTGAGACAAAAATGCATTTGCACCAGGGGCGTAGAGTTTTAACACCTACATTTTCCCGGTGAGAGGGTTCAACACCCGCACTTTTTCTGCAGTTTTTCCGCAGTTTTGCACAAACGCGCTACTACAGTCGCTCCTCCGTTTCTCTGCCGCTCTGTATGTGCGCTCGCTGCGGCTGCCTCCTCTCAAACATGACACCGGCTTTGAGTGTGAGCGGCTGATGATTGGCTGTTATGCCTTAAGTCCCGCCTCTCTTGATGTGTTAGATTTATCGGTCAGCTCGCTCTGAGGAAGTGGGGACTTATGGTTATTTAGTTTTTTTTTTATAATTTACATCTCCCTTTTCCAGGTACTTTGAATGAGTGTTTATGCTTTGAACGAGGTTTTTAAATAGGCTTGATATGTGTTAGGGAAGATGTTATGTTTATGTTTTGTTGACATGTCGAGTGTTTTCGGTATTATATTTCTTTTTTTTTTTTTGCTAAACAGCACAAGACTTTAATTAAGTAACGCATTCTGTTTGTGCTGCCTGATTTAAAGAAAAGTGCGCTCTTGCTCACACGATCAGCATGATGATCTGGTGTTTTCTCCTAAATAAAAGCTCAAGGGTTTATTCTACAAGTGAAGAAATTAGGACAAAAGTAATTTCAATTTTCCTATTCTATAGCGTAATACAAAATATAATGTAGCCTAATGTAGACAGAGACTCTATATCATAACTAAAAAGATGTTTGAGCCCTCTTTAGGTAGGCTACAAGTCAATGCTTTTTCTTTGTTCAATGTGCACAGTTCATGGGTCGAAGCCCGTTGAAGCTCTTAATTTTGAGCTCTCAATGTGCACCAGATTGATGCATTTAACCTTAAAATGTACAAAATTTTCTTACGGGGGAGCATGCCCCCGAACCCCCCTAGAGGGATGCCTACGTCACTGCCGTCCCCACCAATTTCAAAATCAAACCTACGCCACTTATTTGCACACCTATCTAAATGACGCCTTGGGAATCAGCGTTACCCTTAGCGTCAGTTAGATGACGCCCTCCTACCCAGACCTAAACCTACCCGCGTCATCTAACTGACGCTAAGGGTAACGCGTCAGTTAGATGACGCCCTGGGATCGCGTCAACTAACTGACGCTAAAGGGTGCCTTTAGCGTCGAATATTGAAGCATGGTCAAAATTGTCAGTTAGATGACGCCTTGGGGTGCGAACGCGTTGCAGCAAGCCCTATTTCAAAAAACGGAGTGTTCCTTTAAGCCGCAGCCGATGTCCAACACACCTTTTCTCTGTTTACTGGCATTAGGGTGGGAGATCCCGTCACTCACATGAGATCAACCAATAGCAAACATCAATGATTCAACAATCCAATCAACTCCTGATGGACAAAACCAAGTCCCGCACTACATTTTTTCTTGTTCGAGAAGACATTCCACTCGGATATACGTCACTATAGGTAAGAAAAGACTATCACAACTTCTGTTTCATGCCAACGTTAAAGGGATAGTTCACCCAAAAATGAAAAATCTGTAATCATTTACTCACCCTCAAGTTGTTCCAAACTATAGGAATTTCTTTCTTCTGCTGAACACAAGAGATTATATTTGGGTGATATGATTGTCACTGCATGTTCCTTTTCAACCCAACTCTTTCAACTCAACACTCCAGTAAAATCACAAAATAAAATGCAAATCTGACTAAATTTCAGTTTGTTTATTTATTGTAAAAAGTTGACACTCAAGCAAGCAAGATTAATGAAAGACCCAACTGAATTACATATCACTATATTTTCTGGGTCCTTTTCTGATAATTGTCTCCCCCAGCACTGAGAAAATTATATTGTCCTTCCCAAAAGCCATGTGTTTAATGGTTACCATGTAATGACCCTGCAGTTTAGTAAGCGAACATCAAATTACAAATAAATTAAGGGCGTGAATCGCCTCGGCACCTCTAATTGAGATGAGTCCAGTGTTTGTGGTTACTTCTTAAAAGCTTTCTGCAATTAGCCGCTGGAAGTGATGCACCAATGCTAATTATCGAATAATTGCTGTGATCACGTTTGTAGAGGTGAATGAGAAGGTTGTTTATTCATGGGTCTCACATTTTAGGAGGTGCAGGTTTGCAGGTTTCTCTTTCATTTTATTGTGTAATGACATGCACTGCGCTGCTCGTTGGTATTAATTTTAACTAACATGCGAAAACATGCTCCAAAAGCTGCTAATAATTTATAAACTAATAAAAGTAATTAATAAAAACTAATACAAATTCATTATGGACTCCTTAAAGGGTTAGTTCACGCAAAAAGTGAAAATTCTGTCTTTCATTTACTTACCCGTACTTCGTTCCAAACCTTTTGTTCACCTTCGAAACACAAATGAAGATAATTGAATGAAATCTGAGAGATTTCTGTCCCTCCATTGAAAGTCTATTCAACAAAACTCTGATGGTTGAAAACGTCCATAAAGAGATCGTAAAATAAATCTCTATGAATCGAGTGGTTTAATCCAAGCCTTCTGAAGAGATATGATCACTTTATATGATGAACAGATTTAATTTAGACTTTTATTCACATATAAACATTGATCAGGGGGCATAAAAAGACCTGCAAGCAAGCTTGAGCTTCTATTTACCAAATTTGTATGCTATATCCAGGTTCGTGGCTGATCAATGTTTATATGTGAACAAAATCCTAAATTAAATCTGTTCATCATATAAAGTGACCGTGTATATTCAGAAGACTCAACTGCTTGATTCATATGGATTTTTAATGATCTATTTATGAGCGTTTTAAAGCATCAGAGGTTTGAGGGAATAGACTTTCAATGGAGGGACCGATATCTCTCTAGATTTCATTAGAAATACCTTCATTTGTGTTTGGCATTTGTGTGAAGATAAACAAAAGTCTTGTGGATTTGGAACCAAATGAGTAAATGATGACCGAAATTTCATTTTTGGGTGAACTGACCCTTTAAGTGGTCAGGTTTAATGTTAAAAATTGAAATATCCCTGTGGCTGCTTTACAGGTTGAGGAAATCTTTCCAGACACACCAGTGAACAAGACTACTGTCCCTTAAGGAATCATGTTCGGTTTGTTGCGTTCTCTGGCATCACCTGAAATTAAACTCGACATCTTACACACAAGTAACCCAAGAAGTTTACCTGATCTTCAACCCAAGAACAAATCCATCAAGATTGTCTGCTGATCAGATCCCATATTTCCATATTCCAAAAGACGTGCAAAATTTAAAGTGCCATTCGAGATTGACTTTGTAGAAATCTGACAGATTCTTGAGAAAAGTTGAAAGGTTTGAGAAGATGCTAATTGTTAAAATGACAGCTGTAATCTTGTATTAACCTTTGTGGTGAAATTTTAAATAGTAAGATAAAAAAATAAATATTTCACACTTTTTTATGGTATTAGTTGGACACATGATGTTTAAAAGCAACAAACATACCAATGAATGTATTGACATCACACTCTATAGCCTTTTTTACACATTTATACACTAGTGGTCAAATGTTTGGAATCATGTAGAATTTTCTTTTATGTTTTTGGCAGAATTCTCTTGTGCTCACCAAGGCTGCATTTATTTGATATGAATGATTTCTGGAGGATCATGTGACACTGAAGGCTGGAGTAATGATGTTGAAAATTCAGCTGTGCATCACAGGAATAAATTACATTTTAAAATATACATAAAAAACTGTTACATTAAATAGTAATCATATTTTAAAAATGTACAGTTTTTAGTGAACATGAGATACTTCTTCAAAAACATTGAAAATCGTTCCAAACTTTTGACCGATAGTGGTTTTGTGATAATGTTATGCGCTGCATACATAAAAAAATATTTTGAATTGTAATTAATTAATGGATTGAGAAATGGGGCTTTCATTATCATGGTTGAGTGTATGCATATGCTAACGTTTATGATTGCATGTGTGTTTGCAGCCACACAGTTTCCAGTTTCCCTGTGCATCTTGCCACAACTCCCAAGAATAGGTACGTGAGACACAGCGGCAGCTGTCCTCGAAATGTGACGCTCAGCCATAAAGTGAATGAGGTGTATCATGATTGATCATTCTTCACATCACCACTATTGAAGTGAAAGAGCCAGTCACCCATGTCAGGAACTGCTCCCAGATGTGTGAGCATCTCTCTCTCTTTCAGCTCTCTTTAAGCTTTCCAAAAATTCTCTTATGCAACAAAAAAAATCACATCATGCTAATAATGCATTTAAGACTCATCTGCACTCAAGGGAACAGCTGGTTGCGATGATCCGCTGAAATGTTTCCCACCATGTTTCCCAAGGTCAGCAAAACCATTTTTGCCCCATTCATTACATAATGATTCTCTTTTTATCTGAAATGTTTGCTAATAATATGTTTGCTGGGCAGTGCAGTCATTAGGGTGGAACAAAAGAGACGTGGCTTACATCACACAGACATATGCGTTTCTACAGAGGTCATGCCCTTGAGTACAGTTTCATTTAAAACTCAAAGATTCAACGACTCCAGTTTGCATGGATTGTTCGGACAGCAGGGGAGAAGGACTCTTGGGTTTCCATAAAGTGTTTAAAGGTAAGTTTTGTCATTTAGTAGCCATTAGCAGCACCACAATGGCAAAAAAATAATAACAGTTGTCAAACTTTCTCTTCAACTCTGTACCAAACTCATGCCATTGTTGAGATTTGAATTGAGATTTATTAAATGTATGAGTTATCTTAATCAAATACTTAAATATAAGACCAATTGACATGTATAGTACAAAATAAAAATCTGCTAGTCTGCTTACTTAAAATTAGAATTTCTTAACTTAAAAAAATAAGTAACTGATTACCCAAATTTGAGTTTTGCCAACTTATTCTGAATTACAAGCAAGACTCTTAAAGACAACAAAATTAAATTTGCAACCAATTTACTTGCTCTAATTTGACTTATTTCTCAGTAAAACTGGATATTTATTCAGAAATATATATATTGGGTGATACAATTATATGTCAGTGCTTTAAAATGTCAATTTCAATGCTTTTGCATTCTCTCACAAATGTTTTATGTGTTCTTTGCGAACAAACACAAAGTTTCTCGGGAGATCGCGAAAACTTTTGCGAGAGAACGCAAAAGCATTGAAATATATTTATCCTCCCATCTCATATTTTTTCCCATCACAATGTCCCTTATGGGCTCTGTAATCAATAGAACCTGCACTGAAAAAAAATATTAAAAAATCAAACTTTGAAACAATTTTCACTCCAAAGTTTTTAAGTTACAAATAAAATACATCGAATTAAACATTAACCTTGAAAAGCATGAACAAAGACTGATAGCCTATAGTATCTTGTAAAACGGACTCCAGTAATCTTTAATAATTTTGCTTTATTACTTGCTTATTTACTTGTTTGATTGTTTTTTAACTTCTAAAAATCATTGCAAAGCATTCCCATTTTTTGAATAGCATCCAAGTTTAGATACAAAAGAAAATTAAAACATCCCAATGTACAGAGAAGATGGTAAAACATCTTGAGGCTTGGTTCCAGCTCTGTACTGTAGGTCGTCTCTGCTGCCTATCTGAGGGTAGACTCCTTTTGCTTGGATGCTTTATCGAAAAGCTTCCTGAGCCTGATAATAAGGCTAGCAAGACAACAACAACAAAGCAATTTAGAGATCTTCCCTTAGGCACGAGGGTGAGAAGAATTACCAAAGAGATCTTCTGGCCTTTCCAGATTTTGAGGCCTGGAGGAAACGCACTGAACCATACACAGAGGATTTTGCTGGCATACAGTAGATGTTGATTAGATTCTGTTTTGATGTCAGTAATATCCGTAACGTTAAGAACATAAGTTGATGGTATAATGTATGCTTGGTGTCCTAGCCAGTTTGAGAGAAATTATAATGAACAATAAAAAAAGGAATTAGGTGAGAAGCCAAATTAGCAACTTGGCAATTGGTAGATGTTCTTTATCCAACTCGATCTATGCTAAGTGCCGGGAGAGTCCCACTGGAAATACCTTAAATGAAGTGATTTACTCAGGAGTACAAAAATGCAATACAGTAATCATCAGTTTATCAGTTTCACCTCTATAAATGCTGAAGTTTTGTTCTGCCATGGTTTTTCATTATTAGGTTACAACCACAGCTTATAAAGCCCTATACGGACAGGATTAGTTTAACATGGAGAGGTGGGATAAAGTAATTATTACCAGAGCTTCTCAGTGATTTTAGTCCTGTCCGAAAGTGCCATCTCAGTAATAATTACGGACAATGTCAGTAAAGGTTACGGTGACTTTTTCCATTTGTAAATATTACCTCACGTAATACTAATATTCTGTAATTTCCTGTTTAAAAGTATTTTTTCATTTGTCCAAGTATGGAGGCGCTTGAAAAGCATTCAGTTGCTTTCTGTGGTGGGACGTCAAGTATGTGGCAAAACTCAAGTGTTTTCCACATACCATTCAGATAAAAAAGAAGTTTAAAAGCACTTGTCAGAGGCATAAAAATTCTTCTAGGTTTAGGTAAGTCCCTTTTACCAACAGAATCCAATCAGAGTTGACTTGATTTAATTATTAAATCGTTCGACCGGACCTTACTGTTATATGTAGGTTATATATGTGTTTGCGCACGTGATATCAGGAAGGAAGGTAATACACACATGATGACAGGGAGAGATTTATTGTCCCGTGCGAATTGGCCATTAATATTACAGACATCCTGTGGTAAAATTACAGTACATTACTCCATCAACCCTTGTAAAACTAAAATGGCTTAACGTCTATACACTACCGTTTAAAAGTTTTTAATTAGTGAGAAATTAGTACTTTTATTCAGCAAATATGCTTTATATATATATACTTTTTATTGGAAATGTATATTTTCAGTCGAGCATTGAGGTGAAAGGGAATGCTATATTTTATAGTAAGCTTTCTTAGGTATTATAGATCTCCTAGAACTGGATCCGAAATGGAATTGACTGACATATTCGCCAAAGTCTTATTTTTGTAAAAGATTGTGCAATTATTGTGGCTTTGGGAACTGTTGCACGTCCTGATTTTGTCACAATTTGTTCCTGTCCGAACATTTAATCCTAACCATATGCCTAACCCGAAACCTAATCCTACCCATAAGTTATCCCTAAAATCAGAGTGAAATGATACGTGAATAACACTGAACTTGTCCCTCAAATCTGATTGGTTGATTGGAATGTTGTTCCAGGATCAACGAAGATGATGCACTTGGTGAAATCGGCTTCTGCGGGATGGCACACTGAAGAATTTGGCTCATTTTAGAGGTAAACAGATGCTGCATCTTTGAAGTTAAAATGAATTTACACCATCCTGACCAGGTGTGATAGAGCTAAAAATCTCTTCCATGTTAATTTACATTTTTAGCATAACTGACACTGCAACCAGCAATATTATTATTGGTCCAAAATGCCAAATAAACTTCAAAACTTCACTTTTTTCCGTAGCATTTCCACTTGCAATGTGGACAGACAAAAGTTGGTGGAAACTGGTTAGGACACAAGGGTGAATTTGAATGCCTTCTATTTGTTTCTGCTTGCTTTACCAGATCTGCATGCTGTATCATTTCTGAAATATCATCATGGGTCAGGCGTATTATTATATCTGGATAAAGCAGCTTTGCATGGTGTTTTACTAAGGTGAGCGTGAGGGCAGACCCTGGCATGGGCTGGGCTGCTTGGATTACCATGTGCCCGGTTTCATTGTTACCAAGCTGGGATGTGTTTACACGCAACTGAAACACAAGCCAGCTCACCTGCCTCTCACATACAACCACAGGGTTAGACTTACCAGGGTCCTGTCTCTGCAAACAAGTGTGTTGAAGTGTGTTTAAGATTTTCTCGAGATCGGCCCTTATTTCGCATGCATTTTTTGAGCAGTCAAACAAGCGTGAAGACACACATGCTGGGGAAAAAACAACAGCGTCAATCAGCAAGGCTGAATCTACCACCAGTCTGGACATGAAGCATAAGAGGCAATCACACTAATTAATTAATATGCTCTCCATACAAATCAAACATACAAAGTGTTGCCATGGAGATGAGAATAAAACCTCAGACACAATGATGACGTCCTGTTGAGAGACAGAAATTGGGGCATCGGGAGCCAGGCAGACTTGCTGGCAAAGTTGGTTTTGTTGAATGTGCAGTTTTCTAAACTACGCACAAACGGCATGAAGCCTCTTTATGATTGATTATGTAGTTATCTACATCTAGGCTCTGGTGGATACATCACCAGACTCGCTGAATTATGGCCTTGCATCTTATGACGACAACAACGTGTAAGACAGCGTATATGGGCCAGAGAAAACAAATGAGCCGACTACACGAAGACTTAATACAACACTCTATGTGCTATAAGACAGCATGGAAAGAATATGTAGCTCTCTCAAGCATTCTTCCCTCCTTTTTCTTGCTCATTACCTCCATATTCTTTGGTTTGGTTGTAGTCTGAGACGTGTCGGATTTGTTGACAAAACTGTTAAGGCTAAACAACTATGATTCAATTGCATCTATTGGATAATACCAGTTAATGATAGATCGCTGTGTCATTCAAAGCAATCTTTAATTCAGATGTCATGGAATTAATTTCAATGTAATGTAATCCCCCATCTTCCTAAGCTTTTGGTGCATTGACTTGCTCTCAATTTGCCCAATATCACAACCTGGAAAGCGTTTGTTCAGGAATAATATAATTTTGCTCAAATAAAAATGTATATTTTCCGTATTTTTCCAAAGATGAAGCTAAGAAATTAAGAACAACACTGACTTCTTGCTGTAAAAAGCTGTCTCTAAGTTGGAATGGCTATTCTGTGCTAAGTTATTTTATCTACAGTATTTTTGCAATTCTTGCTAATTTCCTGACCAGTGATTTGTGATTAAAACTGAACTTTTTTTTCTTCTTTTTTTTTTAAATGACCATGACTTTTCAGTCATTGTAGAAGGTATTTGACTTACTTTGGCTTTTTCCAATTATAAAGACATCGGGATGTTGGAAATGTGAAATATGGCTCATTTTTCTTCTATTGCTCAGGGTTTCAGATTTTGCGTCTCTTAGGCCTTGGATACAGGACAAACGGCAGCCCAGCTATAAATTCCAGCTTTGTGAATCTTACAAAATAGTCTTCGGTAAGAAAGAGTCAGATTCAATTCTGAGGTATTATCTATCATTACTTTCAAACTCCAACCCTAAACTTTACAAGTAATACCTTTAATGATAATCCACAAATCTGAACTGTCTCTAAATGAACAGTATGTTTCCATCAGATTTGTAGTTGAGAGTTTCTAGAGGACCAGATTTTATGGCCATAGGCTTCTGAGACCTTGACATTTGAAGGAACTGTAGCACTCTGTTTGTTTCTTGTTAGTTTTTCGTCCCCTGATTACTAAGCAACAGGGAGTCAATGTCCACAATCCCACTAGTGATTATGTCATTCTCAGACAATATCACAGACTACAGAGCACAATGTCATCCTCTTAGATTCCTTACAGAGACCAGAGCAAACACACACACACAACAACACACCCACACAACACACACACACAAACACACACAACACACACACACACCACAACACACACACACACACACACACACACACACACACACAACACACACACACACACACACACACACACACACCACACACACAGGTCTGGTTCGCTATCTTTGTGGGGACTCTCCATAGGCGTAATGACTTTTATACTGGACAAACATTATATCCCCTTACACTAACCCTATCCCTAAACCTACCCATCACAGGAGACATTCTGCATTTTTACATTTAAAAAAAAAAAATAGTTTTTTAGGACTCATGCAATGTCCTCATATATCACACAATTAATACCAGTGTATTATGTCATTTCACATATAATACAACACATTTGTCGTCCTCTATATTCAAACAAAAACAAGCACACACCCCAACCACACACACACCCCACACTCATCACACTGTGCAATTTTGTGGGACTCTCAATTAGCGTAATGACCTTTAGGACAATTATTACACTAACCCTATCGCTAAACTACCCATCACAGGGACATCGCATTCATTTAAAAAAACAGTGGGTTTTTGTAGGGCTCATCAATGTCCTAGTAACACATGCAGTTAGATACCATGGGTGTAACTATGCATGTCATTATACCTTTTGTCGATCAAAATATTCGTCAAAAAAAAGAGCACGGTCAAACATCCCAAGCGTCAGTTAATACACAAACGGTACACACACACACACACACACACACACACACACACACACACACACACACACACACACACACATTGTTGCCTAGTCACTCTGCAGGAACTAGTGATCTATTCTGGACCATTATTTGAAAAACATTTTTCACTTTAAAATAATGTATTTTTTGGAAGACATTTTCTGATATTTCTCTCTTTAATTGTCTCTCTGCATTGCAGTCAGTCAGAGAAGGGTTTTGTGTGACTGTTTTCCTCAGCGCTCTCTAAAATGCCTCTTATGATTTAACGTTCATGCTCAGTCAGCAGGATCATCCTTTAACGTTCCCAGCTCCCAGCTCTCCCATATCTTTATGTGGGGGTATATATAAATGCTCACTCCGCTTTATTCCCCCCGTTCATCAGATCATAAAATCTGGTAATGAAAAGATGGGGTCAAAAATGGGGTCAAAAAAATCACTTATGCTCCAAAGTCTGCATTTTTTATTTTTTATTTTTAAATGAAATTTTCAGCAGCCAATACTCCAGTCTTCAGTGTCCCATGGTATGGGGATGGAATTGTTGCATTATTACAAATAAATAGATTGAGATTCACAAATAAATGTAAAGAGCTTCACACAAATGTAATAACATTGACACATAAAGAAAGATTAGCAAATTTAAAAAAATGCTTATTTGCTGCTCAAGAAACATTTCGGATTATTATCAATGTTGGCTAATTTTTTGCAGATTATTTGATGAATTGAAAGTTCAAAAGAGAATATTTATTTGAAATAGATGTTTTTTTTAAACGTTATAAATTTTGGTCACTTTTGATTAATTGAATGTGTCCTTGATGAATACAAGTATTCAGTAAAAGCATAAATAGGCTTCTGTGGATTGTTTTACATACAGAATGTGTTTATTTGCACATGTTTGTATTTAAAAGCAGTTCTGACCTTCTGCTGTCTCTAAATGACCCCAACATTAATATATATTTTTTTTGGTCTCATAATCTCTGCGTCCCATCCACACATCATTAGAGCAGATGGGAATGACCAGATGTTTGTGATTTACCAAGAATGCAAAATGATTCCGGATAAAAAAAAGAGTGGGTACTATAAAACAGACATGAATGCCCTTCATGTTCGGTTGTCATTTAATCACAGATGATTATATGGAGAAATCAAACCGCAGTTCAGCAGATGTTGCATAAAGCTGGACTGGACAGAGTGATGCATTCCTCTTTTACCCACGATTGGTCAAAACCTGGAAGAAACAGGTTGAAAAACAGAGAAAAAAAACAGGTAGAGAGATAGACAGATGGACAGACCATGTGTTTATGTCTGAATAACCCATCTCGCATCTATTTATTTGAATCTAAGAAGTTTTCCATAACTAACCCTATGGGCAACCTTTCAATAGATGAAAGCCTTTGCAATCATATCTGACCACAGGAGTCACTGAGAAATAAAGTGACGACTTACTGAGTGATTAGGTTAAGATCTTCATTCTAAGAGCCTAAAACTGCTCTTGAGCCCCCTATAGTTTCTCAACTGAAACATGCTTTGATTAGTGATTTTTCTTCGTAACTATTTTCTTATAAGACCACCTATTTAAACCTATGAAATGGTACTATTTACTTTTAATATTGTGTATGTTGATGTGGGAATGATTAGTCAAATAGCAGATACTTTGGGTTAAATCAGGCCTAAACAATCTATTATGTTTAATTTTTTAGGTAAATAAAATGCCTCTTTCACCTCTGCCAAACACTTAATTTACCATATAATGCATTCTTGTGACCACTGAAGGTATTTTGCAGACAAGGACATGTAATTCGACGGCATTCATGTGAAACACTTGAAGGACTATAATGCTGCAAGATGCTATAGTCTGTTTAGTAAAGGTCTATAGCTTTGGAAAGCTCAGGGTCAAGGTAAGTGGGAGGATAAGTTTGTATCTGTAGGGTTAAGTCGCTTGCTTAGCAACACAACAGAGTCACGGTGTCATGACTCCCCCGGTTCAGAATTTTACTTGGCCTGTCAAAATGCTTGTTGTTGTTTTTGACCCATGTAACCTTGTAAACAATGCTTTAAGATTTTTAGCTAGGTCTGACAGGTATATATACAGAAATGTAATAACGTTATCAAACACTTCACAGTCTTCTTTGCATATATAAAATAAATATAGATGTTATTCAGTCAAGAGCAGTAAGTGATTAGCCTGGCAAGCCAGATCCACATCAAGATGTTAGGTCTAGGAACTCACCATTGGCATGCCTCAATCAAAGTGGCGGGATAAACGGTTGTCTTTCAAATTCCCTCTGCACGCAATAGGATAGTGTTACAACCAACCAGAGCAACGAACGGTTGTGGCTGAGTGAGTCCCATGCGTTTTCCCATCAGCGGAGCTAGTTGATATATTAAACTTTTGCTGTATCCGGTTGGCAAAACTCTGATCACAACTTCCTTTTTTAAGAATGACTTAAGTGCCGTTCTTTGTTCTTTTCTCAAAGATAGCTTAACACCAAGTCCTCCAGAGTCGCGGCCAAAGCCGATTCGAAAGGCCGCTCTTTTCACCAGCAGCAGCGATCATCTTCTTTGTTTTCAAGTAGCAGGGAACCGTCACAACTCTTGTGTTAAGATGTGTTATGTTAAGCCCGCCCACCAACTCTATACACGATGTGATTGGCCTGACTCAAATTTGTTTTTTCCAGCTCGAAATCCAACGGAGAGTTGCTAGACTACCCTGGCTGCAAAATAAATTTTGCTGCCTATAGGGTGCGTCTAGATTTCTAGGCTAGTAAGTGATTTCTTTGATTAACCTTAATAGCGGGTTTATTAGGCTGCTGTCACTTTAAGACCTGCCGCACATAAAACCAGACGCGGATCTGGCAAGCATTTCATTTTCTCACACCTTTTTACGGTCAAGACTTCATACGCGACAAAACTGGCATTTTGGCACAATTTTGTGTTTTTGTTCAAGCACTGTCTTCTGTGTGTGTCACACAGACAGGAGATTCATAAACACACACCAGTACAGCACTGCGTTTTCTTTTGCGTCTTTTTGCGCTTGAATGCATTATAAGCATTTGCATGAATAAGAGAGTGATCATATAAAGTAACGCTAGTTAAAGGATGGCAAAGGATGCTGCGTGGTAAACTGAAAAAAAAGAAAGAAAAATAATCGAAATAATGATTGCTTTAACATATTCATTTTGACAGCCCTAATATATGTAGACCTATAATCCATTTGACAACACGAGAAAACATAGACACAAATACACATTCACAACCATATATGTTGTCTGGTCTTCCAGGCTGGGATGTCACATTGATGTGAAAGAGACACATGATTGACAGTCACAGCCACAACATCAGGCTCTGAAACTGTTTAAACAAATGACCTTCAGAAAGAAAGAAAGAAAGAAAGAAAGAAAAGAAAGAAAGAAAAGAAAGAAAGAAAGAAAGAAGATAGATAGATAGAAGATAGATAGAAGAAGATAGATAGATAGATAGATAGATAGATAGATAGATAGATAGATAGATAGATAGATAGATAGATAGATAGATAGATAGATAGATAGATAGATAGATAGATAGATAGATAGATAGATAAAGAAACACATAAGAGTCTGACAACAGACTCAAATACTCAGTCTCTGGTTCCCACACTTGCCCTTGTCGGTCAAAACTTCTTGACCTGGTCCGATTAAAGTCTAGAATGACTGTCTAACTGATTTGGGTAGAGATCAGGTGACCCGTCTCTCTCTCACACACACATTCTTGTAGCAGACACCTGCGAGACTATGTGAGTCTTGAACTCCAGGGGCCAATGAAAAATTCAGAATGGCCTGAGCACTCACTTATTCCAGTGCAATGAGGCCTGTGAGAGGACACACACATCAGAGAAAACACACCCAGGACATGCTATTCCTCTGCACCAAACCAACACCTCAGACTTTTTACAAGCGGTTGCGTCCAACCACTATTAATTAAGCTTAAATTGTGATCTTTAATGCTAGAACTGCATCTAATAACTATTTTTGATAATTGCTGATTTTGTGATCAATAATTGAATAATCTAAAGTTTTTTCAAGGCTAATATTTTGGCATTTTATTGAAATTGTTCTATACTTGATTGTTTGTTTGTTGTTACTATTACAAACAAAAGATACAAATAATATAAGTATTCTCCCAATTTATTCTAATATAAGTGCTAATAAATATTTGTACATAACTATTATTAAATAACTATTTTGATAAATGTTTATCTGTGCTAAAAGATGAAATCGATTAACCTAAATATTTTTTAAAAGGCTAATCTTTTTTCCAGTTTTGTATTGAAAAGCACGTTTTTTGTTTTTTCATTCATTTATTTATGAATTTATTCATTCATTCATTGTTATTTTTACAGATTAACATACTAATAAAATAAGTACCAATTTATTAAATGCTAATAAATATTTTTTTAAAAACTATTTTATAAATGGTGATTTTGTGATAAAAAAATCTTAAGATTTAATCTTTTTTCCAGTTTTGTATTGAAAAAAATGTTGTTCAAATGTATTTATTATGTATCTATTTATTCATTCTATCAAAACTTTATTGTTATTAGTACAGAAAATAAATACAAATAACACAAGTAGGCCTACACAGCAAAATCCCCAGTGTTAATCGAACTCTCTATAACTATATTATAGACCCAACTAATTTATTATATTATAGTATATTATATTATATTATATTATAGACCCATCAAATCAATGATGAAATTATTAGGTTTATTTTCAATGCTTACAATTGAATTGTTTTACTGCAACATTCTAACACATTTCTGTCCTTTTGTTATGGAATCAAGAATTGAATGCAATTCAGTGAACAAGATGTTTTCACAGCACTGAGATCGGAGTTGAGCATCAGAAGAGCAGGTTTGCGTAAACCTGATGGGAAAAAATGCAGTTACAATGGCACTTGATTCTTTGCAGATGTCGGATTCAACTGCAGAGGTCAGCTGGAGCCCTGAACACAGTAAAATGTTTAATTCAGGTCATAATATTTCAGCACAAAATATTTCACAATATATCCATCCAGAACCAAGATAAACATATAACACACAGTCGCACATCTTGCGAACATATGTCACGTTGAAGTGGCGCTGGTGTGTGGCTAATGTGGTGACCTCCAGGGCTGATCTGTGTGTGCAGAAATACATGGCTAACTCAGAAGATCTCCAGAGGTTGGAAGGACTGAATCCTCAGGCCATCAATGTGCCAAGTTCCTGTAGCAACGAGGAACCGCTTTGTCTGAAGGGGATTATGGGATATCTCAAGCGTATACATTCTTTGTCTGTCAGGTGAGCTGTCACGTGCCCGTTCTTATGTGAGGAGAATAGCAGAAGCGCAGCTGCATGTCTTTAGAAGGCCATTGTACTGAGAACCTTGTAGACGTGGGTGCAGAGCATTCGGGTTTTCTGTCGCTCTTCTCTGGTCAGGATGTGACTACAAAGGTGTTTCATTTTCTCTCCAAGAGCTGTTAAATTTCCAGAGGACTAAAACACAGGAGGGCTGGCTTTCAATTCTGTGTTGCGTAAGATAGAAATGTTCAGTCAGAGAGACAGGCGGCTGTCACGGGGAAGCAGACACACTTAACCCCTTCAAACAGGAGACAGAGCTTTGAACTGTACAGCTATAATGAAAATAGAAATATAGGAACACAACAGGAGAAAACTTGCAACCTGCAATTACGACTTTGAATAACATTAATAAAAAAGTATACAAATAGCATGGAATTACCACAACCAAATAATTTGATGTATACTGAACACACTGACCAATGGCGTGCACAGACCTATTCAGGGGCAGGGGCGGAAGGACCAAAAAGGGCACACACAAAAATAAAAATAATCCAAATGTATTTTATTATTATTATGAGAAATTCATGTTTAGTTTTGTTGATGTTGTAAATTGTATGTATGTATTATATGCATGAAAGTAGCTATCATGAAATCAGTAACACTTTACAATAAAGTTTCATTAGTTGGTTAACATGAACTAATAATGAACTGCTCTTCTGTTTTTTTACAGCATGTATTAATCTTAGGTAATATTAATTTCAGCATTTACAATAAAAGTATTAAAAGTATTAAATACAATTTCCCCAAAGCGAATAACACTTGCTATGGCCTTGGATAAAAACAAATGAATCCGGCTGAAATCGAGTTATACTTTTACTATAGTTAAAGGAGTAGTTCACTTTTTAAAAAAACTTTTGCTGATAATTTACTCACCCCCATGTCATCCAAGATGTCCACGTCTTTCTTTCTTCAGTCGAAAAGAAATTAAGGTTTTTGATGAAAACATTCCAGGATTTTCTCCATATAATGGACTTCATTGGGAGCCAAACGGTTCAAGGTCCAAAAGACAGCTTCAGTGCGGCTTCAAATGGCTTTAAACGACTCCAGACGATGAATAAGGGTCTTATCTAGGACCCTTCGAGTCATGAATCGAAAAAAGATTTGTTAATTTTGATGAACGAGTGCGAACAGGAGAGTCACGAACGCTCATCACGGAACAGAGAAAGGCGAGCATTTGTGCTTAAAATACTTAAACTTTGTTATTTATTTTTTTAAATGAGCGATGGTTTCCCTAGATAAGACCCTTATTCATCGTCTGGTGTCGTTTAAAGCCATTTGAAGCCGCACTGAAACTGTCTTTTGGACCTTGAACCGTTTGGCTCCCAATGAAGTCCATTATATGGAGAAAATCCTGGAATGTTTTCATCAAAAACCTTTATTTCTTTTCGACTGAAGAAAGAAAGACGTGGACATCTTGGATGACATGGGGGTGAGTAAATTATCAGCAAAAGTTTTTTTAAAAGTGAACTACTCCTTTAAGCATGCACAACTTTTACAGTAGCATTGTAGGATAAATGTAACTTTTCCGTATTAGCTTAACGTTACCTGTGTGTAGTTTGAAAACTCACGGCGAACTGTAGCGCTGCAAAGGAAACTCCGCCTACTTCACCTCTGCCAAATGCTTCCACCCCAAAAATATTTTCTATAATATTTTTTGTATTACTATTGTTAGTGGCAATGGTGTATAAGTGTATTGTTATTTATTATAATATTTATAATTATTATTATTATTTACATTTATCAGAGAGGGGCACAATACATTTTGAGACAAAAGGGGCAGGAGCTTAAGGGGCTTGAGTATTATAAGTGGTTTAGCGTGTTCAGGGTGAGTGCTATAAGTATTGCTGTGTGGTTATTGAAGTATTATGAGCGGTTTAGTGTGCCTGTACTGCACTGGTGTCCAGTCGCTAGGGTATTATGAGTGGTTTTGTGTGTTGAAAGTGGTTGCTAGAGCATTGCTATGTGGTTGTTGAGGTATTCTGAGTGGTTTATGGTGGTTGTTAGGGTGTTGCTATGCTTTTGCCATGTTACTGTGAGTGGTTTTATATTTTCAGTGTGGTTGCAAGGGCATGTGTTATGAATGTGGGTGCTTTAGAGTGGTTGCTAAGGCATTGCTATGCAGTTGTTAAGGTATTATGAGGGGTTTGGGTGTTCTGGGTGGTTGCTAAGGCATTGCTATGCGGTTATTAAAGTATTTGGATTGCTTTAGTGTGGTTGCTAGGCCAATGCTATGTTTTTGCAATGTATTATGAGTGGTTTAGGGTGTGGAGGGTGGTTGCTAGAGCATTGCTATATGGTTGGGAAGGTATTCTGCATTAGGGTGGTTGCTATGGTACCCAATCTGAGAATGTAACAGTAACTCAATCATTGACATAAATGCAGCATACTGCACTGGCATTGGCATAGAATTTTAAGTGTAATTCATTTAGGTGTAATTATAAAGGTAGACACTTCCTGATATGCAATAGGGTATATTGATTGGGGTCACATAGAGAGGTCACTGCTGTCTATTATTATGTAAATTAGTTGTTCAGGTGTGTTGAAAAGCTCTTTATTGATATTTAATGATCTCTAATGTTGTGTTTGAATCAATTGGATTTATATTTGTTGAATGCCTGTGATTATTCTAAACAGTTTTAACATGCTAACAACCTTTGTCATGCTTCACAGAAGGCTTAAGTTTGTGTGTGTGTGTGTGTGTGTGTGTGTGTGTGTGTGTGTGTGTGTGTGTGTGTGTGTGGTGTGTGTGTGTGTGTGTGTGTGTGTGTGTGTGTGTGTGTGTGTGTGTGATTAACTCTTTGATGTTTTATTTATATAGCGCCTTACCGTAACATTACAATATATTTACACACCCGCACACACATTACAATCACATTAGGACACATAGTCACATTATCCAAAATAAATGTTAAACATATTTGTTTTTAGTCTTGAATCTTGAATGTAGTCTTGAATGTAGCCACAGATGAGATATTATGAAGTGTAAGGGGTAGTGAATTCCATAATTTAGGAGCATTAACATTAAATGACTATCCACCTATAGACAACCAGAAATGAGGGATGGACAAAAAACGTACTCGGTTACTAACGTAACCTCGGTTCTCTCTAGAGAGGGAACGAGTACTGCGTAATATCTTACGCTATGGGGAAAACTCTTTTCCTCGAGATATTGAAGCCAAAAATTATCCTTAATTTTTTATTAATGTAAAACGCTTTGCGGCAGCAAGCAGACATAGGCGAGACAGCTCGCGCGCCTATTGGCTGCCCTGCGGCAACAGCAGCAGCCTATCGAGAGTGGCTCTGCGTGACGTCACGACGAATGGGGGCCTTTCGCGCCCATATAGTCACGTCCCGCCAGAAAGGGCGTGGTCTCGCCCTATAACCAGGCTCGATAGCTGCTCTTACGTTGGTTTTCATCGCCGAAGCGAACCAGAGCGTATTCCAAGCACGGCAAGATACGCAGTACTCGTTCCCTCTCTAGAGAGAACCGAGGTTACGTTAGTAACCGAGTACGTTCTCTTACGAGAGTATCTCTCGTACTGCGTAATATCTTACGCTATGGGGAACACAATGCAACACGCCGTGCTGGTAGGGATCCAACACCAAAGTCCCAGGGGCCGAAGCCCGGGGCGCATATAGTGCATAATCACCATACACTCACAGAGAGTGAGGGAAGAGAGGCTAGAAGCATCATTCCCTGTAAATAGCATCCGAAAGGAGCTAATCATGTGACAAATAGACCATACCGTCAGGGTGAACATTCAGCCTGAACTGGGTGGCCACAAGTGTGTCAACATTTTAATGAGCTGCTGTACCGGTCAGTGAGCAATACGCAGGTCAAACTCAGTATCCGAGCCGCACAGCGGGCAGATAGCACTGAATTTTATACCGCCAAAAGCTTAGCTTGTAAGGCGGGAACCTCCAAGTTATAGTATTTTATAAATGTAGACGGCGAGGCCCAGCCCGCGGCCATACAAATATCTTGCAGGGTAACCCCGCTAGACCATGCCCACGAGGAGGCCATGCCTCTTGTGGAGTGCGCTCTAACACCCAAAGGGCACAGTAGGCCCTTAGAAGTGTAAGCCAGCGCTATGGCACCGACTATCCATCTGGATAGGCTCTGTTTCGAAGCGGCAAGTCCCTTAGCACGGCCGCCAAACGAAACGAAAAGCTGCTCAGTCTGTCTGAAACCAGACGAGCGGGACACATAAGCCCTTAGTGCCCTGACAGGGCAAAGGAGACTCGCGTCCTTCTCCTCATTGAGAACCGGAAGGGCAGACAGGGAAATCACCTGGGCCCTGAACGGTGTGTTGAGGGATTTCGGCACATAGCCGTGCTTCGGTTTGAGTATGACCTTTGAGTCATTAGCAGTGGTGGAAAGTAACTAATTCCAAATACTTTCGTTACAGTACTTGAGTACATTTTTTGATTTTTTTCTACTTTCTTGAGTATAATTAAGCTGTGGTACTTTTACTCTTACTTGAGTGAAATAAAAATAAAGTATTCAACTTCTCTACATTTATTTTTCATAAAAAGTACAAAGTACTTTGACAAAGGTGCCGACGGAGCAACAGGGCAAGCTGACATTTGACAGACACTTTTCATACTACTGCGGTGGAGCCCTGCGCTTCAGCCAATAACAGACAGAACTGAAGCAGCTCAGCCAGGGGCGTTGCTAGACATTAAGCTCTACTGGGGCACTGGTCCCCCATTGTTTGTCTGAGATAGCAACAATGAAAAATTATTTTTTATCACACAAAATCAAAGACAGCAGTAGAGTACAACAGTATTTTCTGAGCTATACATTCTTGTAGGCAAGGGCGTTTGTTTCAAAAACACCAGGCTGTGTAGTTAAGTAACATAGGGTGGTTCGGGGGCATGCTCCCCCGAGAAAATTTGGATTTCTCGGACCTACATATGTGCATTTTAAGGTGTTTGAAGGCCAAAAACTTGGATAACAATAGCTTTAAAAGCATGTTACATAATTATTTTTTTTGTGGCATAAAACACTGTTTATGAAAATAGAAAACTTTAGAAAATAGAAAACGGAGAGAAAACTTTCTTGCACATTTGCATTCTTCTACATTACACAATGTTAATAATGAATAATTTGCCTATATATTTTTCAAGAATTTACTATTACAACATGTCAATAAATCAAATTGAGTTAATATATATATATATATATATATATAATATATATATATATTATATATATATATATATATATATATATATATTAACTCAATTTGATTTATTGACATGTTGTAATAGTAAATTCTTGAAAAATATATAGGCAAATTATTCATTATATATATATTATGAGTGGGTATATATTTAAAATAAAGAGCATGTATATACTTAAAGAAAACAAAGTTCCCCAGCCAAGTCCAAACTAAGTTGATTTATTTGTAGAGCATTAAACTGTCCCGCATATGCTTCATTTTGGCAAAACTCAATTTGACTTAAATAAGATTATTTGTATTATTAACAAACTTTTGTTTCGTCATGTTTTCATAGCCTACCTAAATAGCGTGCCAACACCGGACTTCGGTGTGCTCAGATGTGTGCGCGCTGCAGTTGCTAGGAAACACAGACGCACGCGGATTTATGTCGCGAGGGTCAGCTTCTGTTTCGGTTAAACTGCGTTGCTTTTACAAGCGTTGATTGGTTTATTGCTGCATTGCAAATTGATCATTTCTATTACCCTATAATATAATTTCTATTAAATACACTGAAAAGTAAAATAAATTGTTAAGCTCAAACTTCAGATTTACTGGGGCACAGCAGATTTATACTGGGGCACGTGCCCCAGTAAAAGGGGTCTAGCAACGCCCCTGAGTTCAGCCAATAATAGACAGGTCTGACTCGGGTGCAAAACCAATCAAAACTTTCAGTTCGGCTGGGGGCGGGGCGTTCAAACCTCACTTTGACATTCAATCACTAGTCTCAGCCTCAGACGTCACGCCCACGGAACGTTGGCTAAACGTCTGATGCATATGGTACACTTAACTGGAAACACTTCAGGAATGTCGAAGTCGTCATCTGATTGGTTGAATTTTATCGGATTTCCGGGGGGCGCGAGTGTCACGTTTATTTTCGGTCCGCCGGGAAACAAAGCGCAGACGTGTGATTGCGGAAGAAAAACTGTTGTGTTTACATGAGTGACAATGAGCATTTATCAAGATCAGCTAAACGTAGTAAACGTAGTAAGCAGTAAACGTAATCAGCAATGACTTACTGCTTGTTTTCTTCTCCTTCTTTGATTTTCTATACTGACTGACTTGTTGCACGCTGGTCTGTTGTTGTGGGGACATTTCCACGCCCCGAAACGTGACGCTGAACGAAATGAACTGTAATTGGTTGTTTGACATGTCGGTCAAGCGGCCTTATGGGCGGGCCTTGGCCAAAGAAAGCTGCTATGAATTCCAGACCTTCAGCCGTCAGTCTGAAGGTCTGGCTACGCGAGACTATTCAATCACTGGCGCTCGCTCGTGTTTTGAATCAGTAGCGCTAACGTTTCAATATTTCAGTGAATGTAAGTGAGAATTCTGCTCATATTTAATTATGGCAACTACTGAAATGGGTCATACCATTGATAATACCAGAGCACTGAGCAGTTGAAGTAAATAAAAAAGCTCGTAACATGGACGCAGCAATTGCATGGACGGAGCAAGATCAATGTAAGTCTCTAAAATACATGCACACAGTTCAATTAATGGTAAAGCTTGCCCTCTTTAACAATACAGTTAAACTAAATATACGAGGCAAACTTTGTACAAAGCTGAAAAAACAGTGAAATAAGATTGCATGATTATCTGTCAATCAGATGCATGTAAAAGTTTAGTTCGTTCCTATAGCAACAGTGTGCTCCCAGCACATTTTCGGTTGGCTACAACGAAAAAAAGATAATTTAATTTAACATGTTAACCATACCCCACTTTTTTTTTTTTACTGGGAATTTTTTATTCATACAGTTTTATTGTTTTTCATATCTTTTTTTTTTATTGGACCTCTCACTTAACCTTCTTTGCTTTCAATTATGAAATGATTCAAATCAAAACATTCAAATGATCTTACCTGGACTTACTTTTCAAAATTAGTAATAAAAAATTTGCTCTTGACAACAGAGAAAGCTAGTAGTCTATATGTGGAGCACTTTTATCATGGATGGATGCACTTTTGTGGGCTTCAAATTTTCTCCAGTCATTCACTGCCATTATAAAGCTTGGAAGAGCCAGGCCATTTTTTAATATAACTCTGATTGTATTCGACTGAAAGCAGAAAGTCATATCTTCTAGGATGACTTGAGGGAGAGTAAATCATGGGCTAATTTTCATTTTTGGGTGAACTATCCCTTTAAAGACATACATCATTCTTTTGAAAATACCTGATAGGTTGATGAACACAGATATATTATAGCTATAATGTGTTTGTCTTCATGTTTCATCAGTCAAAACATCACTATTTGCATGTTATTATATCAATATAAGGCATTTCCTGAAATGTGTAAGTTTGAAACTTCTATGCATCAGTACTGGGCCTTCAGTATGAATGAAACAGATGACATGAGAGTGTTTAGCGCTCCATTTCGCTATCATCTCCCCATTTTGGGTAAAAATAGAAAAATACTAAAGTACTTTGTAACGTAGTTACTTGAGTAGTTTTTAAGCAAACTACTTATTTACTCTTACTTGAGTCATATTATATTTCAGTACTTCTACTTGTACTCAAGTAAATTATTACTTAAGTAGCAATACTTTTACTTAAGTACAATTTGTCAGTACTCTTTCCACCACTGGTCATTAGGTCCAAACTCCATGCATGACGCGCTTACTGAGAGCGCTTGCAAGTCCCCTACGCGCTTCACTGAAGCGAGAGCCATAAGAAACGCTGTCTTGAAAGACAAGCGTTTCATGTCTGACGACTGGATTGGCTCGAATGGGGCACCTTTCATGGCCTCCAAGACCGTGGAAAGGTCCCATGTCGGGACTGAAGGGGGCCTGGGAGGGTTTAGCCTCCGAGCTCCTCTAAGGAAACGCACGACTAAGTCGCTCTTTCCTAGTGACTGGCCAGACACCGGTTTTGCAAACGTTGCTATGGCCGCCACGTATACTTTGAGCGTGGAAGGGGACCTGCCCTTATCCAGTAGCTCCTGAAGGAAGGAAAGCACTTCCGTAACCCCGCAGTCTACAGGTGAAAAGCCCTGCGCTTGACACCAAGCAGAGAACACAGACCACTTCGAGGAGTAGAGCCGTCTGGTAGACGGGGCTCTAGCCTGCGCGATCGTGTTTAACACTCCCTCTGGGAGGTCAGCGGGTACCCGTTGATGGCCCATGCGTGCAGGGACCACAAATCCGGGCGAGGATGCCAAATCGAGCCTTCCGCCTGAGAGAGGAGGTCTCTCCTCAACGGTAAAGGCCATGGGGCAGCGCTGGTCAGCTGCATCAGGACAGGGAACCACGACTGGTTTGTCCAGAGCGGAGCTATGAGTAGCACTGGGCATCCCTCCCTCCTGATTCGCTCCAACACCTGAGGCAGGAGTGAGACAGGGGGAAAAGCATATAGGGGGCGGCGGGGCCGAACATGGGCCAGCGCGTCCCGGCTTTTCGAGAAGAATCTCGGGCAGTGAGCGTTTTCTTGGGACGCGAACAGGTCCACCTGCGCTTTGCCAAACGTTTCCCACAGCAGCTGGATCGTCTGCGTGTGCAGAGACCATTCTCCTGCTGGGACGTTATTTCTGGACAGCCTGTCTGGCCCCACATTTAGGTGACCAGGCACATGCGCCGCTCTCAGCGAGAGCAGGTTGTGCTGAGCCCAGACCAGGAGGCGTTCCGTCAGCCTGTAAAGGTTTCGGGACCTGACGCCGCCCTGGCGATTTATGTACGCCACCACTGACATGTTGTCCGACCGGACCAATACGTGGTGGCCTATTATCTGGGGACAGAAGCGCCTTAGCGCTTTGTCGACTGCTATTAATTCCAAGCAGTTTATGTGAAGGAGCTTCTCCCGCGCTGACCATAGGCCAGCTAGCGGTCTGCCCTCGAGCAGCGCTCCCCACCCCGAAGTGGAGGTGTCCGTAGACACCACCTTCACACTCGAGGGGATCCCCAGACTCACACCTGACTGATACCAGTCGGTTGCTTTCCATGGTTTCAGAGCCGAAATGCACTGAAGGTCGACCCTGAGGCGAAATAGACCTGCGGTCCACGCCCTGGGGGGAACTCGTGCTTTTAGCCATAGCTGCAGTGGGCGCATGCGGAGCAGGCCCAACTGGAGTACGGAGGCTGCTGTGGCCATCAGACCCAGCATTTTCTGAAACCTTCTGGGCGGGACTATAGAGCCGTGGCGGAAGGATCTCGCGACGTGCTGAATATTCAATCCGCGCTCCGGTGACAGGCGTGCTGTCATGGATAGCGAGTCTAACACTGTTCCCAGAAAGGAAATTCTCCGACTGGGGAGCAGTGAGCTTTTCGCCCAATTGACTGTAAGGCCCAGCTCCTCGAGGTGCTCGAGTAATGCGGCCCTGTGTTCTATGAGCTCCGTTCGTGAACGAGCTAGAATCAGCCAATCGTCCAAGTAGTTCAAAACTCGCATGCCCCGAAGTCTCAGGGGGGCGAGGGCCGCGTCCATGCACTACGTGAACGTACGGGGTGCTATGGACAGGCCGAACGGCAGGACTGTGTATTGATATGCCTGGCCCTCGAAGGCGAATCTCAAGAATCGCCTGTGATGGGACGCTATTTGTATTTGAAAATAGGCGTCTTTCAGATCTATTGACATGAACCAGTCTCCTTGGCGCACTTGCGCGAGGATTTCCTGGTCGTAAGCATTCTGAACTGGCGCTTCACGAGCGTTCTGTTCAGCAGTCGCAGATCTAGAATGGGTCTGAGCCCACCATCTTTTTTCGGTACCAGAAAATATCTGCTGTATAAGCCCCCTTCGCCCTGAGATAGAGGTTCTATAGCCCCTTTTCTCAGTAGTTTCGCTATCTCGGCTCGAAGTAGATGGAACACTTCGCTTTACACCGTAGTTTCGACTCGCGCCGTATAACGGCGGGGGCGTCGAGCGAACTGTAGCGAACAGCCTCTCGTTATAGTGTTCAACACCCATTCTGATACCCCGGGAAGCCTTGACCACGCATCTGCGTGAATAGCTAGGGGTAGAATGAAATCTGGGCTCTGGCCGCGGCAGGACGGCGGCTCGAGAGCCCCTGTGTACTGGGAACACAACACCGTGTTTACAGCGTTCGAGGCGGGGGGCGCGCTGATCACAGCGGGCAGCCTGGCCGCGCTCAGCTTCTCTATGGCGGGACGCGCAGAGAAAGCGAGCGGGGCGAATCCTGTGGGATTCGGCGCGTGTGAGGGAATGTGGGCACATTTACTAAATGCGGGCACATTTACTACACTGAGAATACTGTCAGCTCGCGCCGACTAAATCACTGCTGTGTTTACAGCGTGCGAGGCGCGCGCTGATCACAGCTGGCAGCCTGGCTGCGCTCAGCTTCTCTGTGACGGGTTGTGCAGAGAAAACGAGCGGGGGCGAATCCCGTGAGATTCGGAGTGTCTGTGAGAAATGCGGGCGCGAGACAGCGGGCACATTTTCTGCACGGAGAACACTCGGCTCGCGCCGACTGAATCAACGCTGTGTTCACAGCGTGCGAGGTGCGCGCTAATCACAGCGGGCAGCCTGGCCGCGCTCAGCTTCTCTGTGACGGGTTGTGCATAGAAAGCGAGCGGGGGTGAATCCCGTGGGATTCGGCGTGTCAGTGAGGAAATGCGGGACAGCGGGCACATTTACTGCACTGAGAACACTGTCGGCTCGCGCCGACTAAATGTGTGTTAGTTTCGTTTTTACAGAAACCAAGGGACACGCATAGTGTAGTGTAAGCGGGCATGTATGGGCGCGTTCACTACATTTTCTGCACAACCAACATGAGTTGGTTTTATTTGTGCTAGCCCTGCACCGTGGCGGGCTGTGTCTGGGTGTGGGAATGGGCACTGGGACGTGGGCATTCTTACAACACTCATAACACCATCGGCCGTGGCCGGAACACCAGAAAATGCACTCTTTATTGGATTTATCTGGGTAGCCATAGAAACGGCTTTTGTGCGCAGGCAAGCGGGCTGAGACACCGGCTGCTTCACTGCGAAATACACTGGGACAGTCACAACGCATGGAACTGAACGAGCGAGAAGTTTTGGTGGAAATCCGGCCGCAGCGGGATCTGAACACCGTCACTTTCCTAGAGAGACTAGGAAGGCCTTGAGACCTCGGGCTTTACCTCAATCCTCGGCCGGGGCCCGCGCTGAGGGGGGCGGCGTCCAGCAGAGCGAGAGCGCGGTGTTTGATCTCGGGCCTGGCGGCGCTGCTAGTTAGCCGAAACGACGGCCTTTGTGCGCAGGCAAGCGGGCTGTGGAACCAGCTTGCTCACTGCGAAATACACTGGAACAGTCACATTGCTTGGAACTGAACGAGCGAGAAGTTTTGGTGTAAATCCGGCCGCAGCGGGAACTGAACACCGTCGCTTTCCTAGAGAGACTAGGAAGGCCTTGAGACCTCGGGCTTTATCTCAATCCTCGGCCGGGGCCCGCGCTGAGGGGGGCGGCGTCCAGCAGAGCGAGAACGTCGAGGAACACGGAGCGCTCGGCTTCCGTCATCTCGGATAGCGTTAACCACAAATGTCTCTCACCATTCAGGGGGGAAAGGCGCGGGTCTCGACTGTGACGGAGCTTCGTCTTTCCCGAGAAAGCGTCCGTCCAGCCTATTGCGCGTTAGTTGCGCGAGCGCCTTTCAGTCGAGGCCGATGTAATCCACGGCTTGAGAGAGCGGACGCATCGGCTCAGTTTCAATGCCGTCTCCGGTAAGTTCGTCGAGCTCAAGTGCGGACGCGGCGGCGGACGGCGGCCGCTGTCCGTCTGGGAGCGACTCGAGCGAAGCCGGCGAAGCTGGCGGGCGAACCGGCGAGCTTTGGCGGGCTGGAAATAGCTCGGGCGCGCGCTGGGCGCGGCGCTTCTTGCGGCGCGGCATCACGGCGGGCTGGGATGCGGGCTCGGAGAACGAAGCTAGGCGAGTCCGCAGAGTCACCATAGGCAAGCGTTCACAATGATGGCGTCCGCCGTCAGCGAGCGCGATGTCCGCGTGATCCTCACCCAGGCAGGACACGCAGATGACATGTCGGTCCTCGTCGCTGAGTGGGGCTCGGCAAGAACCGCAGGAAGGCATCTTTAAAAAGACGCCGCTCTTTTAGAGGGGGTGGGAAAAAAGCAGATATGCAAGCACACACACACACTCTATGCAGAGGAAAGGATATAACGCCGGAAAGCACAGCAGGTACGGCGGCTGAAGGCGGCGAGGCCAGCGACTCCAGGCTCAATGGCACGTCCCGCTGAAGGCTACAGGTCGACGGCGCGGCTTCTCACTCTGGATCCAGCGATGCGTGAGGCTTCGCTGAAGAGATGAAAATCAACGTAAGAGCAGCTATCGAGCCTGGTTATAGGGCGAGACCACGCCCTTTCTGGCGGGACGTGACTATATGGGCGCGAAAGGCCCCCATTCGTCGTGACGTCACGCAGAGCCACTCTCGATAGGCTGCTGCTGTTGCCGCAGGGCAGCCAATAGGCGCGCGAGCTGTCTCGCCTATGTCTGCTTGCTGCCGCAAAGCGTTTTACATTAATAAAAAATTAAGGATAATTTTTGGCTTCAATATCTCGTGGAAAAGAGTTTTCCCCATAGCGTAAGATATTACGCAGTACGAGAGATACTCTCGTAAGAGAACCAAGTTCAGCTGATCTAAAAGACCGGGCAGGGCAGTAAGAGTAAAGTAGATCGGACAGATATGGAGGTGCAAGACCATTTAATGCCTTAAACGTTAGAAGTAATACCTTAAAGTGAATACGTGATGCCACGGGTAGCCAGTGAAGGTCATGAGGCGGAACGCCTGGTGGAGGTGAGAACTCTTGCTGCTGAGTTTTGAACATACTGCATTCTTGCAAATAGATAAATCTTGGCCAGTTTTTTGGCCAGACCGAGAAATAGAGCATTGCAATAATCCAGACGTGATGTGATTAATGCATGAATTAAGGTTTCAGCATCAGCTAAAGTGAGAGAAGATCGAAGACGTGCAATATTACGAAGATGGAAAAAAGAGTTTTTAACAAGAGAAGAAATATGAGAGCCAAAAGATAGAGTTGAGTCGAGTAAGACACCAAAGTTATGAATAGATGACAAAGGCTTAACATGAACTCCATCAATATCAAAGGACAGGTCCATCCTTTTGACTGAGGCAGCAGAGCCAATCACCAATATCTCAGTATTTTTTTTTTTAGGAAATTAAGGGACATCCCATGCTTGATCAGTGAGTGAGTCATGGCCTATATCGGAGCTGGTGGTAAGATATTTTTGAATGTCATCAGCATAGCAATGAAATTGAAGTCCATGCCTGCGTAATATGATGTCACCAATTGGATATAAAGATGATAAACAATAGTGGGCCAAGAACTGAACCTTGAGGAACACCATGTAAGCAAAGCAGTGGAAGATATATACCCTTGGATGGTGATATAGTACTTTCTGTCTCTGATGTAAGAAATAGGAAAGGAAGAGCGGAACCAGTGATGCCGATATCAGAAAGCCGAGAGATCAGTATTTCATGGCAGACTGCGTCAAATGCAGCGCTTAGATTAAGAAGCACCAAGATGTTTATTAAACCTGAATCCACAGACAAAAGAATGTCGTTAACCACCCGAAGAGCAGTTTCAGTGCTATGAGATGGGTGAAATCCTGACTGAAAAGTTTCAAAACGACCATTGACATCTAAATATGATCGCAATTGCGAAGCCACAACCTTTTCAAGGACTTTGCTTAAAAATGTTAAATTAGATATTGGCCTGTAATTGTCCATGTTTAGATGGTCAAAGCCTGTTTTTTTAAGAATGGGGGTCACCGCAGCCATTTTTAATTCTGTTGGGACAATGGCGGAAGACATACTACAGTTTATCATATTTGTTTATCAACTTTGATTAAGTTAACTTTGTCTGGCAGCTGTTTATTTAGTTACAGTAAACAAGTTACAGTAAACTCTAAGGCATTTTTTTATTCAAATAGGAGTAAATGAAATAATTTGATTATTATTACTATTTGGACACTTAAAAGTAATACACACATTATACAAAGTATAATTGTAACCTCTTTACATCTTTATAGCTTCAAATAGCTCATATTACAATTTGCATAATCATTTGTCTTATCTGGGCTCTCAGGCTAGACAGTGACAGCAGCTCCCTGCGGACAACAGCCAGAGGACAGCAGGTCTGATGCCATCCGGTGTGCTCAGGTGGAGACGCGGTGTCTGGAGTTACACAAGAACTGTACAAGAGGTGTCATCTTACCTGCATACTCTCTTCACTCAGTCATGCCTTTTTAACCAGATAATGCTGTATATGGTATTTATGAGCAGGGACTAACTGAAGCTAACCAGCCAGACCATGACCACTTGGGTTTTACACGGCAGAGAAAACTCATCTGAAATAATTGTTTGGCTATGTTAGGAATTAAATATTAGCGTACTGCATACTAGAGATGCCTGAAGCCTAAATTCGGGAAGGCATGGAAAATGACACAGCATTCTAAAAATGTGGTTCTCAAAGAAAAAAGAAGAACCTAAAAGAAGTTCAACTTTTAAAAAAACGCATCTCTAGACCTTGCGCTTTTTTTTTCCGTTCCACTGACCTGTGTCTCGCGTTATCAACAGCAAAAACATGTTCTGTGTGAAACAGCGCAGTCATACATTAAAGTAGCCTACATCAGATTTCACTTTTCATGTGAAGAGAGTAGGGAGAGATGACTGACAGGGCGATGTCGGAGGATTTGGTTCGCAACAGCGTCATTGACAAATATGTTATCTTATAAAATGTGTGGTTTGTCAGTATACCAGCACTTCGTATACACAGAGTACACATGAAAGTGAATAGCAAGCGCATTTCAATACTCCTCATATTGATATAGCGGTACAAATACAATATACAATATAAATACAATATAATTACTTGACTATAGAATTGAGAGAGAACGCGAAAGCATTGAAATATATATTTTTCTTGCATCTCGTATTTTTTTTCCATCACCATGTCCCTTTAGGGGCTCCGTAGAATGCGTAATTTCCTTTCTGAACATAGTTTGGCTTCGGGCACATCCCTACTGCATACTAACTGTAGGCCTGTACCAATTATGTTTAAAACAGTATATGATATATGCAAAAATAAACAGCACACAAACACATGCAACAAATTAATTTGGAAATTATTTTTAAATATAAATGCCAAATAAGTTTTCAAAATTTTTGTCACGTGACCTTGTAACATTCCATGTGGTGTTATTTCAGAAAAAAAAAATGACATACAAATTTATAAACACATGAAAAAATACTTATTTCAATTTTGTCTGCAAACTACATACAGTAGCCTACTTCGAAATTAAAAGTATTGTAATTCGTTACTTTTATATAGCGCTTTTCTGGGTTCTTAAAGCGCTTTACATGGAAGGGGGAATCTCCTCAATACCACCAATGTGCAGCATCCACCTGGATGATGCGATGGCAGCCATATTGCGCCAGAACGCCCACCATACCAGCTTACTGGTGGAGAGGAGACAGTGATGAAGCCAGTGATGAAGCCAATCAGTATATTGTAAATCTGAACACTTTAGCTACTGCAACTGTCATGACAGCATGTTTTCCATGGGCAATTATAAAAACATCTAATTTTGGCTCTTTATTTGTGAGGGTATCTTTTTATTAGTATGGGTCATGACAGTTTTTACGTGTATGTTAAATATAAAAACACAAGTAGGTGTACCTCCTCTTTTCAGGTGGTCAGACAGACTGTTGGTTAATGTGTGCGTGGGTTTGCGAGTGTTTGTCTGAAGCAATAGCATATGGGACTTTCCTGTATTGTAGCTGACAGGTGCCTGTCTGACAGTGATGGATGCTGATGTTATGACAGCCTCCATTTGCTACGACTGCACTGTGTAGTGCTGCAGCTCAGAGTATGAACTGTGAGGGAGGAGAAGAGAAGCTGGCATCTATACAGACAGACACCGTAAACAGATTATGGTGGCTGCACTGCAGCTCTCGCTCTCTGCTTATCCCAGAATTCCTTGCAACGTCCTCTCTCAGCTGCAATGCTTTCCAAGGCTGTATCTGAAACCGAAGGCTGCCTCGTTGCCCAGAAAGTTTTTTTTTTTTTTTTTTAAATATAGTAAAATAGTAATATTATGAAATCGTATATAATTTAAAATAACTCTTTATTTATTTAAAATAGCAAAGCTGCTTTTTTAGCATGCATTACTCCAGTCTTAAGTGATCCTACATATGCCTTCACATGATCCTCCAGAAATCATTCTATTATGCTGATTTGTTGCTCAATAAACATTTCATTTTATAATCGATGTTGAAAACAGGTGTGTAATATTTTTCTGGAAAACGTAATACATTTTTTCAGCACTCTTTGATGAATCGAAAGTTGAAAGGAACAGCATTTATTTGACACAAACATAAATGTCTTTTCTGTCATTTTTAATCAATTTAATGTGTCCTAGGTGAATAAAATTATTAACTATACATTCAAAAACTACTTTTACTGACCCCAAACTTTTGAACGGTATAATAAATTAAATGATATCCATCTATTCTCCAAAATGTTTGAAATTGTGGGGATGCTGGAGCATATTTTAACATGATAAAGTAAATGATTATATACATAAATATATACGTAAATGATGTGTATATACATAAATTAGTACTTCTCGTTCTTTCAAATGCTGAAAATGCAGGGTTACAAAGCCCAAAAGTCATTTAAAATGACAAAGTTTGGGCCTGGAATAGGAATATGTTAGCCTGGGGAGAGGAGAAAATATACTGTGTTGAAAGAGAAAAAAGGTAAGAATTTAGGAAAATAAAACGGTTGATAAGAGAAAGATGCAATCAAGGAGTGGGAAAATGGAACAGAAGGATGAATTGAGAAAGAGACATTAGTTTGGCCATGTGTGTGTCCAGGAGTCAGCATGGTGCCGCGCTGTGATTGGTGTGCCAGGCGTTGTGTAATCACCTTATGCCCACCACAGAGAATCTTCCCTGTCCACAGGCCCAATTCTCAGGCAAGGTATAATATGTAACCGAATGGACCGAGAAAAATATAAGGGGGAAAACAAAAACCATTCGAACTCATTATGGTGACACTTCCCTGTAAAGTGGTGCACAGGATCTTCTAATGGGACATATGCTGCAACATCTGCAGGCCTGACTCAAAGATACACATGCAAACTGCAGATGCAATTAAACAGCACTGGTATTGGATTATGCTTTATACCATTAAAGTAACACCAGGTAAAATTTAACTTTTGCTCTCGGGGTCCCCCCCTACAGTTGGGAAACAGTATTGTCCTCTACTTACTGTCGTAAACCGTCATGAATGTAGCACATGCATTTGTTGACAACCATGATAGCCGTGAACACTGTAGGAGGACGTCACATGCAGGTGTTCTGCTAGCTTGCGTCGCGTGTGAAATGTCTTCATCCCAGGTACAGTGGCATATATTTCAGCATGTCATATGAATATAATGTCATGGGTTTTATTTATTTCTAACGACAAATGATCGCGATGCTCACGTTTACAAGCCAGCGTCATTATAGTAGCCTAGTCTAGCCTATTGGTTACCGTTTTACTGAATCTATACTTCAATGCAATGCTTGAGTGCTAGATAATAACCATATATATCGTCAATATTATATCATCAAGCTATATTATTATATCAATAATGCGCGCGTGCGTATTAATGCGTAGGCTATCCACACACACGCAAGGTCTCTCGCGCTCTCCTTTCTCTGCGTGGGCGTGTAATTAATGCGTACTCTAGCACACACACGCAAGGTCTCTCGCTCTCTCTCTCTCCCTCTCTGTCCTGCGCGTATTTAATTTAATAAGTTGGGACACTAAAATTAGAGTTGAAATACGGGACTGTCCCGGGTAAAACGGGACGTCTGGTCAGGTCACCCTAGCTAGTATGCAAGCAATATACTTACTAGTACAAAAGCATGAGCGCCCGCATCGTCAGGCACCCCTCCTCCTCCTTCAGCTCACGCCAGCGAGAAAACGCTGGCCCAATTTTGATTCTTGTTCTGCCTTTAACGCGATCACTTTCTCTTTTTGCTTTGCTCCGATAAAACCTTTGCTCTGTTTTTTTTCTGTGCTGCTTCGGCCATGACTATAACATTTGGCTCGCACGTCCGATTTTAAGGAAGTGGGGGTGGTGTGGAAGTGACGTATATCCGTTAAAGCAGTCAAATTTTGTAGTTCTCTTTGTTCGCCGGTTCTACCCGAAACCCGAAGTTTAAAAGTCGATTAAAACGCTACAGACCCCGTCAGCTATGGCAGACGTGTCATTCCAACCTATTGTAAGTCGATGTACCATCACAAGAGACTTGGAAATATATTATGAAGGTTGAAAAAGTTTACCCGTGCTGCGTTTAAATGAAAATTTAAATTTGCACTTTAGAAGATTGCATGCATTTCTAAGGAGCATGTGGCCTAGTAGTTTGTGGACATGCTCTGACGTGTGTTGAGCAGTGGGGCTCATTAAGGCGAAGTGTATTTGATTCCAATTTGTGGCATTTCCAGATCTGGTTCTCCCTTCTCGTTCCCCATCTTTTACAGTCTTCTATCCACTAAACCAAAATTCTCATTGGAGCAAGTTTGCTCACTTGGCAGCCATCTTGGCGAAAAACCCCTGGCAGCTATTTTCTAATCACGTAAGCACATCTGCTACTATCTACTTGAATAGGGACTGTGACTGTTTGTCACGCTGTCCAAAATGTACAGTGGGTTCCAATTTTTTTTTTTTTTTTTGAGGCATTTGGACAGACATTTGGACTATTTCACCACTGTAATAAATACAGCAATTAAAGCATATCTTCTTATAGCTCAAAATCAATCTTTATATTTTTACAAAATATAAAAATTACAATTTTATTTTTCAAAGTTGGTCCAGCTAATGAGATCTTTTAATTGAAAAAGCCGAACTTCCATTCAACCCCGAGTTACCATTTCATTCTTTTTCGAGTTTTATAAAATAGCCTAGTAACAGTTGCCATTTTTATTTTTAAAAGTTGATCTAGCTTTCTTTTAATTGACATGCTTAACTTCCTTTGCCCCCACATACTTAGCGTTGCAATTTCATTATATTTTCCTTCAGTCATCTTTTTATAGGCCTACTGCTTCTTACTAAACCATTGCAATAATAAAATAAAATAAATAAATAAATAAAAAAAGGACTGCATGTTTTGTTTAGAGACAACAGAACCCCCAAAAGTGGGACTTTCAGAATATTTCAAGTTTTTCATATTCACATTAATTTAGGCTATTCACAGACACATTGCACAACAAAGCAACAACAATTCCTTGTGTAAAACGTAAAGATATAAAGAAGAGAGGCAGGGAAACACTGCCTCTCTTCCTTAAGACTGGGTGTGAGGGATGTTTGCACCTGGAGACATATAATGACCCTGCTCTCTCTAATTTATCTATCTTCCTTTTTCCTCCTCTCTGCTGAGCCATCAAAAACTGCAGAAACTTAAATGGCAGCAGGCACCCTCCCTAGTCGTGACGCACCCCGGTATTTATAACACTGGTCATCCATTTTGTTTACGATGACGGAGGTGTGCAGCGCTACACTGGAGTCGAAGAGTCATCTAGCGGTCAACAGCGGTACTGCAATTGCAGTTTGGCGTGTTCTTGTGGATTTTTCCCTTGGTCAAGGGATATCTTATTATGCCCCTATGCCAGGTAATAATAAAATTGATACCACGTTTTAAAGTGCTCATGTACGACAGGATGAGCATTTTTAAACAGTAATGATTTGCTGTAGCGACACACAGACCAGCCAGTGAGTAAATCTCGGTTCACAATTTAGTATAGGCTATCAGTCATGTGAGGTAGAAAGTCTGACAGACAGAAAATATCAAGATTTGCCATTTGATCTCGCTAGGTCTCTCTCATCCTGACTGGACGTTGTGTTGTTGATGCAGAGTGGTAGTAAATCCCACAGCTTCATTTTCTGTTCTCAGACATTTTCACATAGATTCAAATCCAGAGCTGTATTCTTCATGTGTCAACTATCAGCTGAAGAGAGAAAGGAAAGGAGAAAAAATAACAGTGCTGAGCCCCCCGGATGACCTTGATTATGGACCATTGATTTAGACGACCCAGAGGTCAGCATGGTAAATTCTTCCTGTTCTTACACACCAAAGTACACACATGTAAATGTCATTATCACACGGAGTTGAACCTTCATGTCAGAACACATATGATTCTCACTTTGTGTAAAGAAAAATGGCACAGGTCTCAAATCCAATCATTCACATGTTTAAAATAGATCTTTAGCCTATAGATTAATTTAAATATTTGGCACCAAAACGTATTTGGATGCACTTCAAATTATTAGATACAAAATATTAAAATTTCTGCACTGAAAAAAAAAACTTTCTCTGGTGTTTTTCAGTGTTTTTTTTTTGTTTGTTTGTTTGTTTTTCAGTAAAATATCACTTTTAAATCATGATACATTTACTTGAGAGGCAAAATGACACAGGATACTAAGTCCTGTTTTCAAAAAAAAAATCATGCTTAAAACAAACAAACAGAAAAATCTGTCAGTGAGGTTAGAAAAAACTTGTTTTCCTTTTGAATAAAGTTTTTTTCTTACCCCATTGGCAGATATTTTTTCTGGTTTTCGATTAAAAAACATGACAACTTATTGTCTTAAGTCATTTTGCTTCTCAAGTAAAATGTAAACACGTCAGTATATGGATGCATATATATATATATATATATATATATATATATATATATATATATATATACAAATTTATTTACGTGATGTTTAAGCTGAATTTTCAGCATCATTACTCCAGTCTTCAGTGTCACATGATCCTTCAGAAATCATTCTAATATGATGATTTGCTGCTCAAGAAATATTTCTTATTATTATCAAAGTTGAAAACAGTTGTGCTGTGTAATACTGTTATTAAAACCATGCATCCTTTTTCAGATTTCTTTGATGAATTCAAAAGAATCACATTTATCAATACAATGGAAGTGTACAAAACCACTGCATTAGAAAACACATTTGTGTAATTGACTTTCAGTGTTGGGAGTAACGCGTTACAAAAGTAATGCATTACAGTAACATATTACTTTTTGCTGTAACGCAGTAGTGTAAGGCATTACTAATCAATTTTCAGTAATATTTTACTCGGTACATATTCAGTAAGGCTTGCGTTACAAGTTACAACAGACTTTTAGTTTTAATTGTAAAAACAAAAATATAGCCTACACAGCAAGACCGCGAGACATTAACAAATGAAAAATGCAAGTAGGCTAGGCTAAATTACCTGTTCGTGGTCAGTCAATAGCCGTGTGTGGTGTCCAAGTCTGTTAATAAAAACTATATGGCAGCGTCTGATATTTTTGTATAGCGATTTATATTTTTTACAGGAGTGCCGTGAGGTGTGATCTCGGCCTCTGTGCTCGCGCTGGCCAGTGGAAAAGCGGCTAACGGTGAAGATGGCATGAAGAAGACTGCCATTCGCGAGATGGACGTATGCGCATTATAGGCTATTCGTTCTGTGTTTTCTTTCTAAACAGTTAGGCTATGTTTATGTGGTATTTTTCATGTTTTCATCACGCAATCATGTTTTTGATGCGGTGGTGACGCGTTCATGTAAGGGCGCTGCGCTGCCGATAAAGCATCTAAAAGCTGTCACAAAGAACCGGCAAAAGCAATGATTATGAATATGTCAAATATAGCAAGGAGACATTTAATTGTTTATTAATAAAGTCAAGATGAAGTTGACGATGCTGACTCGCGATCTTCGCAGTAGGAGTGCACCAGAGAGAAATTCACATTTCTTTTCATAAGCAGAGAGCAGTCTGTTTTCTTTCGTTTTGAATTGTTCTGTTTTACACGTAGACATTTCAATATAGATATATTTTTCAGGTCCGTGAATAGGCTACCTTATAGGGTGTCGGTTCATTTATGAGTGAATTGTCCTCCGTGTCGTGATTATTTATAATTGTCTGCTATATTTAGCCTACTTCTTATTTATAAAATCCACGCAATTGCTGGATCAAACATTGATTAAAATTAAGATACAATTAATACAAAACGAAATTCACTTTAAAGAAAGGCTTTGTGTCTTCTGTGTAAGGTCTTTGTGAAAGTTTTAAAGCATCTTTTAGTGCCGCTTCAGAGCGCTCGCGTCCGTAACGGAGAACTGTCACGTGACGTCTGTAACATTGTTTTTTCCTCATAAATGCAAACACGAAAAATAAAATAAAATGAATATTTTATGTTCTGTGGAGAGCCAACCCTTCTTCATCCGATTTGCGCAGTGTAATTCACAAAATTACAACAACAAAAATCGTTGCCTCCTAAAAGTTAAAGATTTTTTTTTTTGTCACGCATGACTGTCTATTTCCCTAATATAAAATATAAAATGCATGTGTAGACTGATATTTTTCTAATGTCTGGACTCCTTTCAGGGAGGAGCCTATGGATAAACAGACATTTCAATATTTTGGTATTAATGCATTTCCTGAGAATTTATTTTTCAAGTTTTGACAGCAAATGTCATGTCCATAACGCTGGAATTCCCAAATTTTAAATAATTTATCCTCAACTTGTTTTGTGGTGTAAGTCTACGTATTTTATAATGTTAAGTTAACTTCAAATAATACTAATAGCCTAGTAATTTAAAGATGTGGTAGCATTGGATCTGGACGGTATGGATAACTCTTGGAGTTGGAAGTGGTGTGTCAGGTAGGCTATGTGGATCTGAGTGTCGCGATTTCGGTTTCATATGGCATATCATTAAAGCCCTAGTCATTTTAGAACGTTAAGTTCTACTTCTGTATAGTTATTTTGGTGAAAGTAACTCAAAAGTAATACGGGAGTAATGTAACGCATTACAATTCTGAGACAGTAATATTGTAAGGTAATGAATTACTTTTAAATAACAGTAACATGTAATATATAATGTATTCCAGTTTGGAAGTAACTTGCACAACACTGTTGACTTTTGGCTCAAGACTTCATTACATTGAAACAAATCATTGTTCCTTGGAACTTGGAATGTTTGCCGCTATTATACAACAGAAGTGGGGGAAACAGACCTTATTTCTTCAGTCATACCCAACTGCAAATATTTGCATCTTGACATAAAAATGTTTGGAAGGCTTTTAAGATTGCATATTTTCCTGCGGTTACGCTGCTCAATTTGACCTATTTTCTGCCTTATTGAAAACAAAACTTACAAGCACACACTCACTAGCACATATTTGTATTATTGCAATCATGGCTGACTCATAACAGTCCACACAATTCTTAACTTTTATGTAAATCAGACCATCCCTTAAAGCACAACAAAATGCTAAACTGTTATCAATTTGCAGCTACATAAACTGCTTAGTAAAACAATAAACTTAAATTGCTCATTGCTGTTTGATTGTCTTGCTGTCTTAAATTCTTATAAGAGCAGGTGTTCTCCGTCTGAAAACAATTCATTTGTTCTATTTACTTGTTGTTTGGGTATTTGAACAGCATGAATTATGCAACCACCTGAGAAAAAAATGTCCTATATAAACAGCTGGAAAGAATTTGAAAACAAATGCTGCAATGAAAGTTTAAATATTATAGAGTGGATTATAATACATCCACTCACAGGGCTTCACATTAACATTTTTGCTCACCAGCCACTGTACTAGCCACTCAGAATTTTTACTGGCCACAATTTTGACATCAATATGGGAAAAAACTGCCATATAGATATTTTTGAAGGCCAAAAAAGTTTCTTGAAACACGCAGCATTATTCAATCTGTTGACTTAATTTCCTCTGAAACAGGAAGACAGGCCGAGACGTATCGAACAGCCTCTAGACATTTTTAGAATAGACAATAGCATTTAATTTATATCACAGCTCGGTCAGAGCCGTTGAGCTCGGTAAAACCGCAGTTTCCTCCTACCGTTTCTCCTCCGTATCGCTTTAAAATGCAGCATTATGTGCAGAATTCAAATGGCTCCGATACGTGTTCTGGTTTACGTCGACTCACATAGATCCGCTCTGTGCTATCGTGTCTCTGGATCGCAGCAGACTGTGTGTGCGCTGTTGCGTTTCCCTTGACACGAACGTGAAACCAGACTTCATTCGCCCCAATGGAAAGCATATTTACACTGTCTGAATCGTTCCCTATCCCTGGACAGTTCACCACATAGAAAATAGTAAATGTGTTAAGAGTGAGCGATTTTAGCTGCAGTCTCAGCGTCTGTTTATAATGTAAAAATCTGATGAGAAGCTGAAGTGCAGAGTGATCTCATCAAAATCATTGATCCATCGTGGCAGAAGTGAGGTTTTGAATGCTTATATCTTCTAAATATGAATTGTGTCATTGTTTTGGAGCACACTACAGCTTATCAATTTTGATTTCATGGGGACTTTAATATTATCTCATAATTTGACAGCAGGAATATTAGGCTGCTGTCACTTTAAGACCTGATGCACTGACAAATTATACTGTTACACATGTATATGTGAATACTCGCCAAGACCACCATGTTGACATGCGTGTATTTCACTGTTTATGCGCAATTAGCAACGAAAAATAACTCAATTTAGTACTGAGGCGGCTTTATGTGCGTGCACTTTTGTGTGAGCACAAAATAAAATAGTATAATTATGTGCATTACGCACAAGCCCTGTAACACCAACAATGTTCTTTCGAAGAAAACGAAACAAGTGAGTTAGGGGAGGCGGGTTTGTATATTAACTGAGAGAGAGAAAATGCAGCTGGTATCATATAGCCAGTCGTAGTGTATCACTGAGAAACGTCCTGCTCGAGTCGTCCTTGCGATGGAGGTTCGGGTTGAATAACTAGTTCTTCCAGTATTTCATCATCGGACTCGCGCTCAGATTTATATGGTTAAATCGACGTCATTGTTCGTTACAGTGTTTAGTTTACAGTGTAGGAAGCCTCAGGACAGCTGACGTTGTTATGGAAATGGGCGTTTTTGTTTTAGACATGCGCACTGTACGTGGTAGACCAATCACAACCATAGACAGTAAAAGAAATGGACACAGCGACCCCATTGATTTCAACGGAGATGACTGAAGCCCGATTATTGCACTTCCTGTCTTATGGCTAAACGACTGCGCAGGCTCAAACTGAGCGTGACGACAGTCTGACAGTTGTAAATCTTCTAGCGGTGGCAAGACAAATCTGAATCACCTAATTCCTCAAAAACGTTGTTGAAATATTTTGTCCCATTGCTTTTATGGTCTCTCTATGGGCTTCTCCCTTGACTTTATGCCTTTATGTCCCGACGATTGCCTCATAGACAGTAAAAGATTGCATGCGAGCGTCTCCTGTCTATACGGTAATGTCTCTATTGTGCGACAGAAAGTCGCGTGGTTATGATGCAATCGTTAGCCTATTTCTTACCAAAACAGCTTCTACAGGGCCATAAGATACAAAGTAATGGAGCCTTTTATACATTGTTGTGTTTCTTTAGAAATAAATAATGGACAAATGAAGTCTTTGGACGCCTCAGATGTAAAGTTATTCGCTGTCAAAGTGACGCCAAAATGAATGGGAGTCAATGGGATGCTAACAGCAGGTGAAGATCTGCTACAATGGCGGCTCCCGCGAGGCTTCAACTTCCGGCTGATGGATTACCCCCTTGAGACTGAGCTGTCTGGCCAATCAGAACAGAGTAGCTCTCAGAAAGGAGGGATTTAGAGAGATTGATTCCATATGACGAGTCGTTTGAGAATCATTGAAAATGTGGTGATTTGGGTAAATGTGGTATTATGAGGAAAATAAACAGTTTTTTGACTTTAATGCATTTAAACCTGTTGGAGACTCCAAAACAACATTTGGAAACTTTAAAATAGCATAATAGGGGCACTTTAAGAACAGTGTCTTGCAACTAATTTTCTACAAATTATTGAAGAAAGATGAATTTACATTCTGCCTAGATTTTGAGCCTTGAAACCAATGAGTGAACTTGTAAAACTTAGCTTAAAGTCTCCATAATGTCTAGACATTGGCCCTGATGACATCAACCTTGCATCTTAAATCTGTTGCTTGGATTTAATGAAAGTGTTGAAAGAAAAAGACAAGGAGGGTTTATCACTACAAAAAAACACGGCACGAAAAAGTGATCTCAGCCAAGATTCATCAGCAGCATCATGCAAACAGCTCCATGGAAACACATCTTTGGAAGCAGATCATATATTTGCGCTTCCAAGCACTTTGAGGTCGACCCCGTCGGATATGTTTTGCTTTCTCATGAGAGACGGTTCTGTGAGATGCGAGATTATTCATCAGGAAGTTTTTTTCTGGCGAGAGCATCTTCATTTATCGCTCTTCAGATGTTTGGGAATGAAGATCATTTTTAGTGAGGGCTCCTCTGCATACAAACAAGAAACAGCTGCTGCTTTGTCGGCCACTAGGGGGCGAAACTTTCAAAAAGTCCCCCAGTTCATCTGTGGCCACAACTGAAATAGTTCTATGAATTACATGGGCATCAATAACACTAACTTAAAAATAACTACAATTCAAGAATTATACTATTAGCCTAAATCTTTTTTTGTGACAACAGCTACCCTGGCCTTGTGGGCCATTTGGGTCCCTTAACAGCTTATGGCATTAGTCAGGGGTCAAGGATGAAGACTTGGTGCAAACAATTCCTGTTGTAAGGCATTCAGTTTGCCTAGTTTAACCTTTAAGTGCAATCAATGGAAGCCTCTATTTCTATTTTAAATCTATTTTTATTTTTATAATTTAATATTTTCATTCACTTCACATTTCTACATTATTTAATAAAATATTTATTTAAGATTATTTGTGCAATTGAAATTCTTATGTACATAATTAAACACTTGTCAAAGGAATAGGCCTATGCAGAATCTTTTTTTAAGAAAAAGAAACATGCTGAAATATCCGCTAATCATTTTGACATTTTCCATCTACAACCGTTAACTCTTTTCCCTAATTATTCTATTATTATAAATAAAAATCTCATTAGTTGAGAGACACATATTTTAATGTTAAGTGGTATATTTATAAATATAAATGACATATTTATATATTATATATATATACACACACACATTAATTTATATTGAAACATTTTATAGTATTATATAACAAACTAAAATAATAATTATTTAACTCAATCCTCACACCCCCTTGGTTTTCACTTTTTAAAGCTTATTTTCAGCAATGGCTCTACTGTTACGTGCGTCAATTATTAAATATTATATCTAGGCTATAACTTGCTTTCTGAACCTATGGAAGTTGATCAAGTGTTGCAGTAGGAGGGGCCGAAGGGAATCTGCGCGTGGGGCTTCGCAGGAGGTAACCAATCAATACACTCTCAATTCCTCAGAAACAAGCGCTGAACTACAAGACACTGGCTTTATTCGGACAAATATCTTTTTATCATCTCAGAGTGTTTGAAATGAGCTCCACGGGCAGAGGAACTCCTCTCAGTCTCGCTGTGGTGGTAATACTCTTCTCATTGGGAACGCCGTGGACTTTCCGAGAGGAGAAGGAGGATGTGGACAGGTAAAGTGCGCGTGCTGTCAGCTCGCTGTTTGCACTAACTCAGAGGATGGAAAGTTTGTTTCCTGTGCGTGAGGAAGAATTGTTTCTTTAAAAAGAAACAGCTGACGTCTTCTTTGTCTTACAGAGAAGTGTGTTCAGAGAGCAAAATCGCAACGACGAAATACCCGTGCGTAAAATCCACAGGAGAGGTGACCACATGCTACAGGTAAGAAACTGTTTACTTAGCATTATGTAGGTTCTTCTGTATGATTGTGCGTGTATATAGTCTGTAATCGCCTTTGTAATTTATTTAACGTTTTGTATTTATTGAAGCAGGGCTGAATTGGACAGCTTCTCATATGAATAAATAAGTGCCATATGTATTTATTTACATGTTTTTGCAATGAAACCCCGCTTTGCTTGAAGGTTTTCTAAAAACAAAATCGTGTTTACAGGAAGGCTGCCAATAAATTATCTTTAGTTGTTTTATGGTTAAGTTTGAAATGGAACCACTGGCTCCATTTCTGACAGCAGCCAGTTTTAATGTGCCATTGTATTTTACATCACCAACAGTACTCGTACTCCAGCTGTGTTTTATGTTCAAATGTGTCGATGGAACAACCATATACTGAGTTTATATTTTATAAATGAGATCCACATTTTGTCCTTTCAAATTGAAAATGACTCTAAAATCTGTTCAATCAGTTAGGGTTAGGGGTGCCCAGGGTTTTCTTTCACTTGGTTAGCTGTGTTGGTGTTTTGTGTGGGGCATGTTAAGTAATCCTGTTTTCATTCCTGTGACCTTTTAGAATTAGTGAAAGAAGCAAGGAGATATTATTCTTTGAAGGTTGGGGATTATGATGCTGGAGGTTTAAGCCGGCTCCGGATGCAATGCAGACCAAGATTCCTCAGCCTTAGCGCAGTAACTTAAGCTAGTTTTGAAAGCAGGTCTTGTCGTTCCAATCTACTACTTTGCCAAAGGATGGTTAGATTATTATTAAGGTTTATTGTGTTGCTGCACACCCGCTCAGTTAAAGGTATAGTTTGTTTAAAAATCTACTTGCATTAACTCATTCTCATAACTTTTCAAACCCATATGTTTGAAGGAGAAAAGAAGACAGAAAGTACCATAAAGTATTATAAATGTGGTCCAAATGATTCGGTCATATGGACTACTTTTATTCTTCTCTTCTTTGTGGTCCATGGATGGCATAAAGTCACACAGGTTTGGAAATATATTGATAATGGCAGGTTTCATTTTAGGATGACTTTCTTAAAAAATGTATCTAGAATAGAAATCAAGCTATCAAAATTGTAGATGATTTTATTCTCCCTTCCAGTATCACTTGATAAGTGTGGCACTCTCCTCTGTGGTGGTGCATTTCAGTCCACCTGCATGCTGGAAGCTGAAAGTAGCAAGTTAAAGCACAAACTACTACAGTTTTTTATTATTATTTCAGCAGGCGCTGATGTGTGTTGCTTTGAAACACTTGCCAAAATCGCTGTTAAGCTTGTCCTTGTAAATTCCTGGCGTGTATGGTGCGCCAGCGCTGGTGACCTGTGGAGTCCCTAAATCTCTCAAGCGTGCTTTGAGAGTATTTACACACTGGGTCTCAAGTGAGCAGACTTGTCAGTACCATTTGGTCATATGCAGATCGCTAAAATGACTCAATCGCTGTTTTGATATGAGCTCATCGTAAATTAACAGGTGCAGTTAGTATAAGCCACCACACCCCTTTTTTCGGTTGTGACTTGGCGGCTGTCAAACTGGTGATGGGATATTTTGAAATATGTGTGTGTCATTTATTGTTCAATTAATGCTTCTGATCTGATGTGATCTGATTTGATTTGATCTTCTGCACATCTGTTCTTGTGTTAGAAACATGCCTGCAAGCCAGGGTTTGTCTCTTGAATAGATTACAATGTCTAACTAAGGAGAATGTTCATGCATTGCTGTTTGACCTGGTCTTTGTTTGTGATCCATCCTGGAGCTTGATAGAGCTGTGAAAATTAGCCAGGGATGTAGTGCTAAAACTTTCTGTCCATCAATGAATGATCAGTTTTTGAGCTCTTATTGACTTTGAGTCTATTTGTGTATAAAAGTATTTTGGTTCTATGTTGTATCAATTTGCTTGTGGTTGACTGTAATAGATAACATTTTGTATCTGAATAAGGACTGTTAACGATTACATATCTAAATCAAACTACCACCTGTGCTAATTATTTAATTTAATTAAATGCATATCAATGTTTTATACAAAAAAAACAATTCTGCTAAAAAATGGATGAGAATATAATCGACAATACAAAAATAAAACACAAATATTACAAAATTTGACTTTAAAAAGTGTAAATCACATGTTTTTCTATAAGTGACACTTTCCAACAGCGACACCAGCGGTTAAAGTTACATTCGGGAAGCAGCATGTCTCTCGCCTCCCTTGAGCCCATTGAGTTTTAACAGTTTTAACATTGAGTAATTTAAGGATGAACAGAGAAAAGTCACGTGAGGGGAGGCAATGCCTCTATCGCACTATGATTGGGCAATTGTTCTGTTCACGTGATTAATCCCGCCTCTTGTTTTATGTGCGTTCCACGTCCGCGATTCAGCAAAAATGAACTCACTAAAATGAAACCTGATTGTATTTTTGTTTTATAGTGTTAGTAATGTTTAATTAACCTGGAAACATTAAGTGTCGACATTAAGTGTAACTAACATGAATTTACATTGGGAAAAACATGTAAGGACAGTTTCCTTCTCATTTCAGAACACCACTGTACGTTTATACATTATAATTATTCACACTGAATTAACATTAAAGGGGTCATGGCATATACAATTTGCCATGATCTTTTTACATATTAGAGGTCTTTGTATCATTAAAACATCCTACAAATTTCATAGCTTAAAACATCCTTTATTTAATAAAATTTTAATAAAATTTGTTTTATAACTTCCGTTTAAATTATATTAAGCCTTAAAGGTGTGGTATGTGATTTGGAAAACGACCAGCAGATTCAAATGGTCCTACCTTCTTTCCTCCAGCGCTGGCTCTGACTGGGTCACGCACGCTGGGGGGGGGGTATGGTACGACCGTTTGATTGACGAACTTACTGTCCAATGATTCTAGGTGGTCTTGGAAATGATTGGCTGAAGTTTTTCGAGTCCTGCCCGTTCCACAGATGATTAAATTGCTCAATTTTCATTTCAATGCTTCTAACTCAGTGGATGTAAGTGGGTTAGGAAAAGGATTTCAAGTTATTTTGAAAAAAATGGACAAAAAAAGAGAATCACATACCCCACCTTTAAAGTTCTGCATAATTAAGGGCATGGCCACTTGAGTGACAGGTGGATTGCTCTCGGTCACTTACTACCTGTTTGTCTACTGTCTGTTAGCCGTCACGTCACCTCAACCAATCCTGTCTATTTGCCTATTTTCGGTTATCCGGGAATAATGCAGAGGCTTCAAAAATGCTCTTCAGAAACCTACGGGTGATGTCATGGACTCTACGTCCATATTTTCTTTACAGTCTATGGGTAAAACCACCCGCTCCCACAATATTTGTCCACAAGATTTGCAATCCCAATGCAGCCTGCTACTCCACGCACTTGAGTCTGTCGACAACCGGACGAAGGGAAGAGTAAATGGAACCATAAAGGAACGTTCACTTTGACACTTCCTGTTTAAACGGTTAATTTGTTCATTTTTGTTGAGACTTCAGAAGGATACCAGCGTCAGGAACAAGTGGATGATTTATTTTTAATGGCGTCATGGATCCTTCCATTATTTAGCGTTAAGCTTTATTGGAGGATATAGTTTTACTGGGGAAAGCTTTGTTAGTTTTCCTTCAGTATTCTCAAAGGCTGCTGGGAAGTTGTTGAGTTAGTGCCATAGTATAGTGCCATAGAATTTATAGGTCTTTGTTTTACAGTAAATGAAGTTCAGTGTACAAAGTGATTTAGTCCTATAGTTTTGGATTAAAATATGTATTGTTTCACAGAAATGGGATCAGGGACATCATTGTGAAGCCAGATCCTGATCCAGGCCTTTCCAGAACATACTGGAGATGTTTTTGGAGAACTTTGTTGTTGGTAATTCTTCAAAATATTTCTAGAGGTTTTAGGCCTGTTTCTGCGCTCTAAAGTAGAAGCATTCCAGGGCAAAAGGCAAAGTGAACCAAACAGACAAAGGCCATGTCATATAAACCCTATCACTGTCCCCTCTAAGACAGAAAACCAGCCATGAACTTAAACATTAAGTTCATCTGACCACAAGCACTTGTTCGTCGCCAGCGGAAAGCTTTTTTAATTATCGGCTGAACCTTTATACAAACTGAGAACCCCCTAGAGTCTAGTCGCATGTCTTTTCTCACCCCTCTAGTTCATCTTTAATATCCACTGGTGTCTAGCGAGATTATTTCCAAAAGTGTCCATTAAAAGAAACAAGATCATATTGTTTTTTTTTTTCAACCCAGACATGTCCAAAAGCTCCTTTGAGCAAATGCAGATGTGTCTGGGATATGCACAGTAAACCAAAACCTGCAACATGGCTTCGCAAGGGTACTGGTTACCTACCGCTGAGCAGCTTCAGGATTGATCAGTCAGGTACTATAAGATTTGGGACTTAAAGCTGAAGGACGAATGTTTTCCAAAACATTACTTCCCTTTTGCCCTTAACTTCCATTGTTTGGACAAAGCACGTATAGCCCTATCCCGCATCCCACACCAAATGAATACATAAAATTCACAAAATGTGATGTCCTAGTAATTTTTTGCCTTCAAATGTACCATGAGGCAAGGACATTTCCTCTTTGTGTGTGTGCGTGCGTGCGTGTTGTGTGTGAACTGCATTCAGGAGAAGACAATTGAAGTTGGAGAATCTGTCAGTGTCCTGTTTCTTTTGTATTTGCAACAGATTTATTATTTGTTCACTTAAATATATATGGGGATTTTTAAGTTTTCTTCTTTTATTGTTTATCAATTGTGTAAGTCCACAGACATGTAGACAAACTGTGATTGGAACATAGTGATGAAGAGAAAAATGTGGCATAGATTAAGATCAAAAAGCTGATGTGTTCTCATACAAGGTTTTACTAAATTGTTATTGTAATTGGATTTTTAAAATGAATCTTTTTAATTGAATTAGACTTTGCCAGTGTTCATATTTTACAGTTCATCTAAATATATTTATTATGAGCATGAACTTATTCATCCAGATTAACACATGTGGCAGCACATAAGCAGGCTGAAGGCGTAAGATACCTTTACTGCTTAATTGCAACAATATTTAAGTATGATTTATTTCCATCAAACATTTAAGAAGGTTTTGTCCTCCCCTTTAATATTGAAAAGCCACAAGCTGGAAGTAATTGATGCGACTCACTCTCAGAGCATCTGCCATTTGGGATTTCGGTACATTTCATTTTATGACTTAGGCAGAAATATTATGCAATTTTACAGTGATTAATGCCCTTCTTGGTTAAGTTGACCAGATGGTTCATATCAGTGAAAGTCTTCATCAATCAGCTCAAAGTGCTCATCAGGTCAAACACGCTGTCATACAAACCGTTTGACCACCAGCTCGTGAAATTCCGGGGAATAGGATATTGGTGTTTTTGACCCATGAAACGAAAAGGGTGATTTAACAGGAAATCCTTTGCATTGTTCTCTGCTGTCTCTTTACGATGTCTGTGGGAATTAATGGCAGCAGATCAAACCATGGTCAATGTACCAGTCTTTTCTTTGTGGTATTGTTTTTTTGGATATCATTCCTTCTTGTTTGCTCACACAGAGCTCTGTTATAGTGTTATGGGGTGATTTTAAAGCCACAATGATTTCATGCAGGGGTTACACTGAATATGTATCTTTTTAAAGCACAAATGAGTCATTAGTTCTGTCGTTGCTTAAATGAAATGGACCACTGACCATGAGTCAACACCACTCAAGCTGATTTATAGGCTTTTCAACTGGCCGGTATTTACGACAGGGATGACCTTCATTCTCTTCTCCAAAAACCCCAAAAGTTAATGAATGTCCCCTGAAAAGCGTCTTCAGCGTGCTTGCAGCCAGCTCAGGAAAACGTTAGATTGAGTGATTCTAGTTGGTACGTGGCCAGAGTTAGTTTGGGATCAATTGAGCTAAGCTAGTCAAAGCATGAAGAAAACCGAATGCATAACCCAACAATCTCTGGAATTTACACAATTTTCTGATGGCTTCTGTGATAATTCCGATGAAAATAGGTGTTTGTTTTTTAGCAGTCTCCTTTAAAAATGTTCTCTCTTTGCTTTCCACATTTTGTCATGACTTTGTTTCTTTCAACGCCAGTCTGGTTGGTAACGCTGCATTGGAGTGTGTACACAGCTGTAACCTATGAATTCAGATGTGTTTGTGAGCTTTCTTCGAAATATCAGTCTTGAAGAAATTATCGGAGGTGAAAATTGTAACGCCCCATTGACATCTAAACAAATGGTGTCAACTTCAGACAGATTTTCTCATGCGATTTTATGAATATAATGAAAACTTTATCAAATTTGATCATTAGCTGTGGGTTTAAAAAAATTCTCCTGCAAATCTCTCATATAAAATGCTATGAATGGCTCTGAAATGATCTAGGATGGAAACTGATAGGCTAAATAAACTACTTTTACTAAGGTATAAAATATATGCATCCTTGTTATTTTTTATATTCGGGACTGTAAATCCTATTTCAGAAATATACTTTATAAATTATCAAAGTTTTAACGTGTTATATTGTGATATGACATTATGGTGTCACTTACAAATGATGGCCATTCCTCTCACTGTCTTACATTCACAAAGGTTAATTACCTGACCACAGTTTTACATATTTTTGCTAATAATCGCTGCTCTTTTTGCAGTAATTAGAAGCAATGGTGGTCTGTTTTGTCTCACTAGTCAAAACCATACAGACTCATGGTTAGGCCGGTAATGGTTTGCTCGTGCAATTTAGAAGGTCAAAGGGCAACAGCCTGAATAATTGGGGCCTCCTGTGGTAAATCCAGTAAGTCATGTTGTCTTTAACCAGTTCCCATTACCTCATTTCTTCACTTGTAAGTAACTAATGTTTAAGTTGATATTAACTAAGAAATTTTCACCTAAAGTTTTCCATACACAAAAGTTTGGGGTCAGTAAGAGTTTTTAAAAGCTTCTTTTTAAAGAATTATCTTATGCTTACCAGAACTGCATTTATTTGATAAGTAATACAGTAATATTGTGAAATATTGAAGAACTATTTTCAAATTGAATACGTTTTAAACTGTTATTTAATCCTGTGATGGCAAAGCTGAATTTTCAACATCATTACTCCAGTCTTCAGTGTCACATGATCCTTCAGATATCATTCTAATATGCTGTTCTCTTTCATCATCTCGTGTCCGCGATCCACCTATCGGAAGGGCATCAGTACCTGACCTCTACTGAAGCATCCAATTGCACCAAGTCTGGCTAGACAGACAGAAGCGTGCAGCCAATGTCAGGTAAGGCCCCATCCCCTTACCTGAGGGCCTATAGCGCCTGCAAGCGCTGCTGTTCTCCTCTTGACATTTGCTTCTCGCAATCTCTGCACTTAAACAGTTTGGTTGGATTTACACTGGACACTTGCGTGTCTTCAGGAGGACACAGGCCCGGACTGGCCATCGGGAGCACCGGGACAATTCCCGGTGGCCTGGCGACTAATTTGGCCTGCTGCCAGCCAGCGTTTTTTTTTTTTTTTTTTTTTTTTATATTGTTACTTTACCAGTTATCATTTTTAAATTCGTCATTCAATTAAAATATTATTAATATGAATAATAATAAGTAAATAAAATCATGAATCTGTTAGTCTTGACCATAGAGGTCTTGACTGGCAAGGCTACGATTCGACTTTGCGTCAGCCAAACGGTTAAACAGAAATGCGAGCAGCACCCGATGAGGGAGAGAAAACGCAGACTGATCTCATGAAACTGCGTATGTATGACACGCCCATTCGTATTTCCATTTTTGGACGGCCAGGTGGAGCAGAGATGGAAAGGACAAAGAAAAAGAAAGCACTCCAAGAAGCAGCAAAATGTTGCAAAATTCAGTCCCTCCAGGATTTCGCGATGTCGCGATCGCAACTATTAACGCAACTTCAACAAATCCACGTGAATTCAGTGCGCCTTGCAATTTTGACCAATCACCGCAACTTTTCTGCAACTTTGACCAATCATCGCGCCGCTGTCCCCCGCAAAGCGTCGTCATACGTCAGCAAACTCGCTTGTTTTGTTCAGAAGACGCGCAGCAGATGTGGGCTGCCAAGTGCCAACGTCTCACATTTAGGCTACCTACAAAAATTACAGCCAGTGTTGCCAACTTAGTGCCTTTAGTGACAAAAAAAGCGACTAGAGACAAATCTAGCGACTTTTTGGACAAACCTCAGTAACCAAATGTTGCCAGCACAATCCTGCGAGCGCGAGGTTTGCTTTCTCCCTGCCGTCACATCTCTCTGCGTCCCTGTGAGCCCGATCTCATGAAAGTGCGTATCAATACCACGAATGTCATTTCTCGTGGCATTTATACGCCAAAATCAGTTTTTGAATATGATACGCAGTTTTCGCGTGCATATGATACGCACTTTATGGTGTGTAATACGCACGCACCCCCACCCCCCCTCCCCCTAATCCTACCCAAGTGATTTTCAGTGCGTAGCATATGCACGCAAAAATCACTTTTGGCGTGTAAATGCCACGAGAAATGACATTCGTGGTATTGATACGCACTTTCATGAGACTGCGTTGTCCCTGTTCAGTGAACGGCTGATCGGAGCAGCGGCTGACAGACGTGAATGAGCAGTGTTGTTTCCACGGTGACGGACTTATCACTTATCTGCTTCTCCTTTGTTTTATATTTAAATAATTTTCCATTTTATTTTACTTTCTTTTCTTGTGTTTATCACTTGTAATACTCACTATCAAAGTGCATTAGTTCACCCAGTTCCCGAACTATCTCAATTCAGATTTTTAATTTTTTTACACATAAAAAAATAGCTACTCGTTATATTGCCTGACAAAAAATAAATAAGGAAACGAGAACGGCTTTATTGGATATTCGGCTATATTATATTATATTATATTATATTATATTATATTATATTATAGTATTAAACTTTAGATTTTTCCACCATTTAACTTTTGTGGCTATTCCTAAGAAAACTGTATTTTCCACTTTATTAGTATTGGCATCTTTCAACATAAATGCTGCTTAATGTTTGTGAGGTTCTGCACATTTACATTTTTGCAGGTGCAGATCTTGTTTAAAAAAAGTTTAGTTTGTTAGATTTTGCTGTCTTTAAATCGTTTGTTTTGCCTTTTTATAAGGTTACTAAAGGTTAGTTAGTGGGTTTGTTCTCATTAACGTGTTACAAAGTGAGCACGTTTGTCTCTGAAGTAAATTCTGGACTACAATAGACCAGATGGTGAACAGTGTTTTCTGTGGGACATAATAAGTCCCTTCGGGGTGGAATTTGGGCTTTTTCACTTAGTAAACCTGCACAAAAAAAAAGATATATAATACAATAAAGGAAGGGAAAAAGCCAAAAAGCATAATATAAGCACTTTAAGTAAAAATCTATCTACATTTGCAGTTTTAACCTAAAAACAAATGCAGAAGAACATCGCAACTTTCATCGCAACTTTTTGGAAAAGCGGCCGCAACATCAGGCATTTTAGGCCGCAACAATCACAAAAAAGGCCCGCGAAATCCTGGAGGGACTGAAAATTATTGGCCAGGGCTTCAAGTGCAGGTCAGTTTAATCTGTAAATACTGTACTTTTTCTTTGTTAACTTAGTATTGAACTGCTAGCAAATTCGTGCAGAAATCAAAACAAATGAGTGAAACAGCACACAGAAAACTCGCAGAAGAAATGTACTGAGGTAAAAATTCTAATTGTTTTTTTTAGAACATGATTTAGTTTAACATAACACAACTAGGGAGCTGTTTTGCTGAATATTATCACGATTGAAAATGTTACATTGAATTTATTGTTCAATAAACAAGTAGCGTAGTTCATATTTATTATTAAGTTACTTAGACACAAAACATAAACTATTTTTGTTCTATTTCATCGACGAAAATAATTCCAAGGGTAGGCCTACAGCGCGGGGTTTTGTTGAATGATTCAGCGTTTTGAACGAATCTTTTGTATGAATGACTCCCTAATTAAGACGGCCACTTGCCGCCACCTATTGGCGGTTTAGTTTAATGTTTAAGTATTGAATTTTTTTTATTTGTATATTCAAACATTTAGGCCTATTTAAAACATCAATCTCATAACATTATTTATTGCAGTTGTAATTGCAGTGCACATTATTTAATTTGATGGGTAACAGCCCTATAGTGTCTTATTATTATAACTGAATTTATTGATCAAATGTAAGAATTTGACATGAAAGATGATGCATACATTTGCTTTACTTCTAGGTTGGTTGTTTATGTTTTTATGATATGGTAATACTGTGAAATAAATGTAATTTAGGGGGGATAAAAACAGGGTTGTAGTGTTTCTAAATTTTATTTGGGTACATAGGATGGCCTGGATGGGTGTAGGATTTCCCGGCCTGAAATTGTGTCCCAGTCCGGCCCTGGGAGGACATATCATATGATCAGCCTCCGCCAGACGTGACAGTCATTTATTCAGCCTGATTAGCTGTGTTCTGCATCCGGAGCCGCCCGTGCTCTTGCTTCTCTCACCTGCTTCCCCCTTCACGGCTGCCTGCCACGGATTTTTCACCGGTATGTCGCTGTCCAAATCTGCCGCTTCTCCTGGGAACAGCCTATCACGGGCCCGGGACGACGACGAGCTACCGGGTGCTAACGTTACTTCACTTATTTGGACTGACCAGCCCAATCCTGCCTTCCCCAAAGAGGACATTTTTGCGGACAACCTCCCGCTCGTTGATGAACCGGTCGGTTCCGGCGATGAGGATGACGCGGCCCTTTTGGGGGTCTCAGAGGACGAGGAGGCCATCCCGCCCTCTGGCGTTCCCAAGGCCTACGCCCCCGCGACCTTGTCTCAGTCTCCTCCTGGAAGTGTGTAAGCGAGCAGCCTCTTGCCTCGTCATTGAGTGGCCTTCTCCAATGAGTACCACCAGGCCCGGCTGCAGTATGAAATTACTGAGGGGGCATGTGAAATTGTTAAGGGGGCTTAACTTTATACCATCAATGAACAATCAATAAACACCTCGCTTTGGAACGACAGATTTTTAAAGATAATAAAAAGATAAGCCAGCATAATTTATTATTCATATATTGACTCTTTCACGCTTAAATTAAAAATATTCTAACTGACTCCTCAGAGTGAGTGTTTATTTTAGAACGTTCCACCTTAACGTTCCCATGGCAACGCGTCATATTTGTCACGTGACACACTGCACAATAATGCATGACAGATGTATTGCTTTTATTTCCTTTTTCCTTTTTTATTCAAAATATTTACAAACTTGCTTACCATGTCATCAACTATCTGATATTCCGATTATCAAAAAAGTGGTAGTGAGTGTGTTTGGTCGTTTTAAACCTTTATAAATAATCTTGATCTATAACGTGAGATGAGCGCCACCGTTTCTTTGCGCCGCAGTTCAAAGTCCTGTCAGTCATCAGTTTCTCGCGAAATACATGTAAGAAAGTGACCGGTGAACTGTGAGAAGAATATAGTAAACTTTAAAGTTACTTCCACTATGTTTGTCTGATATGAATAACACACGTTGGCAAATTTGAATAGATTGTTATTGCTGCTTCCATATCTGTGTATTTTACAAACTCCAAATGTATTGTTTTACTAGTGCTTATGTGTATTTAAATGTCTGAAACCTAAAATAAACATAATTTATGAGGTTGAAAACACTGCATAGTTGTGATATATGACAGCGCTGAGCTCGTCCGTCTCTGGCTCAGCGCCAACCAACGCGCGAATCTGGCAGTGATGTCACGTCATGGAACATTACAAATCCCATTATGTGGGCCGTACCGCTCAAAAGGTTAAACATTTAATTTGTAACCATGAATACAAAAATTAAACTGAGGGGGCACAAATCAGATCTGAGGGGGCAATGCCCCTTTTGCCCCCTCGTGGCGCCGGGCCTGAGTACCACCGACCAGGAAAGAGACATTTACGATGGGAAAGTGCTTGGGACCCCCTCCCGGTCCGAGGAAACAACTCTTCCCCGTCCTTCCAGCGTGTGTGAGGCACATTAGGCACCACTGGAGCTATCCGCTCGATCTCAAGCGCGGTCTTACGGGCCTCGAGGTGAAGGATATGGTGGCTCTTGGCATAGGTGACCCCCCCCGCTATCGAGCTCTCCATCGCCAGGCACCTTCACCCCGCCTAGGGTGATCTGGGGGCCCCCTGCGTGTTGCCCCCTCCCTAGGCTGCCCTGTTCAGTGGACGTTGTGTGTTCTTCCCCCATGTTCAGGGGATCTGTTGTGAGGAAAAGTGCAAAAGCAGTGTCACCACACCGCACATACTGTTCCCCTCACCCAATTATTAAAGGCTTCGGTCCCAGTGTTCCCCCAACACAAAAACACACATTAATAAATTCAGTTTGTTCCATCACTTGAAATGCCCTTGGTGTAGGTTTTTTTTTTTTTATGGCTAGCTGCGTGTGAATCTCAAAACCCTCAAAGACACCGTTGGCAGGACCCTTTCTTCTCGAGTTCTGCCAGTCTTTCAGGATGAATAACTCAGTACCTCAGCTCATTGAGAAACCTCTCGGCTAAAGCGAATGTAGCGTTCTTTCTCCATCCTGGCATTAGAGAGATCCGGGAAACTCGTTGTTAAAAGCCCATTTTTTCCAGTAGTTGACTGAAAAAAGCAGAGATCTTTTCGGCACAATCTGAGAGCACAGTTGAGCAACAGGGAGTCTGCAGTGCTGTTTGGGATATCTTGGCTGGCTTGCGGGGGAGAGGACGTGTTGTTTTTGTTGTGTTGCATTCCTCAGTGATGTATGAAATGCTTTGGAACTCTGGTCTTGCTCTCGTTCACGTTTGCTGATTACGCGTCATTATATCCTGCTATCCATCCCATCTCTGTTTTTCATCCTTTGAATGTACATAGGCATACTTTACAGTGGGGACAGTGACATCATGTTCCCAGTACTTGCGACAGTCATGTATCTAATATAGTGGAAGCATCTCCATTTCTGAGGCATAAGTTTGTATTTTGTTTGTATGTGTTATCATGAGTGGCGATCTGCTGGAATTTTGTAATTTGTTTGCTGAGTTATTTTTGCAGTTCTACAGCGGCATAGAGCGTCCATGTTTTCTACCACACACAGCTGTGCGCTCTACATCCCTTCTGCTTTTCAGCGGCTCACTGTCCGTTCCAGTGAAATTACAAATCAAAATGCAAACAAATGTTTTTGCTGCTGATATACATCTTTGTACAGCTGCAATTTTGGCTTATTAAAATCAAAAGTCATATTAGAGTGGGCTAGAACCCTGAATGTTTCGTACTCTAAGCAAAAACATTGCCATGTCATCCATCCAATTCAATTTCTTATCCATGCATTTATCAAATGACTTACAGAATCTGATGTACTGTACATTACTGGAAGGAAATTTTTAGAAATAGCAATTCAATCTGCTATTGAAATTGCTATTTTATTGATTTGAGGTAATCGTTATTGTTTACACTTTAGTTTTGACTTGAGCAAAAATGAGGAAATACTATACTGTAGACCTTATCTATAGATCAATGTCACATTTTTAACAGTTAAATATTTCATATTTAAATTATAATGGAAATATTTATGAGTGAAGCTAGTTTCATAATATCACAACTAGCACATCTGTGCCCTATTTTAAAACACTGTTTTGTCCATTCATACACGCACATTAAGCACCAGTCTTATAAATGCAGAAGTGAAATTTCCATGTCAGCCATTTGATTTCCAACCTGGCAAGATTTTTGATCCACCTGTAAGCAATTACAATGGTGTAGATTGATATCTGCCATTAATGTAGGTTTCTTATTGTTCTCATGTCAGTCTTTTTGAGAACAATGCAGAGCAGAGGCAGTTAACTAAAACACGTTTTTAGATGTCACCAGAGAAACTCGACATTTATGTCATCAGCTGTCCGTAAATGCAATTGTTTATACTTTTCCAGTGTTTCTGCTATGATAAAATCATTGCATAAGCTGCTGATTGTGAAACCATATAGTGCTGCTTGAATTGTGCATGAACCCATTTTCCTCTCACTTTCAAGGCTGTAAAGATTTGAAGCGACTTTTTTTTGGAGCTGTAAATAAGTGAAATTTTCTTTGTCGTTTCTTTTGGATGGCCTTCAGTAATTTATCTCCACTGTTTAGAGAAACAGAAAAATTATATAGTCTTTCCCTCCCCAGAGCCATTTGTCCAGCCATTTTTATTGAGTTAGCCATGTTAACAAAGCATGTTGTTGAAGTTATGAAGGATATGAAGACATAATTTGCTTTTATCTAGAAATATCTACTGGATTTATTGACGAATTTTTTAATTAAAAACGACATTTCTGCATAACACATTCTTTGCCATGTTGTTCAACTCATTTCAGATGATGTCAAGCAGTAGTTATTTGAGACGTAGAGGCATTGATTGATGTTCTCTAAATTTAATTGCTTATGATTTCCACCCAGAAAGAGCCAGAGGCAAAGCCAATGCAAGCAGTTATTCGTTTAGAGAGTTTGGATGAATATAACATTTGACGGGTAGCTCTAAACAAACCCAAATTAATGGGTTTAATATTCAATGTATATGGCCATCTTAAATCTCAACCAGTGGATAGCACTGGCGTTCTTCCTAGGCTCATGATATGTAATTAAGTAAGCTGGTATTGGAGTATCACAGCAGGATATCTTGTGATATGCCAGAGGTTTTGGCAAACGAGCGCTATAAATGTCATACATATCTGTTAAGTCTCATATATCATCATGAACACGCTTGGTAAGAATTCTCATTCTCCGAGGCAGCCATAAACCAAAGCTGTAGGCAGTCTATTTTTATTTGCAGGATTATACCATTGCGTGACTTTTTACAATAAAGCAATATTGAGTTCAAGATGAAATCATTTGATTCAGTTCATTTCGCTAGTTCATATCTGTGGATTACTGAAGGGAAAAATGTCCTATTTATAGGCACTGTGTATTGGAAGGTTACAGTATTTATAGATGAATTCATACAGCAATGTAAGTAGTTTCCCAGTTATTTTCCTGTCTTTCTGCTCTCACCAGGCCAAATAAACTTGCATTTTACTGTTACATAATGCATTTAAAATGTAGTGCTGTTATTTATTAGTACAGAGGGATCAACACACTATTTGGAGAGCTTTTGAATTCCTTTTTTTTTCAAAGTTTTTTGTGGATTTTCCTTCCTTTCTGATGGTCTCTGTTTCTGTGCCAAGCTTTAAGAATCTCTCTTTTTATGGCAGGATGTACCAGGGCAATACACAAGGCTATTGAAGTGAATTACAGAGAAAGGTCATTTTCTTAGATTGAAATGCATCTGTGAAGTGCCCTCTTCAGGACATATTGGTCATGCTATGAATCTGGTGCCTTTTGTGTGCCTCAGTGATATGTAAAAATGACGCATACACACTTTTAGTAATGAATTATAGGTCATTTTTTGTAAAAGCACCAACAGTCAACCCTATAACCATGTTTTTGTACTTTGCAGAAATATCTAAAACTCTAATGGCCCGTTCACAACAAGAACGATAAATCAAGCGTAGCGTTCTGGCAGGTCACGTTAGTCAAGCTCGCATCAGCTGACTCTCAGCTGATCCACATCTACCTAGAATATGACGCCTATCACCGAATGCATATATAAGCTCCTTCAGTATTATCAGAAGCTATCGCGTTTCTCAGGAGCTAATTACCCTTCTCCATCCCCAGCTCCTCCTCTCGCCCAGTCAGGATTTGGCATTCTGAATCAGAATAAATTCTCGAATTATGTTGTAGGCCTACTTTTAAAATCTTGAATTAAATATATTTGCATACATTCATGTTGGTTCTGTTCTGTTTACCCTAAAGGGGGGTTATTGCTGCTCTCCCTGCTCTTATCCATGCTAGGCTGCATGGATACGCAGGGAGTTCTCGCCCAGAACAGAACCATACCGCAAATCCAAACTGTATGCTAATTGTCAATCGTATTTGATGATAGTGGTCCCGACAGAACTATATTAGCAACAACACCAGGCACCAGCGGACGATAGCATGTGTTGCAGTCTTGACGTCTGACGCTTTGAAGGCTCAAGCTCTTTAATGTTGGAAAGATTTGGATTGGCTATCAATGTTTTTATCATTCATCAGCTGGAAAAAATCGCTCTGAACGTGATTCCAACTATATCATTTCTCGGTGCCGTTATCGTTAGCTATAGTTGTGCTGAGGACTCTGCCATTCTTTTATATTTAGAGCAATTTTTAGAACTATATATTTATGGTTATCGTTCTTCGTGTGAACAGGCCTTTAATCACATTACTTCTTTGAGCTCATTGTTATATGGCGTAATACATCATTTAAATTGGCTTAATACTGTTTACAGTACGTAAAGCCTGGCACCCCTTTTAAATTATGAACTATTTTATTTAGACACAAAAACAGCACTATAAGTGTTTTCAAAGTTAAAATTAGTCCATAAACAATGATGGATTTGAAAGCGCTCCAAAATTGCCTTTACGCTCTCTTCTGAAATTGACAGAATTTTCTCATTTTTTATTTATTTACCTATTTTTTTATTATTATTTTTTTATCAGGGCATGTTATGTCTCTATTTTTCATAGCCTTGGCTCGAGTCTGTTTTCATAACTTAATCATCGTTTACTGTTCATTACATTGAATGTGGCTGGCATGGTTGTTGCATTCCTTTGCCAGGATTGTTTTATCCAAATGATAGTAATGACCTTCATGATCCTTTATAAGTGCTTCAGTTCCCAATGATTTTTCACTTCTGAGGTCAGGTTTCAGCACTACAAAAACTACCAACAATGAAGAGCTTAAAGAAAAACAGACCTTTAACCAAAGGGGATTTCAGGCTTGGATAAATATCTCTCCTTGCATCTTTGTTTGGGGCTGTGAATATAAATCTTCTTTTTTTCAATATGATTACCTATAATTTATATTAATAATGTTTTAGATGTTTTTTTTTTTAATGGCAGACATGGCAGATGATGAGCTGTATATAATTAAAGAGGAAGTAAATTGGCACAAAAACAGAACAATTGTGTAATTGGGCATTAGCATCATTTTAGTATTTTGTGCCAGACTTAATAGCTGTCCCGACCTGTTATCTGGGCACTGAAACGTCTTGTAATCCATCTGTTTCAGCGATCAGGTCAAATAGAATGTGAACGAGCATGTTGGTAGCTAAACCTTTACATATTTGCCAAGAAATGATGAGTTTGATCCTTGTCTCTCTTTGGTGTGGATTAGCCTCAAGGTTTTGGCTTGGCAGAGGTCCACTCATCCTGTCTACATGTTTACCTCAAAATTCCAGGCTTCTGTTATTCATAGATGATTCCTTTTATTTCTTGCTCATTAATTGCTGTTGGGTATGGCATGTGGTTCTATAAACTAGTCTAATTTGCACAATGCTATGATAGGTTTGTTTGTTCATGTTTAGCTCACTTGTAAAAGCATGACTGAAACATCCTGTTTTACCAAATATGTGTGCGCTGCTTGCTAAAGCTATACTTCTAACTTAGGAAAAATATTGATTTAATTACTTTTCTGCACATTCATTGTGTATGTTGCACATAGCTTTCTTTGTGCGTTAATTGACCATTTACCTGAAAATCACTTTTTTTTGTGAATTGTAAACGGATCTTAAGTGTCTAATTGATGTATTTGTCTTTTACTTTTGCAAGTTTCATTAGTGAGAGGTCCGGAAATGAAGGAAGAAGGCAAAAATGGGACCGTACTAGTACTAGTAGGTTTTGTATATAAAATGTAGTTAGCATTTTATGTATGAACAACTTTAACTTGAGACCTTAAAAGGTTAACGAATCCTTTTCACGGTAGATTCACAGAATATTAACTTTAATTTTATTGCATTTAATCAGTGATATAAATGTGATGGCATTAAATGTAATTAATTCAAAACATTTACCTGTTATATATAAAATATATTATATATATATATATATATATTATATATATATATATATATATATATATATATAATACCAAAATGTAACTATACAAATATATCTATAATATAAATAATTAAATCTTTAAAATTATTTTTTTAATGGATACAGTACCGTTCAAAAGACTTTTGAATGTTTTTGAAAGAAGTCTCTTCTGCTTACCAAGGCTGCATTTATTTGATCAAAAACACAGTAAAACACTACTATTGTGAAAGATTATTACAATTTTAAAATAAACCTGTTCTACTTTTATATATTCAAAATTCAAAGCTGAATTTTCAGCATCATTACTTCAGTCTTGTCACATGATGCTCCAGAAACCACAATACATTTTTATGACTCTTTAAATAAAAAAGTTCAAAAGCATTTATTTGAAATGAAAATTTTATTATGAAGCACATTATAAATGTCTTTTAACATTGTATATCAATTTAATGCATTCTAGCTGAATTTAAGTATATAAGCAAGTAAAAAAAAAATTGTACTGATCTCAAACTTTTAAATGTTGAATGTATAAATTAATGTTATGTCCATATTACATACTTCACTTTACATCCAAATGTACAAAAATGCTCATGTATTTGTCACATACGGATATCTGAAAACTAATTAAATCAAGCTGGATCCGGAAATTGAAAATTTTGTTATCCTTTTAATTTTCACAACTCAGTGTATCAGTTCAGTGTATCACGTGTTAAACTTTTCAACGTGGCTCCCTCCCAAATTACCTTGCTAGGACAATAGCTTAACAGACCCGTTGTGCAGATGAGTCTAGTTATCACCAAAAATAGCCAGTAATCGAACTGTTTCAGTTCCCTACTGTACTGACAAACTCTTTCCAACTGCATGAACAATAGCACTGTCACTGTCACACACACTAATTATTTTTTAACATAATTTTGACATTATTCATTTGCCCATGGCATGGTTTTGAGGGGGTTTGCGTTGAATAGGTGCCAATAGTGTGAATGCAGACTACTGAGGATTTGGCTTCCTAAGGAGAAACAGATGTTGGCTTTGGCCTGAATTAAAACAGGATGGTCGAGACACAGGTTGATGATGTATGGAGCTTTGTACTGTGTGTGTGTGTGTGTGTGTGTGTGTGTGTGTGTGTGTGTGTGTGTGTGTGTGTGTGTGTGTGTGTGTGTGTGTGTGTGTGTGTGTGTGTGTGTGTGTGTGTGTGTGTGTGTGTGTGTGTGTGTGTGTGTGTGTGTGTGGTGTGTGTGTGTGTGTGTGTGTGTGTGTTGTGTGTGTGTGTTGTGGTGTGTTCTAATGGAAATACTAGCGTGGCTCTAATGATTATTTAAGGTGAATAAAGAGTGGCATCTACATGACCCCTGTGTGTAAAGTCTGGACAGGGTGTAAAAATATAGTTTCCATTCTTAAATCAGAAGCATTAAACTTTAAAACTCAAGCTGAAAAAAATCTATGAAGTATTATGCTGAATGGATATTTGCTGCTTTTTCAACTATTATTGTTGAAAGTTTGAAAAAGAATGAAAAAGCCTTTCTAAAAACCAAGATTTCTTTAAAGAAATCTAAACAAATTAATTTTATGAATTTTAATAATTATGAATAAATGATTTTGGATCATTTTGGTGCTGGAAGATTTTTATATTTCATACAGGATCCACCAAAGCTATCAATTCTTAGCACAGCTAAATTGTGCTTATTTTAGTTCTCATGGAAGACATTAAATGTGTTAAATTGCATGATTGATGTGCAGTGGATAATGAAGTCAAGCATGGATTGTCAAGAAACTGTTAATGTGGGTTTGCATAGGAAATTGTACAGGGTTCCACAAAACCACAGTCTGGGGTTTTTCTTCCTTTTAGGTGGTTAACGTTTTGGGATTTGCAGTGTATATTTTACTAGCAGAGCTTTTCGTTTCTGTTTTGCTGTCTGTCTTTAATACACAATTTGTGGTCATTTTAACTCTTAATTTATTCTCCCATAGACTATAATTTTTAACAAGCGAAAGGAAATGTTCTGCACTGAGCTACATTAGTAACAATTTTATATCGCTCGCAGCTGGATATCCAAGCGTTCGGATGCCAGGCCTGTCTTTTTTTTGTGCATTTTGTCTTGTACCACCATTATAATCTTGTATGCTACTGAATTTTAATATTTTTGTCAGTCAGATGGATTTTTCAGGTCATACATAAATCTTAGTCACTTAGACATACTGCTTTCAGTTCAGGACATGCAAATTGTACAAGCTCGGTTTTCTTGCTAAATCGCAGGGAAAAAACTTGGTCATCTGATACCCATAAGCCTTTGACTCTCCAACAAATTGGATGTGAAAGAAAAAACTTCTTTGTCTGAGAATGCTTTAACTGCAGCTATCGTTAAAATCGCCTTGTTGACGTATATAATATATTTTCCGCTTAACTGAATCATTTGTTTCCAAGCAACAACTTTTTGTGCTGATTTGGTGTTTTTGTAAACCTCTTTCCAGAGGTCAGTGCCTCCAGGATTTATTTTTCACCAAACAGGGACGTGTTCATTCATTCATCCCATCATTCATTCATGTCCTTTGGCAGTAAAGGTGTCACTTTTTATAAAGCGGCCCAAATGGTCAGGCTAAGCACTTGACATTTTCCTGGAAAAACCTCCCGTTACTGTGCAAATCGTGAGTCTATTGAGGGTTCCAGTAGTCGAAGCCCTTTCTTCATCATTGATCTGGCCCAAGGCCAGGGGTGTAGTATGGTTCGAGTTAAGAGAGTATAAAGTGCAGAAAGGATGTCCGCAAACGTGGATTCTGTATAACAACCTATGGACGGGCATGTTCTCTGTAATTTCCGGGGTTGTCAGGGTGAGAGACATCAGGTTAGATTCAGTGCCAGTGCCTTAACACGCTTCTAAAGATACCTTCACTTCCTCCGCCTGCTGTATATTGAAGCCAGACGTTGCAGATTTCAGACTGATTTCTTGGTTGTTCACTCAGTTTCAAGGGTTTGTGTATCTGAGACGACGCACATCTTTTCTTTGTTTGTTTTAATTACCTTATCGTTTACAGGCTCAAAAGAAATATCGTGTGATATTTAGATGGTTCAGATAACGGGATTGGTTACTGAGTGTCGAGAGGGAGAGATGGAGATGAGGAGAGAGATTGCTCCACATGTGATTACTGGCCAAAAGGAGACACAGAACTGCATCTAACCACAACCACATGGGCTTTGGGGGGTCTTTTCTAGAACCCTATACGACTGTAGTGAAGACAACATTTGGCATTTCTAATGTCAGTGAGTGAGCATGTGCAACAACAAAAACCGAGACGTTCACATGTGCGTCTCAGGTTGGGAATTTTGAATGTGATGGGGAAAAACAAGACCTCACACGATAATGACATAAATATTCCACAGCAGGTCGTTTAATGTAATTCACGTCCAAAAGTGATTATCAAAGCAGTTTTCTTTTTTTCATTTCAAAGACATTTTGTGAATATTTTGATATTTTGGAGGATGTTGGCCGATCATTCTGGACATTTACACTGTGAGAAATGTTGTGATTTGACTGCATTGCAACTGATTTATTATTTTCTGAACATCTGACAATGCTTCAGTTGGGAATGCGGAATAAGTGTGAAGTGAACATTTATTAAATTGAGCAAACTATTCATGCAGGTTGGATGTATATGTTTTTGTTTGTTTTGGATAAGACAAGTCTTGACAGGGAGTTTTGGAGAAACTGTCATATTCCCACACTACAGTTCAAAAGTTTGGGGTTGGTAAGATAAAAAAAAAAGGTTTTTAAAATAAGTCTATGTTCACAAAGTATTTATTCAATCAAAAAAAATATAGTAAAGTTGTGTTATATTGTCAAAACAACTCTTCTATATTTTAAATGTAAATATTTAGAATATATTAAAATATATTATAAAAGATATTCATTATATTTGAAATATTGCAAAATGACTTCCTCAGTGTCACATTTATGCCTCAGAACTTCACTATGATACGATGTTGTGCATGCTTGTTTTGTTAAAGGGATACTCTACTGGTTTTTCATATTAACTATGTTATTCCCTTAACTAAGACGAGTTGATGCATACCTCTCTCGTCTCAGTGCGTGCACTAAATCGCTGTCTTGCCGCGAACCTTTGTTAGATCTTATCTCAGCCCTGTTCATTCAATACGGGCCAAGCAGAGAAGCGACCAAACACCTCCACGTTTTCCCTATTTAAATACAGTTACTAGAATAGTGTAACTCGACCAAGAACGGTGACACAAAATAAAACGTTGTGCTTTTCTAAGCGTGTAAAATGGATAACTATATTGTATGGCAGAATACCATAGCAAGTGCTTGGGAGCACTTCGACTCGGCGCAGTAATATCATCTCTCGTGAAAAGTCCGCTCCCCCCTCCCTCTCCTCCTCCCTCTCATTTCAACGGGAGCGGACTTTTCACGACTATTAATTGATTGAATTTACAGAAAAGGTACTATATTGTGATATATATCGTTTTCGAGATTTGAGATGACTTATAACGTGATATGAGATTTTGGTCATATCGCCGGTGCCCTACTAACTCAGACAAAGAACATCTGACTGTACATGAATCATTACATATCACTGGTCACAGATCAGACATTAGAATTTACAGTTACTTGCATGTTGTGGCAATACTGTAGAGTCCATATCGTAAAAGTCTTTTTGCAAATCATGCACCGAAATCGTGTCTGATTTACCCAAGAATCCAAAGTGAAATGTACCGAATACAAATAAATAATGCTCATTTGTGACATTCACATTGTTAAAAACAAATATCCACATTTCTAGCATTAAGATCCTTGGGAAGGTAATGTTATTTTTAGTCCAGTGATTCACACCAGTTGCAATGATGGAGTAGGCTTTGATATTCTTCTACAGAGGCAGTCTTTCATCTATAGAAAGGCACATTCGACGACGAGTCGTTCTTTGGGCTTGGTCCAATAAAAACTGGTTTTGGACTAACAATGAAGTTTTCAGGTATGAAACATACAGGATATTCTTATAGTATGATGACCTCTTATATGTCAAAGGCTCAAGGAAAATTTGATTTCTCAGTTCATGACCCCGATAAAGATGATTTTGAGACGGCATAACCTTCTTGGTTATGCCCCTCAAGTGTACTTACTTTTTTATTCTTTTACACAGAATTGTGCAAGTGCTTTTGTTTTCGTGGCTTGTGCGTGACCACTGTAAAGAGCACCATGGAGACCAACTAAACTTTGGCTGGTTAGCATTTAAGATGACTAGACAGTTCAGAAGTTTAAAGATTTGATCCAGCATTATTCTCTTACAGAAAAGCTGCCCAATCAGAGCGCCACAGACGCTGACCTGTGCACAGCACATATTTGGAGTAATATCATTTTTCAAGACAAATCGCCTTGTCCTCTGTACCTAGTACAATTATATCATAAATGCTTAAGTCAATTCAGTCTATTAGGTTTTTATGTTCGAGTCTCAAGGCAACTGTAGCGGCTGAAATTGGACTATGAAGGGGGAGTAAAATAAATGTAACAGGAAAAACATTTTACTCCAGCGAAAAAAAAGACATGATGAATTATACCTTTCATGAAAAAGTGCAGTTCCTTCTAAAGATTATCTGTGATTCGTGATAAAAGGCACTTTTCTCAGGTCTGCAAAGCATCCTGTGGTTCGACAGAGATATTTTTAGCAGTGGTAGGAAGTTCCTCCAAAATATGACGTTTGGAAGAAGAAATATTAAAAAACAAAAAGATATCCAAGCACTTTTCAGAGGTAACTGTTCTTTGTAATTTATGCCTTCCTGTAACAGTATTCCCACAAGGCAATGTGTTTTGGAGACATAACACTAGTATTTTCCGACAGCCGTTCTCCTCTCTTGAACTTTCTGGCGAGGCATTTCGTTCTCACTGCTCGCTCGAGTAACCAGCGCACCATGACAGACATTTGGTTCACCTCTGCGTCGATGAGCTGTTTATTCATAAGTATGTGTTTTGACTGATAGCTTGCTGCGGTGTTGTCATAGATTACATAAAGTGAGTTACATAAAGTTAGCTGATCGCCCAAACATCGGTTTTATTTGTAACTCAAGGGGCTTGAGATTGTATGTGGACCCCATGTGTTGATATTTGAAGGACACTGAGAACCGCGGAGGACTGTGATGGATGTCAAACTGCTGTTATTGAAGATTTTGGGGATTCCTAAATATTGCAACATCACATGCTCAGGGGTTTAACACAAGCTTTCGAGTAGATGGCTTTAATGTGAGGTATAAAGGTTTGAGTGATTGTTGGAATAGTAGCGCTTGATCACTGTTTCATACTTTGCTCTAGACTGTATGTTGAACAACTTTCAAGTAATTCCTCATGCTGATCCCATGTGTTTGCTTCCAGTTCTTGGCTTGTCTACGGCGAGAGACAACGAAGCAGTTTATGATCACATATCGTATTGTAAACAATGGACAGGGAAAACCAACAAGGTATTTTTTTTTAAATGTAGACAGATCTAGTCAATGCATACTTTGACTGAATGACATTAAATCATCCGTAAGTGATTTCTGTTCTAAAGTTGGCCTGCTCCAGATCCAGATTCCTCTCTTGAGCTGTTTATTGCGAACAGGAGTGGCATGAAAACAATAGAGGAGAGTGAGAGGCAGAGCAAAAAAGAAAGGAGGATTGCCAAAGCAACAACTCAACACAGAGATTATATTTCTCCAATATCTCAGGTTTCACAAAACATATCCAGCTTGCCAGTCTTGTGCTGGAATTTTCTTGGAATTCATTTTTAAAAGCATTGATGTGCATTCTAGATGTGGCCGATATACATTTAAAACCGTGAACCTGTGCAAATTTATGACCTGGTATACATTTACATCACAGTTATGTAAAACTCCTACAAATCACTACAACTACCCGTGACGGTGAAAACAAAAGGGTTAGGAAAGGTACACCTCCAAAAAAAATTATATTATATTAATTATATTATGTTATTATTTTGTAATATTTTTGTTCTTTATAATAATATAAATGTATAAAAAAATATATATTATTTTATTACTTTAAATTTTATTACCCACCTCATTTCCTGCTACTGACTGATAATGGTCAGATAAGTATGATTTAAACCATGCTAGTGCAATTCCACTAATGGCAACATCATTTTCTTTTGACTCTCCTTGCTATAGTTTTGGAGTTACGAGTCTTTAGTTTTGTGCATGTCACTCAGAAAAGAACCATTTTAAAAATGCCTTCCAAATGTGTGAGGACTAAACAAAAAGGCAACAAAAAGGCTACCTTTGTTCCAAATGCTGTAACTTTTGATTACTTTATGCTATATTACCACAAGATTTGATCCAGATACAGCTCACATTTTTGGGGAACTTCACCAAAAAAGAATTCCCCCTACCATATTTCTTTCCCGAGTTATTGCATGTCAAACATGAAAGATATGCTCAATCATAATAACAATTATATATATGTATTATATTATATCAGCAGTTTCTCAGCACGAGAATGTCCTAATGTAATTTATATTTTCTAAAAATTTGAAAAGTGTTCTATCAAAAAATACCTACCTTTGACTCTCCTTGCTATAGTTTTGGAGATATGAGTCTTTAGTTTTGTGTGTTTCAAAAAAAAAACTAAAAATGTCTTCAGGGCTTAAGGGGTTAAAGAGTCACAATTGCACACTGTTTATCAGCTTGAAGTAATTGACCAGCACAGTTTAAATTCAAGTGAAATGTGAACTGTTAAACACTGTGCTATATTCATTTCATTAGATATGAATGACTTTAATCAGCATAGTAAAAGAAAAAGTCTCTTGACTATAACTGGATTATATAGTGCCCATGCCAGCGAGGGGTTTCCAGACAAGCTAAATGCCCATTACACCATCAATCTGAATTCATTTCTATTTCTCATCACCTCAGCATGTCTGAAATGTTGACAGGCAGATCTTTGCATTGGCAGACTGGTTCTGTCAGGCCCGATTCCAAGCAGTTACACCTAAACAAGCACCAGAACTTCTGTGATTTAACGTGAACGTTAAAGCATGAGGGAAAAAAAAGACTTCAGTCAAGTGAGTTACCGGAGGCACACCGACTCCCTACTCTGGACCTGTGGGTGGTGTTACAGTGAGAGAAGACAAGAAAAACGAGGAACCACATCTGGGGCCAGTGTGAAGGAATGTAGGGTGAGTTTTTGTCTATGTGTGTGTGTGTTCCAGGCCCTTGATCTGTGCCACATTATCAAGATTCTTCTAAGCATTAAAGTAGAGAAAGTGAAGTGGCCCTCTACGTCAGAACATCAAAACAATTAGACCCCCCTGAACATGTATATTCACACTTGGCATTAAAAAAGCACTAAGATCAAATCAGTTTTCAGAGGCCCAACTCAACCAAAGGGCGTTTACTGACATACAATATAAGATACAATGGGATCTAGACTCTAATAGGGCCCTTACACGCGTAATACTGAAACTTCAAACACCCACACACTTACACAAAGCCTGCGCTGAGTTACACACTCATTATATATCGTCAAACGTTAATGGAGGTCTGTGTAATTTACAGTTTCCAGCTGTAGCGGTTTTTGCTAAGGAAAAGGGGTGCCGTGAATTCATGAAATAATACGACCTTATGCAGCTGGTAATGGCTTAGGCTCCTGGCCAATTATGTGGATGCTAATTATGAAGGAAATTGAGATTTTGTTATGCGTTTGTTAGCCTGTGATATCCAGCTGTGAACGTTGATGACTCTTCGTGCTGTACTTGGCTGGATAGTCTGGAAACTGTATCTGTGAGTATTAAATAGAAAGTTCGAGTGCCATGCTAAGCTTGAAGTCATCATGGATGGATTTGAAATGGCCCCAATTAATTTTGTTGATTCACATTCCTGATCTTATTGTGCATGATTCATTAGCGCCTTTGCAATTACCTCCCTCTTGAAGCTGGAATACAATATTCAAATCTGAGCACGTTCAACACTAGACATCACTTGTCCACTTTGAAAGTGGTTTCAGAGGAAAAACTCACACACTACCAGACTTTCAACTCGTTCTGAACACAACAAACTCATGCAGAAATGTGCACCTCGTTGTTAGGTAATGCTGTCACCGCGTGTGCGTGTGTGTAATATATATATATATATATATATATATATATATATATATATATATATATATATATATATATATATATATATATATATATATATATATATATGTCTCACCCAACATTCAAAAAAAAAATACTGTTTTACTTATAAATGTTGCAAAATTAGCAGAACATGAAATTATAGGACCTTAAAATGTTTTTTATAGGGCATCATAGGCACTTTAGGCACCTTTATTTAAAATTCAAATAGAATTTGATTTGAACTAAACTGATGCTATAGACTCCGTGTACCATGGTACATTTCTCAGTGTAGCCAAAATGTAATGTTATTTCCTCCATGTGAACTGTCTGTGTGTGTGTTTATTCCAGGTCTCTACTCTGTTTGTTTATAAGGTAATTAGAGATCTCTCAGAGCCCAGCAAGTGGGGCTGAGGTCACGCTAATCCAGACCTGATTTTCTCCTGGTAACCCGATCCCCATCCGCGTGGGAAATTAAATAAACACAACATTAGGAAAGCACAGGTGCTACCGTACCCACTAATAACATCTGACAGTCAAGTAAAATCTCTGTTTAAAAGCGAATGTGACTCACTGTTAATGCACCTGTTTTTATTTGGACATGGTCTCGGAATCGCACCGCTCATTCATGGAGTTCCCCATAATTTTCATCTATCATTTAGCAGAGGCTGGAAAAAAAATGTTTCCTTTTCCACACTAATGTATCTAAACAAAACCCTCCCAGCTCATTTTTTTGCTGTCTGACTTGTTGTAAGCCCTTTTAACGTGCCAGAGTAACTCAACTTTTCCTTTTCATCTGCGAGTAAATGCACCTGCTCTGTGAGGACTAAAATGCTCTCAGGAGTCGAGATCAGGTGCTTAAGTGAGTCAATGTTCTAAATGGAGGAGCATTTGGTTTAATCAATAGTTGATATTGAATAAATGTGACAAGACTTCTTTTCTTCCATTCGCTTACAAAGATCTGTATTGAACCTTGTGTCACTGCATGCTAATTAGGGGCCAAGCACCGAAGGTGCGGAGGCACCTATTGTATCTGTTCCGGTTCTTATTATTATTAGGGGCCAAGCACCGAAGGTGCGGTGGCACCTATTGTATCTGTTCCCGTTCTTATTATTATTCTTCTTCCGACTGGGTGTCTATGGCAGCCCATAGAACCGTTTGCGGGAAAGTTATGAAATTTGGTACACTGATAGAGGACAGTCTGAAAAGTCACCAGAGCAAATTTGGAGTCTCCAACTCAATCCCTCTAGCGCCACCAACTGTCCAAAGATTTACTCATGTTTATGCTTATAACTTTTGAACCATAATGGGTAGAATCACAAATCCTTTGTCCTCTTATTCCTTGGCTCATGCCGATTCGATTGCACCCTATGACGTCATTTTCCGTCACGACAATTTGTCCGCCATTTGTAATTATCCGAAAAAGCTACTTTTTCGAACTCCTCCTAGGCCGTTGTTCCGATTCTCACCAAAATTGAACCAGATCATCTCCAGACCGTGCTGACAAAAAGTTATGGAATTCATAAAAACGCTGCAAGTTGTTCTCGAATACCACGCAAATTAATTTTAAGTAGCGCTTGCGAAAACAGACATAAGGCTGTATCTCCGCAACGCTTTATCGTATTCAAACCAAACTTGGTACATGTCATTACAAGCATGACCTGAGGCTACATGCTGCGTTTCGGCGTAGCGCCACCTACTGGTCCAGAGATACGAAAAATTGCTATTTTTGCTCATAACTACTGAACAGTTTGTCCAAAAATAATAAAGTTGGTCTTGTTAGATTCAGGGCGTCATGCCGAGTCGACAGATATCCAATTTTCCCAGATCGGCCATTTTGGCTGTCGGCCATTTTGAATTATGTGCTAAAATGCTGTATTTTATGAACGCATGAACGAATTGTTACGAAACTCGGTATGGGTCATCAGTACGATACCCTGAAGGAGCCTGAGAAGTTTCGAAACAGCGCCACCTAGTGGCAAAATTGATTTTTCAAATGCTTATAACTCTGGTTGTGTTTGACGTATTTTCACGGGAGTCATCTCGTTGGGATCCTGAATCCTTGCCGAGTCCACAGATACCAAATATGCTTAGGTTTTGTTTACGGTTTGTGTAGCGTTGTGATTTAGCGCTTAAAAAACATTTGCCGATATCTTCGAAACCGCTTGTCCGATCGAGACGAAACCACCGCCAGAAGTTTGGAAACATAGGTCGATAGGCTATACGCTAATGCCCAAATGCGAAAATATTGATAGTAAGGGGTAGTAAAATCCAATCAAAGTCAAGTGTCAGTCATTTTTTATGTGTTTATTCACATAAATGTATATAACTCCAAAACTAAATGAGATATTTTCACCAAATTTTACACACACATGTATGGGCTCACTTTGAGGTCACATAAAAAAAATGGTGGGATTGAGCCTCTTGGTGGCGCTATAATAGAACAAAACATGAAATTCCCATTGAGTTCAATACAGTTTTGTGAAATAAAATGCTATACTAAACAAATGCATTGATGTAATATTAAGAAACTCAGAATGTGCCAACAACACCATCCCCTGAAGGTACTAAAAGTATTTTGAAACAGCGCCACCTTGTGGTCAAAAGTTATAACAAAATATCCAAAAAGGCTAATAACTTTTGAATAAATCTGCCTGTTGAAATGCCACTGATCTTAATAGATTCCTTGGGTCAATCTGAGAACATAGATACCAGGTTTTCCTTATTTGGCCGAACTTCCTGTCCGCCATCTTGATTTTCAGTCAAAACCTACTTTTTCGAACTCCTCCTAGACCGTTTGTCCGATTTTCACCAAAATCGAATCGTATCATCTACAGACCGTGCCGACTAAAAGTTATAGATTTCGTGTCGATAGATGAAACCGGTTTCGTATAGCGCAGCAGCAAAGTTGAGGCATTATGCTAAAAGCACTATTCAGGCTTTATCTCTGCAATGCCTTGACATATTGACACCAAACTTTATATGTGTCATTGTCACTTCACTCTGACCACATCACATCAGTTTTGTAACTGCGCCACCTATTGGTCGAAAGTGATAAACCATTAAATTATCTTAAAAGTTGCTGTTATATGATTTTTTAGCCATTTATCCAAAGTTCTCTTAAAATGTCTTTAATTGCTGCTTGCTGCAGTTGTTCTGCCACTCCCACCCATGATGGCATCTGTTGCCGCTTCTTGCGCTTGGCCCCGGTTATTGCTGCTTGCAGCTATATTTATTATTATTATTATTCTTCTTCTTCCGACTGGGGGTCTATGGCAGCCCATAGAACCGTGTCCGGGAAAGTTGTTTTGGTTTGACATTCTGATAGAGGACAGTCCCAACATTAAGTACACCAATTTTGGTGTCTCTAACTCATTCCCTCTAGCGCCACCAACTGTCCAAAGTTTCACTCACATTTATGCTAATAACTTTTGATCCGTAAGGCCTATCAACAAAATTCTTTTTTCCTCTGATTCCTGAGCTCATGACGATTCGATTGCACCCTATGACGTCATTTTCCGTCATGCAAATTTTTCCGCCATTTTGAATTTTCAGAAAAACCTACTTTTTCGAACTCCTCCTAGGGCGATGCTCCGATTTTCACCAAAATTGCACCAGATCATCTTCAGACAGTGGGGACAAAAAGTTATGGAATTCAAGTTGATTCGCTTAAAAGTTTTTGAATGACGTGCAAAATAATTTTACGTAGAGCTTGCGAAAACAAACTTAAGGCTGTATCTCCGCAACGCTTTATCGTATTCAGACCAAACTTGGTACAAGTCATCACAAGCATGACCTGAGGCAACATGCAGCGTTTCGGCGCAGCGCCACCTACTGGTCCGGAGATATGAAAAATGGTTATTTTTGCTCATAACTCCTGAACGGTTTGTCCAAAAATCATAAAAGTGGCCTCGTTAGATTCAGGGCGTCATACCGAGTCGACTGATATCCAATTTTCCCAGATCGGCCATTTTGTCTGTCGGCCATTTTGAATTATGTGCTAAAATGCTGTATTTTCTGAACGCATGAACGGATTGTTACGAAACTCGGTATGGGTCATCAGTACGATGCCCTGAAGGAGCTTGAGAAGTTTCGAAATAGCACCACCTAGTGGTCAAAAGTTATAAAGAAATTTCCAAAAAGGCTAATAACTTTTGAATAAATCTGCCTGTTGAAATGCCACTGGTCTTAATAGATTCCTTGGGTCAAGCTGAGAACATAGATACCAGGTTTTCCTTATTTGACCGAACTTCCTGTCCGCCATCTTGATTTTCAGTCAAAACCTACTTTTTCGAACTCCTCCTAGACCGTTTGTCCGATTTTCACCAAAATCGAATCGTATCATCTTCAGACCATGCCGACAAAAAGTTATGGAATTCGTGTTGATTTGTCAAACCGTTCTCGAATACAGCGCAAACAAATTTTACGTAGCGCTTGCAAAAACAAATGTAAGGCTGTATCTCCGCAACGCTTTATCGTATTCAGACCAAACTTGGTACATGTCATCACAAGCATGACCTGAGGCTACATGCAGCGTTTCGGCACAGTGCCACCTACTGGTCCGGAGATATGAAAAATGGCTATTTTTGCTTATAACTTCTGAACAGTTTGTTCAAAAATCATAAAAGTGGTCTCGTTAGATTCAGGGCATCATGTTGAGTCGACTGATATCCAATTTTCCCAGATCAGCCATTTTGGCTGTCGGCCATTTTGAATTATGTGCTAAAATGCTGTATTTTTTGAACGCATGAACGAATTGTTACGAAACTCGGTATGGGTCATCAGTACGATGCCCTGAAGGAGCCTGAGAAGTTTCGAATCAGCGCCACCTAGTGGTCAAAAGTTATAACAAAATTTCCAAAAAGGCTAATAACTTTTGAATAAATCTGCCTGTTGAAATGCCACTTGTCTTAATAGATTCCTTGGGTCAAGCTGAGAACATAGATACCAGGTTTTCCTTATTTGGCCGAACTTCCTGTCCGCCATCTTGATTTTCAGTCAAAACCTACTTTTTCGAACTCCTCCTAGACCGTTTGTCCGATTTTCACCAAAATCGAATCGTATCATCTCCAGACCGTGCCGACTAAAAGTTATGGATTTCGTGACGATTGACGAAACTGTTTTCGTGTAGCGCAGCAGCAAAGTTTAGGCATGCTGCCAAAATGACTATTAAGTCTTTATCTCTGGAATGCCATGACATTTTGACACCAAACTTTCTATGTGTCATTGTCACCTCACTCTGACCACATCACATCAATTTCGCAAGTGCGCCACCTATTTGTCGAAAGTGATAAACCATTAAATTATCTTAAAAGTTACTGTATATATGATTTTTTTGCCATTTATCCAAAGTTCTCTTAAAATGTCTTTAATTGCTCATTGCTGCAGTTGGTCTGCCACTCCCACCCATGATGGCATCTGTTGCCGCTTCTTGCGCTTGGCCCCGATAATGGCTGCTTGCAGCTATATTTATTCTTCCGTTTCTTCTTCTTCCGACTGGGCGTCTATGGCAGCCCATAGAACCGTTTGCGGGAAAGTTATGAAATTTGGTACACTGATAGAGGACAGTCTGAAAAGTCACCAGAGCAAATTTGGAGTCTCCAACTCAATCCCTCTAGCGCCACCAACTGTCCAAAGATTTACTCATGTTTATGCTTATAACTTTTGAACCATAATGGCTAGAATCACAAATCCTTTGTCCTCTTATTCCTTGGCTCATGCCGATTCGATTGCACCCTATGACGTCATTTTCCGTCACGACAATTTGTCCGCCATTTGTAATTATCCAAAAAAGCTACTTTTTCGAACTCCTCCTAGGCCGTTGTTCCGATTCTCACCAAAATTGAACCAGATCATCTCCAGACCGTGCTGACAAAAAGTTATGGAATTCATAAAAACGCTGCAAGTCGTTCTCGAATGCCACGCAAATACATTTTACGTAGAGCTTGTGAAAACAGACATAAGGCTGTATCTCCGCGACGCTTTATCAGATTCAGACCAAACTTGGTCCATGTCATCACAAGCATGACCTGAGGCTACATGCTGCGTTTCGGAGCAGCGCCACCTACTGGTCCAGAGATACGAAAAAGTGCTATTTTTGCTCATAACTACGGAACTCTTTGTCCAAAAATCATAAAACTGGTCTCGTTAGATTCAGGGCGTCATGCCGAGTCGACTGATATCCAATTTTCCCAGATCGGCCATTTTGTCTGTCGGCCATTTTGAATTATGTGCTAAAATGCTGTATTTTCTGAACGCATGAACGAATTGTTACGAAACTCGGTATGGGTCATCAGTACAATGCCCTGAAGGAGCCTGAGAAGTTTCGAAACAGCGCCACCTAGTGGTGAATTTTTTTATTCAAATGCTTATAACTCTGGCTGTGGTTGACTTATTTTCAAGGGAGTAATCTTTTTGAGTTCCTGAATCGTTGCCGAGTCCAACGATGCCAAACATGCTGGGTTTCGTCTTACGGTTTGTGTAGCGTTGCGATTTAGCGCGAAAAAAACATTTGGCTATATCTTCGAAACCGCTTGTCCGATCGAGACGAAACCACCGTCAGAAGTTTGGAAACATAGGTCGATAGCTATATGCCAATGCCCAAATGTCAAAATATTGATAGTAAGGGGTAGTAAAATCCAATCAAAGTCACGTGTCAGTCATTTTTTATGTGTTTATTCACATAAATGTATATAACTCCAAAACTAAATGAGATATTTTCACCAAATTTTACACACACTTGTATGGGCTCACTATGAGGTCACATAAAAAAAATGGTGGGATTGAGCCTATTGGTGGCGCTATAATAGAACGTAACATGCTATTCTTAACGAATGCATTGGTGCAACATTACAAAACTCAGCATGTGCCATCAGCACCATGCCCTGAAGGTACTCAACACATTTCGAGACAGCGCCACCTTTTGGTCAAAAGTTATAACATAATTTCTAAAAACTTTTGAATAAATCTGCATATTTTAATGCCACTGGTCTTAAGGTTTGTCATTGTCATTCGATTTAGTAACTACGCCACCTATTGGTCGAAAGTGATAATTCATTAAATCATATTTTTAGTTAATTAGTGTGATTTTTAAAGCCATTTTGCCTAAATTCATCTGACAATGTCTTAAATTGCTCCTTACTGCAGTTGGTCTGAGACATGTTGGCATGTCTTGTCGTCTTCTTTGCGCTTGGCCCCGGTTATTGCTGCTTGCAGCTATATTTCTTCTTTCTTTCTCTTTTTCTCTTACATAACATTAATTTGGTTAGAAGTCTGGTTGTGACTCAACCTGAACCAATGAATTTCATCCATATTAAAACCTCCTGATGTTGGGTTCACATTGGGATCCTTCCCTCCTGAGACGTGCACACCATCGGAGCGATCGGACCACACTGCAGTGCCACACATCCTCATCTGCTCTTCAATGTGATCTTATCTTTACAATCTGGCCCCTAGAGGATGATAAATAGTAAATGATGTAACAGCCTGCAGTGGCATGGCATTCTGGAATAATAATCTACTGCGTGAAAACATCTGTGTGACAGAAGGTCCCACTTAAAAATCGGAGCAATTGTAGTTATCCTAATCCATAGAAATAAAGTTTCACTTACAGTTTATCAGGTTCAATGCAGAAATACAATTAAATTAAATTAGTTGATTTGGTGGCTTTAAAATGAGGAGTGCATAGTTAAATATATTGTGTTTTATTGTAATGAGTTTAATAACTCTTTCCCCTGCTTTCCATGTTTTCACTGTTATACGGTAGGGGGCGCTATGACACATCTTCTGAAAGAGTACTGAATATCCTGATCAAAACCAAGGGGGTAATCCATCGACCGGAAGTTGAAGCCTCGCGCGAGCCGCCATCTTGTAGCAGAACTTCACTTGCGTTAGCATTCCCATTGACTCCCATTCATTTTGGCGTCACTTTGACAGCAAATAACTTTACATCTAAGGCGTTTAAAGACTCAATTTGTCCATTATTTATTTCTAAAGACACACGACAATGTATAAAGGGCTCCATTACCTTCTATGTTACATTATGGCCCCGTAGAAACAGTTTTTGTAAAAATAGGCTAACGACTGCGTCATAACCACTCGACTCTGTCGCGCGACCGTAAAGATAGGAGGAGAAGCTCGCAGGCAATCAATGCATTAACTTAATATGGCGTACTGGCGTTACATTTTAAATTAAATACTATAAAAAATACTTAGTCCTGCTCACTCACACCAAAGAACTCTTTGCTCAAGCTCAACGTCTCTGCAAGATTAACGTTGGCAGTTTTCACGCACAGCTACTAGAAGATTTACAGCTGTCAGACGGGTTGCTTACGTCATCAAGCTTAGTTTGAGTCGGTTTGAGTTTGCGCGTCAGGAACGGAAGTGCTAAAAAATCGCTAAAAGTGGGCTTCAACTGTCTCAACTGAGTTCCAATGAGATGACTCTGTCCATTTCTTATACTGTCTATGATCAAAACACAGGCGTTGAAGAAGGAGAAACATGTGATATCATATGTAAGCTGATGCAAATGTAAAATAATGCGATCATCAACACTAAACCGCATATAAATCAAAACAGCCTAATGTTACCAAATGAAATGCCGACCCAGAACAAACTATAGGGGCTGACATCTTTTTTTCAAAAACACTGTCAGGGAAAGAGTTAAAGGGATAGTTCACCCAAAAATGAAAATTCTGTCAGTAATTACTCACCCTCATGTCGTTCCAACCCCGTAAAACTTTCGTTCATCTTCAGAACACAAATTAAGATATTTGTGATTAAATCTGAGAGCTGGATCACTCCTCCATAGGCTTCCTAAGGGATTGAAACTTGACAGCCCTGAAAAGTCATTAAAGAAATCGTTAAAATAGTCCATAATATTTTGTTTTTTTTTGCGCGCAAAAATATTCTCGTTGCTTGATAAACTTAAGATCTAGCCACTGTAGTCACTTGGACTATTTTAATTATTTCTTTAATAACTTTTCAGGGCTGTCAAGTTTCAATCCCTTAGAAGCCTATGGAGGAGTGATCCAGCTCTCAGACTTAATAAAACATATCTTATTTTGTGTTCCAAAGATGAACGAAAGTCTTATGGGGTTGGAACGACATGAGGGAGAGTAATTACTGACAGAATTTTCATTTTTGGGTGAACTATCCCTTTAAGAGGAACCCTTTTAAAGGGGTCATATCAAATTAAATTGTCTCTGATCTTTTGAGATAAGAGTTTCTACTGTAATATTAAAACATATTGTAACTTTCAGAGCTCAAAACGTCCTCTCCAGTCGTGGGTCTTTTTCTAAACTAAACTGAAAAAATTGTTCTGATCCTTCACAACTTTCTGACATTGGACAGATCTCACATCTATGAAAGCTACGCATCTCAAATCTATGGAACTTTTTTTTTTCCAATTACAAGTTTATATCCCACAATTCCGACTTTTTTCTCAGATAAACTCGCAATTGCGTAACTCGTAAATCTGAGTATCCTTTTGAAAGCAATGTTAAGAAGAATAGTTCCCTTAACTTCATATTATATAATCAGACTTTTTTAGATTTATAGTACTTTTTCATATTTTTTTGTAGTATTTCTTTGGTGCATAATGAAGACTCCAGTAGGCTGGAGTGTCTCTCAAAGGTCCTGTCATGAGAAATGGTCATTCTAGAGATTCTGGCCTTTATCAGCTGTCAGGCTTTAACCACTCTGGCAGATACGCCACTAATATGGGGAGTGATTCAAAGGATTTACATTAATATGTGTCATGGTTTCAAATGCTAGTGCTATTGACCTGATCTTTAGAAAAAAGTCTCTTTTTTTTCAACTGATTTTGTAATTGCTGTTCGTCTGTACAGTGGATGTTATTCAGAAACAGACCTAAACACTTACACTGCACAGACTCATGATTGGTTTTGTGTTTTCAAGCTTCTGAGATTAAACTAGCACTGTGACACACAGATTATGAATCGGTGTAAGTAGCCATAGTCTATATAAGACGTCAGAACATCTGGGGTCGCTCAAGGCAAAATATTATAGTCCTTGTGAAGTTTTGTATATTTACATGGTATTGGATTGTGTGATGTATACAGTATAGCTTGGTTTTGTGTTTGAACATTTCTGGCTCTGTTTAGGTCATTATGGGATTTGGTCCAGCTGGATTTCATGTTCTCCTGCACATTAAGCCTGCATAATTATTCATATTAATGACGCATGCACTAATAAATACTTTCATGCAGTCCAGATTTTGTTTCTTGATGCCTCATTTGCATGCCTCATATCTTATAACATCCAATACATTTTATAAGTAAAATAAAGGGTCAATAAAGATATCATGATATGATTATGATAACCTAAATACATAATTACAAAAAAATAAATAATCATGATAAAGTTTTAAAGATTGTGTTTTATGAGTTTTTATAAAGAGATTAAAAAAACTAAAGTTGTGAATATGAATTTTTGTGAACACCAGATGGATGGAACCCTGAGAGTAAACAGCTCAGAGAGTCAATAAACAAAGCTTTAAAAATATTTTTGGAAAGCTTACCCTAGCAGACACAGGTCCAGGGTCAGTTCTGGCTGTTCTCTCTGTGCGTTCTCCTCTCGGACTGTTGCGTGTTTGTTAAGATGGGGACATATTAGAGTTTGTCTATTTGTGGAGGATCAGGGTGGTTTTGGTGTCAGCATACCAGTAAAACGATTTTCTCTTGGATCTCTATGTACCTAAAGCTACTGACTATACTGTACTGTATGTGTTTGTGGAAGTTCTTGGAATTTCAATTACATACTTTAGTATACTTATAAATCTGAGCACATCGTTGAGATATCTTCTGAGAGGAGATACATGTAAGATGATACAGTATTACTAGAGATTTATTCCTTTTTTTCTTAAAATCTCCAATTGCACTTCATTTAAGCTGGTGTCTAGAATAAACCATATATATATATATATATATATATATATATATATATATATATATATATATATATATATATATATATATATTAAACTTATCACATTTGCATATGCCTTGTTGTTTATGTTTCTATAGCGGTGTGCATATGCATGTGTGAGTGAGTGAGGGAGTGTCTGTGTGTACATGACTGCAAACATGCGTCGAAGTGTGAAAATCACCTCCACCTCGTTCAGCTCTCATTCCCATCATCACCTCCCAAAGCAGGAGATTTGGGAGATTTGTGCCTGCTCAGCCCTCCTCTTCCACTCCTCAGTGCTTCCTCCCCATGGACTCTCCCCATTTCTGCTGTTTTTCACCATAAATGTGAGTTACTGCACTTGTGTGGCACTGCACAGTTGATTTTACAGCTCTGCGCTTTAGTGTGGGACGCCTGAATACATATACTACCAAAAAAGAGAAAAAAAAATATTTTATGAAGGGTACATGTAATTCTATTTATTTATTTCTTCTTTTAATTAGCACATATAGATAAACATCCATTAAAAGGTTAAAGGCTCTCATACCGCATCATGATACCTTAAAAGGTCTTCTATGACATAAGAACATTAAAAGATGATATTTTGTCATCAAAGTTCTTTTAAAGGTTATTGTATCGCATCATGATTTCAAAATGTGCTCCTATGACATCATGATTCACTTAAAATCACCTTTGCAACCTTCATTTAGAGTCTAGAAAGGAACAAACTCCAGTCAACGTATCTGTAGCCTGAATGCTAAAGTTTCTTGTTAGCGTGGGAAAATTCTTTATCTTGGAGGCGACTCCAAAGACACATATTAGTTCTGGGCAACATGCTGCAAAAAAAAATGTTGGTGTGGAAAAAGACTTCAAAACAAGCTAATGTAGTCTGTGTTTCAAGTCTATTAAGTACAATGCCAAGTTGTGGGTAACAACTATTTAATAATGATCTGTTATTTCTCCACTAAAACTCCAACATATTAAATAAGTACATTTTGTAATGTAATTTCTGTAAAGGAATTTCATATGGTTTCATGTAGCTGAAGTATGTTATTATTTTTTCAGGACATAAAGATGTAGATGGTGCCCCTTAATATTGGGAGGGTTTGGGTTTAATATTGGTTTGTGTGTGTGAGAGAGAGATTGTGGTTCCCAATATTTTCATCTCGAACATCAAACAAACCAATAAAGTTTTTTCTGTGTGAATCAGACCACCTGAACAGCTCCCATGATTCAAACCATACTAGCTTGTAGCCCAGCTCAGACCTCGTACTCTGTATGTGGCTGGAAAAGTGATTGTGTGGAAATATATTAGCTGTTTATTATCTTATTAACTTGTAAACTAGTGCATTTCAATTTTTACCATTCTGCTATCCATTTTAATATGCACTATTTAAACAATGTTGATCAGTTTGCTTCCAGCGTAGACCAACAGAGCTTACTCTGGCAGACTAGACTAAACAGTTCCACAAAATTTGTGAGCAATACTGTTGGAAAGGATATTGCCATTACTTAATATCCAAATTCCATTTCCCCCTGTTGTATTATTTTTTCTTCTTCTTCTTTTTCATTTTTTGACCATTGAAACATTTGGGAATCATTGTAGCAGAGTCTGGAACTGAATCATTTCTATTAGTGCTTATGAGTTGTTCCCTTGTCATTCCGAAAATGGAACTTCTCCACAATAACCACTTAGAGAGGAAAAAGGTTGGGGGGAATTTTATTGTCTGAGTTTTCCATCATTGTCCAGAAAAAGCTTCGGATCTTCTGTTTGTCTGTCTCGTATTGTGGGCATGGATATCACATTAAATCAGATTAGGAAAAACAGACACTTTTGCACACTTTTGTTTCAGACTGGATTTGAACCTCTGTTCTGGCTTGAAGTTATTGTTATTGCTCATCCATTAAGTTGGGGATTTGAATAAAACCATAACCCTGAGTATTAAACTTATGTGTTTGACCCGTCCCAGCCAGACTTTGGATTTACATAGACGGTGCACTAGTATTATAATGAATGGGAGAAAGTGCCACTCAAAAATATGGAGGAATAAGTCCCGCCTTCTAAATAAAAGAGCCAATCGTCAATTGGCAAAGTCATTATGTCAGCTGCTGTTAGAAGCTCTGTATATGCACATTGGCTGGCTATTTTTTTTTTATAAATTTTTGTGTCATAATTTGAGCATTTAGAAACAAATTTCTGAGATTTTAGGACAGGTTGAAAGTGAGGTTGCAATTAAAACACCAGGTGTAAACGGGTATTTGTCCGTCTCATCTATCTGTGATCCGATCGACCAAAACATTCACAATACCAGGTGTAAACAGCGCCTTATTGTCATTGTTGAAAACCGTTTTATTGCTTAATATTGTTGTGGAAACGGTGATACGTTTTTCAGGATTCATTAATGAATAGAAAGTTAAAAAGAACAATATTAATTACAAATAGAAATCTTTTGTAACATTATTGGGGTCAGATTTACTAAAAGCTTGCACCAGCACAAACCCTCGTTTGCCGATTAAAACCTACTTTCAGGATTTCCTAAAGACACAGAGTGGAAAACTTATCGCTGAAAAGGCATGGACCGGGTTATTGTTGCGGCTGACCTTATTGCAGGTGCATTTGTACGAGTTTCCCTTTCAGACGCGGTATTTAAATGAATCATACAAAGTGATTTACTAAGGTTTGCACTAGTCAATTTACTGGCATTTGCACCATTATTTACTGCCAAAATAAAGCATCTCTTTAACCAGACACTAATTTGCGTTGCTCTTGTTAGATTGCGTTAGTCATGGAAATGCTCCGGCTGCATATTTGTTCTTTAATTTACATGTCGTCAGTAGATCACGCACTGAACTTTCCACTACCATCGGTGCTTTTTTGTAGTTGCGCGCTCATGCTAATTTTCCCTGTTTAGTAAATCTGGCCCTAAATGTCATTCTTAAAAAACAATCTTACTAACCCCAAACTTTTGAACAGTAGTGTAGCAACATCCTGGCAACAATACACATCACCCTAAGCCTTGTAAAGAAAATGTAACATTTTCTCCATCATTTCTTCTCTCTTTCAGAAAGAAGTGCTGTGAAGGTTTTAAGTTTGTACTGGGACAGTGTATTCCAGAAGGTAAGACCTATTTCCCTCTCTCTCTTTCTCTACCCACACTAGACTCCTCTGGGTTGAATTTGCTCTGATATTTCTGGACGGGTTTTCCCTCGTCTCCCATTAGGGTTCTAAACAAAATCATTCCTTTTGGAAATAACTCAGCGGGTGCTTTTAATGTTGTTTTAACATTTCCAGCACACCTTGGCAGAGTTTCCCTACCAGTAACGATATCTTGATTACCTCGTGTGTATTTTTATAGTGGGAACAGGTTTGTATATTAGCTTATGAATACAGTAATATAGTTCTCGATCTTTGGTTGAGGGGTTCAAACCACTAACAAGTTTTTACTCGTAACTGTCAAATAAAAGCATGCAATTAAATTGTCTGCGTTCTGCGGTTCGCCCTGCCACATTGAGAGGGTGTATATTGGTCTCTGAAATGGCCCTTTGAGACAGTCTAGAGCTTGTTTTTAAAGTCTTTTTTTCTTTTTTTATGCTGTTTATGTTCTCTGGTGTCCTCACCTGCCCCCTCTCCACTGATGAGAAACACATAAAGTACCGGTTGAGAATGGACACACATTTCCCTGACTCATACGGCACTTCATGCTGTGACTGAGATGGATTTGGCTCTTCCAGGATAAATCGTGGAATAAGGAAAAGATGCGAGAATTCTTGGGCTGGAACTTGCAGTACTGGCTTCCTAGGCCACAGTGTTTTGTTTGTACTATTAAATTAAAATTCTAAAGGGAAAAGATTTGAAGTAGCACATTTGCATGTGATTTCCGGAAATTACAACGATATTGCGGTTTTTGTAGCTAGGATTTCTGTTTGTAATCCTGTGCTTTCCTCTCTTGTGTTTATATTTGCTTGTTTGTGGGTGTGTTTGTATATGCAGACTATGATGTGTGTGCCGGCGCTCCATGTGAACAGCAGTGTACCGATCATTTTGGCCGTGTGGTGTGCACCTGTTACTCTGGGTACCGCTATGACCGGGAACGGCATAGAAACCGTGAGAAACCGTACTGCCTGGGTAAGATTTTACTCCTATTTATATGAATATATTGATAAAAGTGTACTTAGAGTACTCAAAATACAGAGAGTGTAGAGTTTGGTAATAACTGAAATGTTCCAGAAAACAATTCACAGTTTTTAACACTGCAAATGCTGCAAAATTGTGAATGCATCAATCATAAACAAGGGGGAAAAAAGCTTTCATTTTCTTTTCTTTTTTTTTAATGAAGACTCTAATGTACATATACCCATTTTAAGGCCATATTTAATAAACAGGACAAATTAGCGTGAGAGCGCAATTCCAAAAAAGTGCTGATGTTAGTGTAAAGTTCAGCGTGTGATATACTGACGACGAGCAAATTAACAAACACAAACGGGTTTATATATTCTTAAGCTGTAAAATTTGTATTAATAAATAATAATAATAATATAGGGCATATTCTTACAAAAATTCAAAAGGTTTGTCATTTTAATTTATTATTACACCCATGAACCCTAATATCACTCTCTTAGAAAAAAAAGTTCAGTTGGGTTCTATATAGAACGCTAGAGTTATTTCATTTTTTTCTAGTTATAAAGTATGTTACTTGACATGGCATTCATAACATTTAATTACAATTAAAAATTAATTAAAACAAAATTGTGTTCCTATGATATGAAAGATCCATTTCAAGTTATATATAGAAACTTTTCTGTGCTGCAGAAAAAAAAAAATTTTCGAAAAGAAGACTTTAAACTTTATTTATTTAATTAAGATGTTTTGAAATGTTACTTGTTTGATCTGGAATATATTTAACCGTAGAGGATGTTAGCACCCTTTATAGGTTGTTTTTAGTTTATGGGGCTTGATTTCTCAATGTTTCTTTAATATCAGCGTGAGTGTTTCTTAAAGGGTCTGACCTCCCAGACTGTTGTAGTTTTGATTTGATGGGAGTCAAATTTAGTTTCTCCGGCTGATATCACAGAAGCTCTGTATAGTGCCTGAGGAGCAAATATCACGTCTTTTGCGCTTTGCCAACTTTCCGTCCCTCACACTTTTCACTCTCTGTTCTTGCGTCAGACATTGATGAATGTGCCAACAATAACGAGACGGTGTGCTCACAGATCTGTGTGAACACCCCCGGCAGCTACCAGTGTGAGTGCGAGAGGGGCTTCTACTTAGAGGATGATGGGAAAACATGCACCAAGGGCGAGAGAGGTGAGTGTATGCTCTGGATCTTTGGTTGTCTTTCTCAGCGAATATCTGTTAGTTTCCTTGCTCTTTCTTTTGGAATTTGTTTTTCTACTTTTCTTCTGTACTTTTGTGTTTTTCACACTTTTTTTTTGGACCCATTTGTTAAATTCATTAATGGCCCTAACTGTTCACGAGCCCCCTCCATTCGGCCTTAATAAAAATGATGAATTGCCCAAATTAAGTACTTCACGACCTGTAATCCTGAAGCAAGGTCCAGAGAAGTTGTTGTTCGCTTGTAAAGATAAATCAACTTGGCAGTCAAATAATTTTCTAATAACCTTTGAATTTAGCATATTTGTATGCTTATGTTTAAGTTATTTGTATTGTTAGTAGTTTTATGTTGAATCATCTTGGTTAATTTGATTGTAGTTCATTTCCAAAGTTTTTCTGTGAGATTTTTGGTCAGTTTGAGAGACACTTTCCCGTTGGAAGCTGCTTTTGCAAACCTCACAGTTCTGCTCCGATTCGCCAATGCATTTCCAACTCAACAACAGAAATGGAGCACGGAAAAGGCGAATAGCTGTGTTGTGAGGTTTTAAATAGAACACGAAGAACCAGAGATATTCGTTTTCCTGTCTGGGCCTGACAATCCATGCACAGATCTCTCTATCACACAGGTGTGGAAAGGAGTGAGGGCGGTCTAAAAAGCTCTGACTGGTCATGGATGCATCATTAAACTTTAAGGTCTGATTGTAGCAATGCAAATGCAAGCAGATATTTGAAGAATATAAGCCAAGTGGAAAGGGTGGATGCTAAAATTTGATGTTTCCTTTGTATCTGAATAATGTCATAGGGACATATTTAACTTGGAACTTTGCATGTGTACAACATGTTCCTTGGCTTTGGTTGCATACCAAGAACTTCATAAGTGCATGTCAGATATGGCTTAACTCTTAATCACCTCACTATTTACAAAAAATCCATTCTGCAGCCTCTTCTGCTTTGACATGTTTATAAGACATTGCTTCCTGACTCCCTGCAGGAAGTCCACTGACCCATTGCGGTTAATGACTTTGGACACCAGCTAGCGGTTAGCATTAGCATCAATCACTTCCTCTTCTCTGTCCATCTATCTTTTTGGCTTTCTCGTGGAGCGTGTCTGTCTGTCAGAATTTCCTGTGTGCTGTTTCCTCTTCTTTGGGTCAGTTTGAGTGCAAAACGGGATGACCTTTTGGGGCATTCAGGGATGCAACAACCCAGATGTACAAAAAAGAATTCTGAGAATTCCAGAACACTGAGATTACAGTGTGTGGATCAGATGAGGTTATCAGCTACGAGTCAAACTAGGCTGTTGGAGATTGTGATATAACTCAGCTGACTTTCGGCAGGAATGGCCTGAGCTATGATGCCTGTACAGAGTGAGCCTCTATTATGACCTTGAATAAGACTTAAAGTTCTCCTAGTCAATATTTGTACCCCTTAAAACTCATCTTTGATCACCAAACTGACATATTTAAATGTTTTTTCCTTGAAAAAAAATCTTCATGCCTTAAAATAGCTTGATTGTAACTCTACACCCTTGCCTCATTTAGTATACGTAGATCTATGAATATGCAAATTAGCCCCGCCTCCATTCACTCACTCCAGCTCAGAGATCCACTCGCTTACGTGATTGGTTAGAAGGTAGATGTAATGTCAGAAACGCAAGCGATTTCGAACCGCGAGACTAATTGGTTCACTGCCGTGAAGGAGAAAATAGTCAGCAATGTTGTTGACTTTTACATGGTTTGTCTTAAAGCGTATTAAAAACACCACATAGACATAAAACAACTTTAAAAGCTTGATTTTCACCACAGGGTGACTTTAAGATCTCTGTTGTAAGTTTATGGCACAGTTTGATGGCAACATTAGAGCTGTCCCAAAATCTTCCTTGTTGTCTACAGTGCCTTCACAAGATCTTACTGGCTGAAATGGAATCTCTCATAAGTTATTGATTTATAGACAGTAAAACTGTAAAAGTTTTTTTTTTAAATATAATAGAAAAAAAAAAGGCCACTTAAGTAAACTTACTTAGAGTAGTGTTTCATAACACACTTTTATAATGTAAAATTAATAGTTTTACTTTAAAGTACATTTTAAATCATTGCTTTAATAATCTGTTGCCATGCTTTAAAGAAGTACACTTACAATACAAAAGTACTTGATTATATACATACATTTTAAATGTACTAAATTGTAACTTTATATAAATATAATATACAAATATAATAATTACAAATAGACAAGTTTCAATAGAAATTAAAGTATATTTTAGTTTACCATAAAAGGTTTTCAGCAAATTCGGCAGTACACTTTTACCATATTCCAAAGACAATTGAAGTAATTATGGATTTACATATAAAGGCCTGCTTATAAGTGAATCAAAAAAGCACTCTTAAGTTCAACTAATTGCATTTAATATACTTTAAATGTAAACTATAATACATTTATATTAGATTATATTTTTAACATGCAATACAGTGTGTTCGAAAACAGTTACATTCAGTTTGAACTAGTATATTTTTTTTATAGTACATTACTTACATAAGTACTCTTTTTTTCGAAAGGCTTGACAGTTGATTTCGTTAAAATTTGGTGTTAGCTGAGCTTTTCACTGAGCTTGTTGCAATTTATTTTGGTTTTGTCCAACAACCTTCCTTAAATTCCACATGCATGTTGTCTCTTTACAGCTCCGCTGTTTGAGAAGTCAGACAACGTCATGAAAGAGGGAACGTGTTCGGCCACATGTGAAGACTTCCATCAGATGAAGATGACTGTTCTCCAACTCAAACAGAAGGTACACTATTCCAGTTTCACCTGCAGGGCTTATTCATTAAAACAAGCAGCAGATTTCTTTTTATATGCATGTCCTAATCCGCAGACTTAAACCGACCCAACGAGAACCTACCTGCCAACATTTCACGAGCAAGTCAGAGTCAGGTTATACAGGTCTTCAGGGATGTGTTGGCAACTTTATAGGCGAAATAAAAAGCGCTAAAACATGGCCCAAATGGCTGAGCGATCTGGTAGTGTGACTTATGCCTGTCCTTGCTGCAGGCTAGTAAATCATGTTGAACGCAGTGATGCGGTTTAGACGGGCTGAGGGCGCAGAGTCAGTGTTCTGCAGTCAGAGCGAGACTGTCAACAAATCTACTCAGCACACTCATGGTCACGGCTTGATATATAGCTCTTGTGTGTGTGGTCCAACAGACTGTGAGGGAAAGACTGAGAGAGTGAGAAACGTGGTGAACTGGTAAGAGTGAGGCAAAAGGTTTGGTTCTATGAGAAGGTGAATTAAAAAATAAAAAATGTTATCAACATTGATATATCATTATAAGAAATGTTTATTGAGCAGCAAATCAGCGTATAAGAATGATTTCTGAAGGATCATGTGACACTGAAGACTGGCGTTATGAAGCTGAAAATTCAGCTTTGCGTCACAGTAATAAATTCTATTTTAAAATATATAAAAAAAGAAAACATTTATTTTAAATTGAAAAATATTTCACAATATATCTGCTAATATTGTATTTTTGATTTAATAAATGCAGCCTTGGTGCGCAAAAAATACTTCTTTCAAGATTAAACATTAAAAAATCTTACACTACCATTCAAATGTTTGTGATCGGTGTGTAATTCAATACTGAACAGTATCATTCAAATATATTTGGAGTCAAATTGTCAAAATGTACTTTTTTCCTGTTCAGAATATTATGTGATTACCAACTTTTATGAGGTTACATGACGGTTCGGGTGGTGCTTTGGAAGGTAGCTTACTATTTAGGCAGCTTTCTGCAATATTCACTAGGCTTTGAATCAGAATAGTAGTGTTTTAGTTCAACTACCGATCTTTTTTTTTGCAAAATAGACTGTTTTTCACGGCACATAATTCTGCTAATCTCTCGCGGCATCATAAGTGGTTGATATTGGCACTCAGAATTGAAATGTGCAGTCCGAGGAACCCGACACAAATCAAAACCAGAAACAATGACAAATGAGATTTAAATTGCTTGCAAAGGGCTGGACACAGACACTTGCTTAGATTTATGCGCTTGGCCTAGGGCTGTATCTGCTGTGTGTGGCGAGACCTCAAAGGTCTGTGCGTGTGTGTGTGAGTACTGATGGCCAGAGCTCAGAGGTTAGCAGGTAATGGATACTTTCAGTTCTTTGAAGTGAAATACTCCACAAAGAACGCTTGTAAAAGACAGGCACTGATCTCAGTCCATGCACCAACCTGAATTATTCAGGGATTTCCTGTTTTCGTAAATGGCATGTACACAGATGTTACAGTTTATAGATCAGATTACATGCTCATGTTACTTTGGTTTCAATTATAATTCTCATATCTTCCTTGTAATATCACATATTTTAGCCACTCCCTCCTGTCAGATGATGTACAGTACCTGTCAAAGGTTTGGAAACATTACAGTTTTTTAATGTTTTTGAAAGAAGTCTCTTATGCTTACCAAGGCTGCATTTATTTAATTCAAAATACACTAAAAACAGTAATATTGTAATAAACATTTTTGTGGAAATGGTTATACTTTTTTTCAGGACTATTTTATGAATTGAAAGTTCAATGAACAGCATTTATTTGCATTTATTCAAGCTTTTATTAAATAGAAACCTTTTGCAAAATTATAATTGTCTTCATTGACACTTTTGGTCATTTTACTGCATCCTTAGTAAAAGTATCCTTAATAAAAGTATTAATTTCTCTTTCTCTTTTTAATCTTACCACAAATGTTTGAATTGTATCATTGTTTCCGCAAAAAAAAATGTAAGCAGATTATAACAAGAAATGTTTCTTGAGCAAGAAATCAGCATATTATAATGATTTATGAAGGATCGTGTGACACTGAAGATTAATGATGCTGACATTTTAATCAAATAAATGCAGCCTTGGTGAGCATAAGAGACTACTTTCAAAAACATGAAAAATTGTAGTTTCCACATTTTTGTACTGTAATTGCTATCAGGTGACCGTAAAAACATATGCTTGAAAAAATGGATCTAACAAATTTACTCACCGTCATATTGTTGAATAATCGTAATGTAGTTCATTCATAGTGGCATCATCATACAATAAAAAACAAAAGTAGTCCATATGGCTTGTTATCACTCATTCATTTATTTTTCATGAAGATTTTTTATTGAAGTTTTTTGTTGTCATTTATGGGTTTCTTTTCTGTAAAATAACTGCAAGTCTTGTATTTTTGGTTCTGTTGAGCTTCAGTGCATGTCATGATTCTGATCGGTCTTAGTGAATTCAAGAAACAGCAAGACCCTGGATGAGCTGAGTTTTGTTTAACTCTCCTTTCCTCAGATTACCTTGTTGCCAAGCAACACAGAGATCAATAAGCAGATGACCAATGAAAAGATGATGATGACACACTCGTTTTTACCTGGACCTCCAGGGACACCTGGGCCTTCAGGTGAGCTTTGTTAACTGTCCTTAACTGTAACTGTCCTGCTTGCGGGACGCTTGCGGCTATTTTTTATCGCCTATTTTCCTATGACATATTTTAGCAATCATCATAAATTAGGTATCATTCGAAAGTGTATACACTAGGGCTGTTTTCGACTAAGGATTTTCATAGTCGAATCTGATTCGTTAGATTTTGCCATAGTCGACTGATAGTCGAACCTTTTTTTTTTTTTGATAGCAGCTAGATTTTTTCCATTTCAAACAAAAGAGCTAAAAAAATTTAAAAGAAAACCATGGTGTGTAACAAATACCTTTTATTCATTTAAAGCCAGATGAACAAAACATATCACACATAGGTAGGGTCACCAGACGTCCCGTTTTTACCGGGACATATTTCAACTCTAATTTTAGTGTCCCGACTTAGGCTATTATGAAAAAAATCATGATTTGTCCCGTATTTCATCGTTAACATATATGTATTTTTATATATTATAGGTTTCGTTGAATACGCGCAGGACAGAGGGAGAGAGAGCGAGAGACCTTGCGTGTGTGTGCTAGAGTAGGCTACTCATTAATACGCACACTTCTTCCCCCAAAATTATAATAATAATATAGGGTTTATGTCTGTATTGACAAAAGAGTGGTAGAACTGTTTGTTTGTTTTTTGTTTGTAAAGTTAACAAGCCTTACCCGTTTCAAATGAGCCATGTTGGTTGTCGTCGTGTGATATGAAAGAAGCTGCTGGCACAACTTGCAATTAACTTTTTTTGGGTCATCTTTAACCTTCTCGAAATACTCCCAACACTTTTGATGATTTTTTAGAAGCCATTGTGAGTTAATAAATCCCTAACAAATGTGGTCCAGACGTTACAGGCATGTAGTGTGCTGCTGCTCATTCGTTGCATACCGCGAAATAACGAACTTGAGCGTGCAAAAGACGCGATATGTGAACAGACCCCTACTATTCGACTATGAGGTTCATAGTCGAATCAGACCTCTCTGAATCGAATCGTCGAATCCTCGACTATTAGAAGTCAGCCCTAGTATACACTCAGAATTCATCCTGTGAAAATAATTTTTAAATTGGACATTGTGTTAGCATGAAACGGTACTTTAAACCCTTTTAGCGGGCTTCTTCCTCTAGGCAGTGTCATGTTTCATATTACAAAATTTATTTGACCTATTTTATAATCACCTTTTCTAATCTGGCAAAGGTCTGAGACTAAATGTTCCATATTTGGTGACTGTTTTATGATAGAAGTGATATTGTGACAGAAATGTATTAATATGTTACAGAAGAATGCATAAAAAATTCAATGGCATGTAGCTGTCATCTGGTAGCTAGTTTTGGTATATAAAGTTGTGATATCAACTTCAAATTTGTTAGACAATTTTGATTTTATAGCAATTTTATAGTAAAACTTGTTTACATAAATATTTTGTATAAAATAAAAAATGTTTAGTACAGTACATTTGCTTTACAGTAAATTTGAACTTCTATAAAATATTTGCTCTTTAATTTTTAATAATCTGCTGTGTGTCTTTTTTAAAAAATAGACCAAACCTCAGGTCTTTATTCCAAAGCATTCACTTATTACAAACATTCAAGTTTAGAAATTGCATTTCTGTGTCTATGCTCAAAAAGGGGGGTGACCGTTATTCAGTGTTTATTTTCTCCATTCATGTCATTATAATGCCTTTCTTCTTTAAACCTGTAACTTCTTATGTTTCTCTCAGGGAGCCCAGGACCCAAAGGTTTCCCTGGCCCCCCAGGACAAATGGGGCCACCAGGTTTGCCTGGTCCCAGAGGAGACATGGGGCCCATTGGGCCCTCACCGGACCTGTCTCATATTAAACAGGGACGACGTGGCCCAATGGTACGTATCAATCCTCCTAAGTAACCTGGCTATGTTCACACTGCATTTCTAAAGTGATGTGCCGCTGAAGAAGGATGAGGAGAAAGAAAGTAAAGTTTTTTTCTCATACTGGTGGGCGTTCTGGCACAATCCTCCAGGTGGATACTGCACATTGGTGGTGGTTGAGGAGATTTCCCCTTCCATATGCAAAGCGCTTTGAGTACCTAGAAAAGCGCTATATAAATGTAACAAATTATTATTATAAATGTATGAAAATTCAGCAGTGCAGAATTGTGACGAATGTTGAGGACCACGGACCATGTTTAGGAGGACCACGTATGAAAGTGGCTCAGATCAGAATCGAAAAGATCAGAATCCATGTGGTTTGTGCTGTTCACAGTGTTATGCAAAAATATTAGAGCTAGAGAGCTCACAGACCATGTACTTTTAGCTATAAGTGTCTGATTTTAGGACTAATGTGCACTAGTTCATTTTACTGCATCTATATGAATCATTATAATTAGCCTAGTCTTGCACTGCTCCATTTAATCCTGATGTATGTTAATGCTGTCTGCTTTGCTTCGGACACAGGGCAATGGTGATGTTTTCCATTGCCGTTTGTCTCTTCCTCTCCATCTATGAAGATAACTCGCTTTGGCTCAGCATCCATTTTGGGACATCTGGGTGGCCTGTGGGTTACATTCTTGAACATCAGTCTAGTTGGGTGTCCGCATTTATTATGACTAGCTAAAGGATGTACTTAAGCAGGTTCAAGGTTTTTAATCAGTGGTGCTCGATCCTTCTCTTCGACATATATTTTCCTTCTGAGGTTTAGTTCTAGCCCAACATTTTAAAAAAAAATCTAAATTTGTGAAATAATCTACAATTTATGTGATATATTAATTAATATTATATAGAAATATAATATAATCAGTGTTATTTTAGAATTATTTGTTACACTTTATTTTATGGTCCAATTGTCACTATTAACTAGTGCATGCTAACCTTATGAGCATGCATATAAAGCACATATTAATGCCTTATTCTACATGACCATATTCTACATCCCTTATGCCGAGTTCAGACTGCACGATTTTCAAAATAATCGGGTCACTGTTGTTTTCACACTGCATGACTATCTGGGTAACATTCAGTTGCTTCTGTGTTCATACTGCACGATGGGTCGGCGACAGGGGGTTTCACACTGCATGACTTTACAAAAGAAAGAATCGCCGACAACCTCTGCCTGGTCCGCAAACTACGTTTCACAACCAAACAAACGCAAGAAGTGATACGGAAATAACGGAAGATCACGCGTGCGTGAGACCGGAGTTCTCGCGCGACACTGAGTTTGTTATTAAAAATGATAGCCTACAAGAAGATTGCGATCCAAATTGTCTGTGTGCACTGATTTGTAGCGAAAATGAAACAAATAAATATTCAGTTTATGCAGGAGGAAATGTTTGGGAAGACGAGGGGAGCAAGGACTGTGTTTTGCAAAGAGAGTTGGGGGTAAATAAATCATTTTGCAAACGTCCTGCTGTTGCTGCTGGTCATGCAAATGTTTGTGCTTTGTTTCTGTTTGATATAATTGTAAATATAGGCCTATCTATCTATTAAAATACTGATATTCTGGTCTATAACTCCTCCCCGAACAGCCTGTCCTGTATCTTGCTCTCTCGTTGGCTGTCGTTCATCGCCGATGTAGTTTTCAGTCAGAACACATTCACACAGCAGGATTGTGAGTCGCCGACAGGTCCAGATATTTAGCATGCCAAATATCTCACGGGCGTCGGCGACTCGTCGGCGATTCTCTCAGATCGCGTCTTTGCTCATTCACACTGCGTGATTGTCACTCGCGTGAACGAGCACCGATTTGCCTGTGATTTCGGGCATTTGTCGGCGATTTCTCAACCTGTCGGCGAGCCAAAATCGTGGCTAAAATCGTGCAGTCTGAACTCGGCATTACTAACTATTAATAAGCTGTAATTTGGAGATTGAGGCAAAAGTCATAGTTAATAGTTAGTTAATAGTGAGAATTGGACTCTAATCTAAAATGTGACCGAATTATTTCTAAACTATTATAGTATTTATTTATTTTTTTTAATTTTATATCTTGACTGTTAGTTTAAGCAATTTTAGCACTTAAACTTCAACTTATATCTTTTAGTTAGTTGCCAAGGTGGTCAACATTCAAACAGTTAAATGTTTAGCCTTTGGCTAAAAATGGTAAATTAACGAGTACGATATTTCTGAAGGGGATGAAGAAGTTCATAGAGATGCGTTAGTTTTTTTTTTAATCATGTGACACATGTTTTAGTGCTGGAACTCTGGACTTGGTGCGATCATGCATTTAAACATAACCTCTGCTGGAAGTTAGGCCTCCTGGAGAAGGATTGTACACCCCTGATGTACAGATTATAAACATCACATTACACTTACATTCTTAAGATGCTGAGTAACTTCATTGTCAGTTGTACTTGATCTTAAACTCTTCATTTGACACTTTTAGCATTGGCAGATTTATTGAGCCAAACTTCATTTTAGACACAGCATGATAGTGATATAGCTCGCTGACCTGCGATTGCCATCGACGGTGACACGCTTTACACTTCCTGTTACAGACTGTTAACCCTCATTACTCTTTCACACATTCTTCCCCAGACTGACGGTCTCACACACACACTTTTTCACACTTAAATTAAGTGCTGTGAATCACAGCAGACTTTCTAATGTTAACCTTTTCAGCCGAATCATCACTTTGCGGCATGTGTGTATCTAGCCTCTGGAGACCATGTCTTAAGTTCATGACCGCGAATATTTGTAGATCTACTGAGAAATTAGGTATGTTGTTGACATGGAAATATCACTGAATGTTTTCTTTATACACTTAAGATGCATTCGAGTTGAAATATTTTTACTCTAAGGTCATGAACGCGGAGTAAATCTGTAATGTCTGGTCTCATTTGGGACATAATCAGTTTTGAGCTCTTGTAGCCACGGAATTCTTTGTTTTTTGGATGCAGTTCCACTTCTTGTTTGCTTTTACGGGAGGCTCTTAATAGTTTCAACAGCCTTGTAAGACTGAAACTGGATCAGCAGGTGCAGGATCTGTTTTGTTTGCACTAAAATCATTTAAAAAGGCTTTGGACTACCAGCGTATGCGGTGTTGGATTTTGGACAAATTAGACTGCAACAGAATATCCTGCTTCTCACTGTTGAACCTGCTTGAGACTAATTTAAATTTACATGGAAGGGATTGTGTGTGACTTTATCACACTATTACACTGAAATGGCCCTAATGGCCAGATCCAGTATTTTGACACTTACCCGTTTTTATGTCCTGACTGTTTACATTCATTTAAGGCATTATCGACTATGTTTACATCTAATACCGCGCCAAGACACACTTTCCTTTGACATGAAGTACCATTGCATTTTTGTTCTTGTTAAACACTGTGTCATATCAATCCCGCTAAAAATATTACATACACAGTCCCAATTTCAAAACATTGCTTGCAGTAACATCCCATAATTTATATTAAAAAAACAATATTAGTACAAATTGTATATTCTTTAAAAAAAATTATTGCTCATGCATACAGGTGTTATCTTGATGCTGGGGTGGTGTGAGTGGTTGCCAGGGTGTTGCTACACAGATTATGTGTTGAGAATATTTGATGTTTAATATGCAGTTAGTTTTTGTTTTTCATATTTTCACAAAAGGAAAAAAAAACTGATTTTATTAAAAGTATAAATTATCCATTTATTCTTATTTAATTATTTTAATATTTCTTTAAGTAATTTTTATTAGATTTGTATTGATTTTATTATTGATAAATATTTTAATATATAATAACTATATTTTAATAAATATTTTAATTCATATTGTATTTATAAATATTTAATTGTAATTTAAATTAATTTAAATCAATTAAAACCACATTCATACTTTTTAAAGTGTTGCTTTGACAGTAATGTATAACATTAATATGATTAAAATTCATACGAAAATAATTGAATAATAAATGTATTCAACTAATTTTAATACATTTATGTTATATAAAGTATAATATTACTGTAATATATAATTTATATTATATAAATTAAATATTTATATATTTATTTAACATTAATAAAAATTATATTTTATTTTGAATTTAAATAAAGTAGGGATATAGCTTTAAGTTTGCAAATGTCTCCAATAAAACAACAGATTTTCAGCTCTCCAGATCCTACTATCGGCTCATGCCTAGCTGGGTCACCTCCGCCTGGGCTAGCGTTTGAACACGTGTCCCCTAAACCCCCTGACCTTCAGCTGTCTGACCTCTGACTCTCTGAAGGGGGGCGTCTTTGCAGGTGGGGTGGAAACTAGGACGGGTAACAGGAATCACTTTCATCCTTTTTTTAAATTCCTTTTTTGTTCTTGTCTGTCCTCCTTTTTCATATTTGATCACCCATCCTTTCAACCGATGGTTGATATATTTCTGACAAAAAAAAGCTGGTTGTGTGCCAAGCCTTTCGTAGTACATTTTTCAATATGCCAAAACACAACATACATCCTACCTCTGGATGTTGACAAATGATAATGGCAATAACAGAGAAAAGGCTGACTGCGTTACTGCACATGGGTTGCTTTCTTTGGCCCATGTGCTTCTCGAGGCCGACTGTTACCCCGTCCGATAGAGTCGACCTTTTGCTTTTAATGCATTGGACCACATCACTAAAGCGCGAGTCGTCAATGAAGAAAAATACTTCTGAAGTTGTGTAATAATTTATGAATCCTGGATGTAGAAACATGAGTCCTTCAATGCTCTGGAGTCGTAGCTCATAATATAAATTTATTTTGAGAGTGTTCAAAGTTTCTTTTTTTAATTTGATAAATGAGAAGTAATGCCATTTGGAACAGTGTACTTGGAAAAGGCTGTTTAAGGAGCTGCCGCGTTGCGTCTGTGGGATCGTGTTGTGTGTTGCATGTGTATAAATACAAGTCCGAGACCTACGTGTGTAGTCATGAGACTCCCCTGTCTGTCACAACCGCTCCATTCTTGAACACACGTATTCTGTGTCTTTACTAAAGGACTGTTGACGTTGCCGCTGGCCCAGAACCAGCTCTCTCTAATCACTCGCATTAAAACAGAATTCAATGCAGTATTTTTAGATCAATGAATCATGTTTTCCATTCTGGTACAAATGCATCTCAGATCTGCCCTAGAGATCTGGACTAGCTTGATTTGATGTGTGAAAATATTTTAAAGTTGAATGAACAGAACCATCAAATCTATAATTTGGTGAATCTAAATATGTATTTCTTGAATTGCAGAAAGTCCTTACTATATGGCTTTTAGCTGTCAAATGGATTTGTTCTGATAAAAAGCTATTTTATGAAGACTTTTAAACATGAACTCTTGATTGTTTGTTGGTTGGTTTTTATTTAAATGATAATTCTGATAGTAGTATTTTTACAGCATGATAAAGACTTTTTATTTTTATTTTTATTAATAATAACATTATTACATTTCTGGAATCTAATTTAAGCCGGTGCACACTGTGCGATTTTGGTCACGATTTGGCCGTCTGAGCCAAATTTTACAAATCCTAAAAGAATCCTCTGATCCTATGCTAAAATCTGAAGTCTTTGACCGTTACTTTGACGTGTTCACCGACAGCCGATTAATGACCGTTGCGATCAAATTTGAAATTCTGGCAGTGTCAGAAGATGTGGCTCACCAACGCATTCTCATCCCAAGGCGTCATATTCTTGCACTTTGACAAAGCGTCTAAATCGAACGCACATGGAACCCTTTAGCGTCAATATAATACGCCAAGAAATGGGTAGGTTTAGGTATGGTGTAGGGTTAGGGTTAGACTGCTAGGAGGCGCCTTCTGCCCCATATATATCGGCGTCTCATATTGACGCTAAAGGGTGCCATGTGCGTTCTATTTAGACGCTTTGGCAAAAGCGTCAGTATATTACGCCTTCTGCAGTGACTTGTCCTACAATGACCATCAAATTGTCTTTGTTTTTCAAGACAAGCCATGACCAAAATAAACGTTAAATGTCCTTGTAGCCACCATTTCAATCCCGCCTGTAATGCAGCTCTGAATCACTGAAGTGGTCAGGTTGATTGACAATGTAAAACTCCAGACAACTTTTCTTGCTTTCAACTTTTCCGGACAAATTTTCAAAAATTTGTCATTTTATAAATTAATTTCATTGATGTCAAATCTCGGTATAGTTTTAGCATGTTATTGGATATGGTAATGTTAATGTATTTGGTTTGGCAGACTAGATTTGCTACACTGTTGTAGCTTCAGAACAAGTGTGGACTTGCGTCTGCTAATTGATACACAAACGCACTGCTGTGAGCGTGTATATGCGGCTGCATAAATAGACATACCAGTGGCATAGGTAGAATAAAATTTTTGGCCAGGCCTCATCTCTCACGTCTGTTCAATATAACACACACAGTTTCTGCCAAACTAATGTTATACCTATGGAGTAGTACTGCATCCTTCGTATCTGCGAAGAGTCTTTAGTTTTATCAGATTTATACAAGACTGATGCAGCTTTACCGCTTCTTTCCGGAAACAGTCGAGCTCCTGGTGCAGCGCCGCTGATGACTTCCATAACCCGAACAAAGCACGTTGATGTACGAGCTCTTGCTCTTGCTCTGGAGATACAAGGAATTCCACCCTTCATGACGTCATACAGGGCCATATTTGAAAAAAACTTTCCAAAACTTATACGAACCCTGAAGGAGTGTATTTGGAACAGAAGTACTCCGTCATACGTCCAACTCGTTTTTTTTTTTTTACTTTGGCCATGTTTAGCTTGATAATCCAACTTTTTAACAGTGTAAATAAGTCAGAATTTATGAAATAGCATTGGATGTCCCCTTTAAGTAATACAACATTGACAAAAAACAGCACAGAATAACTACAACCCATCCATATACAAAATAACTGTTTTTCAAAAACAAAACGGCTTACCTGTTACAGAATGAGCCGGAGACTCCTGGGCTTGGATTTAAAAAGTGTTGCCGTTAACCTGTGGGCTAATGGATGGGTTATTTTCTAACACACAACTGCAACTGCACAAACTCGCCGGCACAAAATGCCTGAAACATTCTGGATAACACAGATGTGAATCAAACTAATCAAGCATTAAACAAAAACATTTATTTATTTGATTTGAAATGTTATAATAATGTTTGTAATTATATTAAAAACAATAAAGGAGGTGGAGTGTTTCAGAGGAACTCTAATAGTGTCCTCCAGTACAAGTTTACAGCAAACAATGAACCAGATTATTTACATGTTGAGCAAGCAATCTCATTGGCTGCAGGATCAGCAGAGGCCAATCAGCTTGTGCTATGTGGAAATTGTGTGATTGCTTGGTGTGCCCTTATACATTTACTGAAAAAAAATAAACTATATGCTATTTATGAAAAACATTTTTTATATATGTGTGGTTTTGTGTTTAATCAAAATGTGTTGTGTGTTTAGGGTCCTCCCGGGGCTCCAGGGAGAGATGGCAAGAAGGTACGGTATGTTTTCTATCTGTCTTTATCTCTATCCACCACTTTTCAAAGCCGTGGCCAAGGGCTATTCCATGTGCAGAATGCAAATATTTGGAAAAACAGGATAAAGATGTTTAAGATCAGTGGTGACCAAACACTAATGAAATAAACTCTTGTGTCGATGACCAAAGGCCAAAATGTTCAAATATGACATCATAGATGGCGTGACGAATTACAGATATTTCAGAATGTCAAAACATGATTATTACGGTCTTGAAATGGCAAATATGGTTAGTCAAAATATTGAGTTTTTATTGAGTAATTACACTGAGGGATTTCACAATACACCCCAGATAATCATGGTATGTAAAAGCTTTGATATCATATTTATATTGTCGTATTTATCATATTGTATACTATTATATAACTGTCAAAGTTTGTGAACTACAGTTATATTAAAGGTCTATGTCAGCACATGTAAATCAAGTATAGCACAGTACTGCCGTTTACTCTCAAGTCTAACCATTACATGTGATCTGCTAGCTCATAGTCTAACAATATTAAAAACAAAAAATGGGCTGTTTCGCCAACTATTATATCAAATTATGGAACTAAATTACAAGGTTGTTCATGTTACAGTGTAATTGAGGTGGGTCACTTAAAGCCATCAATGCTAGGCTTGGAGACTGGTTCACAGACATTAAAATCCACTAAAAATAACTCAGAAATTAAATCAGAAATTATTTAACAAATACATGAGCAAATGCTCGTTCAAAACATTGCAAGTACACAAAGTTTATTTTTGCATTACTGTGGTGGTAAAAGGTGGCCTTCAAATGCTGTGCCATTAAACCGGATGCTATAAATATGTCGTCAGTTAAAGTAACTTTAACCAGATTAATTGTCCCACCGTGACTGTAATTGATCTTAAAAAGAAAACTGATTTCAGAAGTAAACACTTCATTGTTGCAGCCTTTAAATTAACACTGCTTTCGCATTATGAATTGCAGGGGTGGATTCTTTAAGGCTACATTTATAGTAAAAATCTAGTAAAAAAAAATAAGTAATATTGTTTAATATTATTACAATTTAAATGTTTAATGAAACTGCAATACACCATCATTCAAAAGTTTGGGGTAAGTATTATAAAAAAAAAAAAAAAAAATTATACTTTTATTCAGCAAGGATGCGTTGTTGATCAAAAGTGACAGTAAATACATTCATAATGTTACAAAAGATTTCTATTATTTTAAATAAATGTTCACCTAAATCAATTTATCAAAGCATACTAAAATATTTATCAAGGGTTCCACAAAATATTAAGCAGCTGTTCCAACATTGATCATAATAAAAAATGTTTCTCGAGCAGCAAATTAGCATATAATATAAACACATAATAATAATTTTTCAACATATAACAGTTTCACTCTGTTTTTGTATTAATTGGTGAGCATAAGGGACTTCTTTCAAAAACATTAGTAAAAAAATCATAATTATTCCAAACTTTTGACCGCTAGTGTGTCAAGTATGTCTCAGGCCTTAGGTGAACTGCTATACAAGCACGCTTTTCCATTTTGTTTGTTTTCCAACATGTATGTGCACAGAGAGGTTCAAGGTTGATCCGCGTATAGTATGTGTGTATAGTGTGTTTTTTTGGTTTTGTATCCACAAATTAAAAACATCTGGGCCGCTTACTACCTCTACGTGAACCCTGACCCTACATAATCCCCACAGAGGGGTCAAAATCTCACGACGTCTGTCTGTGTGGTACCCACTGCCATACCTCACCCCAAATGAGCTATAGACCAGCCTCAATGGTGCGCAGAAGCACTGCTCAGATAGCGTTTGTGATGGAGAATAAACCCATCGCTGTCTTTTGCTTTTATGTACCTGTTAAATTGTATTGTGTAGCGATTCATTTGAAATGCTGAACGATGGAGAGACGTTTGATTTTGACGAGCGATGGCTTGTTTTCTCACGTGTGATCATGTTACTGAGAGATAGCGGGCAATAACTGTCCTGGTGGACTTCTCATGGCTTCTTTACTGTAATCCTGCTAACCCAAATATTTGTTTGGTTTCTCCAGGGAGAGAAAGGGGTTCCCGGCCCTTCCGGACCTCCAGTAAGAACTTCTTATCATGGCACTTTCTCTCATGGTTCTTATGTCTGAAATATATTTGTCTGTGTTAGCTTCTCTCACTCTCACCTTTGATCAGTTTTCATCTGTCTGTCTCTCTCTCAAAGTACTAAAGCAGACATACTAGTGTGATTCTTCACAAAGTCAAGTCTGGAAGATTTGTGTTTCTTGAAAAAGACCCAAAATCTCTAACCCTTGCAAACTGTGCCATGCAGCTTAGCATCAGTAATAGCAACTCATATATGAGTTACTATAGTTACTTTTACTACAGTAATAGTAAAAATAATTATTTTAAATGTATTAAAAAAGTATTATATATTAAAATTATATGTGGCATTTATATCAAAGCCAACTTAGTTGTTATGTTTAAAATTAATTATGTACGTAATATTTTGCTTTTCTAAAATAATGCATGCAAAATCACTGAAAATAAATCTATCTATCTATTATTTGTTGTTATATTTATCTTTCATTTGTCGTTCTATCTACCGCTTGTTCCGTTCTATCTATCTATCATTTGTTCCGTCGTTATATATATATATCTATCAATCGTTTGTTCTGTCGTTCTATCTATTTTTTGTTCTGTATTTCAATCTGTCAGTCGTTTGTTCTGTCATTCTATCTCATTTAATCTGTCGTTCTAACTAACATTTGTTCAGTCGTTTTATCTATCGTTTCTTTTGTATTTCTATAGTTTGTTCTGTCGTTCTATCTATTTTTTGTTCTGTATTTCAATCTGTCAGTCGTTTGTTCTGTCATTCTATCTCATTTGTTCTGTCATTCTAACTAACATTTGTTCTGTATTTCTATCTATAGTTTGTTCTCTCGACTTACCTATCAATCGTTTATGTCATTCTATCAACGGTTTGTTCCGTCATTATATCGATCTACCGTTTAATGTATGTTTTCGATCTATTTTTCATTTGTCGTTCTATCTATCGTTTGTTCTATCATTATATCAATCTATAGTTTGTTCTGTATTTCTATCCATCAATCATTTGTTCAGTTTTTATATCTATCAATCGTTTGTTCTAATGTTATATCAATCGTTTTGTCATTTTATCGGCCATCGTTTGTTCTGTATTTCTATCTATCAACCATTTGTTCTGTCATTATATCTGCCCAAGCTCCACAGTAAGGGAGGAACAACTCAGTAACTTAGACATACTGAAAGAGAGCCAGTGTTTTGTAAATGTGACTCGTCTGTATTTTACATGAGTGCTTTATGCCCATTTCTATTAATCCTGAGGATTTGGGACAATACTTCCAGCGACGTGGAATTTCATGTGATGATGATGATGTGTTTGCGTTTTCAGGGCCCGCCAGGATCCTTTGACTTCCTGTTACTCATGATGGCTGACATTCGTAACGACATCGCAGAGTTGCAGAACAAAGTGTTCAGCAGACCGTTGCACTCCTCCGGAGAGGACTTCCCGTCTGCCCCGGACAACTGGAGGGATACCCAGGAAAGTCTGGACTTCGGCTCCGGAGAAGACTACAAACCCCAGAGCCCCCCGAAGAGCACCAGAAAGAGGAAATTGCCCCGGACCTTAAACAATCCCGATTGGCCAATTTGAGACTGTCCTCGAACAGAGTCAGAACTGAAAGAAAGAACTGATTAAAGAGAGAATGAGTAGTGTAAATATCACAGAACGACTGCTATTTAACTGTATACTCGCTGAAAAAAGGCTGAATGTATTTCATTGTATGAAATCTCTATTTTTATAACATAAAGGATGTACATTTTTGTAATTTGGGCATTTTGAATGTGTCATTTGTCTATCAAAATAACGAATAGGTGACACACCATGGTTCTCTTTTATTCTTCTTAACTGCTAATTTCTTTGTAGGTGTAAAAATATTTCTCTAAAAAAATTCTTGTAGTATTGTTTGAAAAATTTTTACTTATATAATTTAGTTTACTTGACGAAATTTGCGGGTGTGTATGTGCGCGTCATTAACCCTTGATATCATGATAATAGCAGTACCACACACATTGTGGAAATTTGTTTAGCGTTAATAGCGAAAATAGGCGATAAAAACAAACCGAGTCCAATTTAGATGTTTCTTCGTTCAGCATTATGAAAACAGACGCTTAATTCACACCCATTATTTAGCAGTAATGGAGGCCAATCAGTGTGAGTTTTCATTTTGAGATTTTGCAGTGGGCCCAACAGCTCTGTTTTTCTCTCACATCCTCACATATAAAACACTTTGACGTCTTTGAACTCTCTCTTTGTGTTCCCCCTCACAGTTCATGAAGCGGATCACAGCTATGGAACGCCATTGCCTTTTGACCTTCCTGTACACTCATTTATCTCTGAGGAAAACAAGATCATGCATAACTGCTTCTGCATCTTCTGTAGGTTCTATTTTCCATAGGTGTTGACATGACTGAGGAACTCTGGGACAGGCTGTCTGTAAACACTCTGAGGGCCCTGTAAAACTGGAACACGAGGTAAAATAAAAGAGGTACGAATACCGATCCCTGTGGAATACCAGTGAGAAGTTGGTGTGCCTGTCACCTTGACCTTCCGTTTCCAGTGTGACAAATGAATCAGAGGTAATATTACCACTTCTAAGACATTTTATAGTAGATTAAATGATAGTATAAATTATATTATAATTAATTACACTTATTATTATTAATTAAATATAGCAATATACAAAGTTTGGGTCACATAAAAAGTGTCTTATGCTCACCAATGTTGCATTTATTTGATCAAAAATAATGTAAAAATTGTATTATGAAATATTACAATATAAAATAACGTTTTAATATGTTTTAAAATGCAAATTATTCCTGTAATGGCAAATCTGAATTTTCAGCAGCCATTACTCTTCAGTGTCACACAGTCCTTTTCTTCAGAAATCATTTTAAATCAGTTGATTTGCTGCTCAAAAAACATTATTATTATTGAAAACAATGCAGTTAAGCCTTCATCACACTGGAAATGTCAAGCGCTTTGCATTGTGGGATACAGTATCCAATGCAGGGTGATCTGAAATATCATCCAACCAAAATGCACAGCATACAACAAAAATAACCTGTCTCTTAATGAAAAATCTGTTTCCTAGTTTAGGTAATGGTACTAATTCAGTGGTCAATTCTGCCAGTTGAAGCTTGTAAATCGGTTCCAAACATGCTTGACTGACCTCTTACCCACATTCCCACAGTCGGGCAACCGTCTGATTCTAACACTTTTTTTCCTCTCTACATTTCATGGTTAAATTGTACTGATCCCTGTGAGAGCTGCTCAGTAATGGCCCGTGAAGGGAAGCTGTCTGAAGTACCCAGCCAACAACTGCGGCCAGTTCACCCTGTAGGCCAGTTATACAAACTTCATCAAAACATCGTTTCCGATGAGAAAAGAACAACTTAGGCTGTGAGTACTATGTGAAGGACAAAGACAATATTTTCATTTGACCACGTTAAAAGATTAATGTGAAAGTTTGGAGATGGCCAGTTTACGTTTACATTACGTTTTATTAAAGAATGACGTATGTATCACAAGAATTAGATGTGTGTTTTTATGGTACTTGATCTCTTTTGCAAATTGTGAATGAAAAATAGATCCACACACAGTTTAATTGCAAAAACACCAAGTGTTAAATTAACACGGCCAGTGTTTATTTAATCCACACCAGAGTATATACACTCTGGCAAACACTGGTTGTGTAAATTTAACACTGAGAGTTTTATGCCATTTTTTATTTTACCATATATCTACAGTTTTCATAATTTATGATGCATGTATGAATGTAACAAGGGTCTTTTATTTCCTTTGTGACATTTTACACACATTTATTTGCAAAATTGTCAACACACACATGTAACATTTTAATAATAATCAATTATAGGCTACATCATATGAGGAAGAATAATAATATAATACAAAAGGTTCAAAGAGAAAGGACAGCCAAGAATATTGTTGAAATTGAAAGTGAAAAGTCAGACTGGATTTAACCTAAACCGAGGAAGAGAAATAAGTTTAAACTGCACTCTGACTTTATTTCTGTATGTTTTGCCATTTGAATCCTAAATGTAATCTTAAAGCTAGATAACCACTCTCATATAATCATCACCGTATCAGCGTGGAAGTATTTTATTTTATTTGATTTGATTTCCACTAGATGGCAGCAGCGGTGTATTTCAGTGCTCTATCGCTGAATGCTGTGAGTTGGCTGTTCTCCACAAGATGGCAGCAACAACACAATCTCCAGAATTTGTCCCGTCGTGTTAGGGTTCAGCAAATGATGACAAACCTTAAAATGAAATCGGTGAAAAGTTATCATTCTAATTTGTTGTGACACTGAGTAAAATGATCACTTCATTGTAAGACTGGACAGGTCACAATACCATTATTCTTTGTGTCTTCATTTCCCGCGTCCTAATGAGATATAGGCTATCAGGTGGAGCGCGTGGTTAATCACAAAATGCCTTGCAAGCACTTCACTCAAGCAAATAAATCTAATAATAAATGTCCTGAAATGTATGTATTGTAAATAGACAATAGCTTAAATTAGTGTTTATTGCCTTTCATGCCACTTTTCCAAACACATTCAGTCAGGCTGAACTGTTTGTTTTCCTTGATTCGCTTTAGATCGAGAAGGGAAAAAAGCCACAGACAAGAAGCAATTGCTTAAGAACTATTTTTTTTTAAAACTGCTCATATTTCGATATTTTAGAGCCGGTGGTTACTGATGGAGATAGGCTCGCTGACGTAAACCCCCCCTTTCCATCTCAACCAGTTCGCGGTTGTTATTGGCACAACGAAGCTCATTCAGGACTGCGTTGGCTTGTATTCCGGGTGGCATAATCTCCAAAAATCAATCCATGTTCATATCTAGTCCCAATTATCTCCTCTCAAAATCCTAACACCCTTTCCATGTCTCTCTTTTGAAAGGTTTTGCGCCCCAGTTCCCCAGGCTGTAATTAAAGTCCATCCCTGTTTAGATATGTCTCCACTAATAATTATCCCATGTAGGTTAATTGTATGAGGTCACAATTTCCACAAAAATGTTAAGCAGCACAACTGTTTACAACATTAAGGATCATATTAATAAATGTTTCCTGAACAGCAAATCAGCATTACAATGATTTCTGAAGGATGTGACAATGGAGACTGGAGTAATGATGCTGAAAATTCATAGGAAAATCTTCAACAGATATTTTAAATTGTAATAATTTTTCTCAATAGGCTATTACCATTTTTACTGTAATCTTTATCAAATGAATGCAGCCTATGAACATAATAGACTTCTTAAAGAAACTTAAAACATAAACATTTGACCCTAAACTTTTGAACCTTTGTGACAACTAACCCCGGTCTCCCCTTATATTAAAATACCATTTTATTAGTAATATAGCTATTTGAAACATGTCAATGGATCTTTTTCCATTTTAAACTGAAAATCCCAATTTAAAGTGATAGTTCAGCCAAGAATTAACCTTTAATTACCCACATGTTGATGAATTTCACAATACACACAGACACACACAAAGACACAAAAACAAGACCTTTTCCAAAGTACTTTTTTTATTAGTAGTATTATTCTACAGAAGAAAGTAAGTCATACAGGTTTGTAATGACATGAGGTTGAGAAAATCATAACAAGAAATGTAATTTTTGGTTGGACTGCCCCTTTAAGAATCGTTAAGTTAATGAAAATTTTCCTCTTGCCCAAAAAGTGAATTGTGGAGCAGTCACATTCAACACACCAGCATTGTTAACCAAAAAAAGAAAAGCTGCGTGTAACAAACAATGTCTTAAAATTACAGAAAGAGTGACTGGGCAGGGAGGAGGTGAACAGGACATTATTCTGCCAGAAATATTCCCCGAAATCCCATCTGGAAGTAATTAATGGACAGTGTACAAGAGCCAGTCTTAAAAGATTTCAAATATTTGCTGAAGTGCCCCCTTGTTCCTAATTATATCTCACTGGCTGCCTTCCTCATTATTTAGAACTGCCCACTATGAAGGAAAAAACACAAGTGAAAGTGAATGCGGCCCCTCCCCGGGGCCCCCAGCCCGGGCCCGTTCAAACAGCATCAAGCTAATGCTTAATGGCAGATCCTGAATGAGTCACTGTGCTAGAATAAAAGTCATTAATGAGGTAATTTTATTAACGGCGCTTGCTTGCCTGGCCTCGGTTGGGAAGAACGGGAGAGAAAACTTGCGGGCGACCAGCACCGACGACGGAGGAAATTAGGGTTTCACTCCGCGCTAATTAATGCCTTTAAGAGATTAAACGCAAGCACCAAATTAACTGCCCCAAAAAACCCTTATTGAGGGGAAGAAATACATTGTTGCCCTCCCATGTAATTACAGGACAGTGCAAATTCAATTTTAATGAGGCGAAAGCCACTCCTTCAGCTCATTTTTTTTCTCTCTCTCTCTCTTTTTTCCCCCCTCTCTTCACTCCCGGAAAAGAAAGAGAGTGCTAGTGAAAGCTTGCTCTTGTTGAGGCCTAAGTTAAAGGAAGCACCGGGAGGACAAAGGCCGATTGTGTGCGAGCCGAACGCTTTAGAAGCCGTAAACAGGTATAGGGGCTGAATAGCCCTCCTTCTGAGACTCCTGGGAGGCCTGGCTTCCCATCCCGACAACACTGGGCTCTTACAGAGGGAGAGAAGGAGAAACAAGGTGAGGAGGAGGGTACCCTGGGTAAGGAAAGCTCGGCGTCGGGCCGCTCTCGTCGAGTTATCTTCATACAGGTTTTGTCTCTTCTAATTGGAGCTGATGGGTGACTAATTGGTAGCTTTTTTTTTTTTTTTTGCAAAGCGCACTACTTAAACCACAGCAGGCCGAGGAGACAGCATGAGCGGAGTTAATGAGAGGTTTTACACAAATAAAGGTCTTAAACTAGGCCCTCCATCTCTGCGAGGGGGCCGCCGAGGAAAGTTGAGGATATCCTTTTGTCGTGAATTTCTCTTCTTATTCTTCTTCTTTTTTTCTTCTTCCGTGCAGGTATCTGAAAAGGGGGGACATTGAAAGGTGGAGGAGATGGCGAGCACTTGTGAGGATAAAGGAATCCTTTCCATATTGTTTGGAACCTTTCGTTTTTCGTGTGTCGGTAAATAAGAGCAGGGCACGGCCTCTCCGGTGAATGCTCTTTAGTTTGGACAGATAATGAGAGAGCACTCCACACATACACACACACACACCACACACACACACACACACACACACACACACACACACACACACACACACACACACAAGACCATGTTGAGCCACTTTAAGGTAATGTTTGAGTGCTCAAAACACCACACACAAAGGGCACTATTGCTTTATGTAGACACCACTCTCAAACACACTCGCGCATAAAATAGGTGCCATAAGACATTGAATAAGTATGTACTAACACTTCATTTAATTGACACATATTTTAAAATAAATTCATATATTTTATGTTTATATATATATATATATATATATATATATATATATATATATATCGTATGTAGTTTTTTTACCTGATTATTTGTATGTAATATATATATATATATATTTTGACATTAATTGTCATTATTTATAAAATATTTTTTTTTATTTTTGTGCCATTTTATTTTTTATTTTATTAATTTTCATCTAATTTGTGTGTGTGTGTGTGTGTGTGTGTGTGTGTGTATATACCAATACATAGCTTAAATTAATATATGACAATTGTCATATATATACACGTGTGTGTGTGTGTGTGTGTGTGTGTGTGTGTGTGTGTGTGTGTGTGTGTGTGTGTGTGTGTGTGTGTGTTGTGTGTGTGTGTGTGTGTGTGTGTGTGTGTGTGTGTGTGTGTGTGTGTGTGTGTGTTTAAATGTATTTATTTATTGTCATATGGTGTACAGATTTTATACTTGTATAACAATTGTCATATATATATATATATATATATACAAGTATAAAATCTGTACACTAAGTAAATAAGTATTATAGTATAAAAACTGTACACTCTTTCATTTATTATATGTTCATTCAATGGGTTAAAACACTCAAATAAGTCACTTGCAAACATTATCAATCTATTCATCACTTGATCTCCACCATAAGCTTGTCGTCCAAAAGAGGTGAAATCTTAAAGTTGGGTCTATGATGTCATGAATGGGTTATCTAGGGCTGAAGTGCTCACCATAGTGATGTAAACTCCTGCAGGTGAAAGATAATAACATGCTACATGCTGCTTTTCTTCCATGCCGCTGTTATTTACTTAGGGTTTTGTTGTGGAAATACGTGTTGTTTTTTGTGTGTTTGCATTGGTTCGTGAATTCAATGCGGAAAAACACACTGAATACAGAAAAGGGAACCCAGCTGAGAGGTGAGAAGCCATGCTCAGCTGCTCTGTGTCCCTTATGACCCTGAAAAGACCTTTTTATACAGCACAAAGAACACACACAATGAGCCCTGTTAGGAGACACTCTCTGCCATAATTCACGTTTTCTTCTACATCAGCCGTTCGTGTGACCCTTCTCGCCATGAGCGCCTTATATTAAAACTGCGGCCTATCCAAAAATAACAATTCCGTGTCTGCATAATTAGCTGGCCAAATATTTGCGCTGACTAATTTGTAGAGGTATTCTCCTGATGCGTAATCCATTAGCTCCCATCAGGCTTCTTTGTCTCCAATCCAAATGAACCATTTGCATTCCTTTTGTTATTTAAATCGTGCATTTCCTCCAAACTGTGAGAATTAACTTCCTAATGAACTTCACACAAAAGAGAAGGGACCTCAATTACAAGCTCTCTCCTCGGGCTAAACTAATGATGCGAACAAGAGAGACACTTGTCATGATTAGGGGAGTATCGTGAGCCGGAGAATAGGCCACAGGAAGAGATCAGCCCGAGTGATGCAGCTGATGGATTACTCACTATTCAACAAGGCATGACATTTTAGGGATGTCTAAGGATAGTTTTGGGAAATGCAACATGACGTGGGGTTTTATTGGCAAGAGATGAGTAAAAAAAACAGAGTTTGACATCAAAAACGAAATGTTTACGGGAGTTGACAGCATCAATTCAATTAGAATTACATTTAAAGGTTATAATTATATGAATGTATATTGTTAGATTCTATTCTTAAATATTTTATCCTATTTTTAATCACTATATCAGCTTTTTGGTGTCATTTGTAGTCTGCGAAGTGCCTTTAAGTTAAATTTCTGTGAATATATATATGCATATTGTTAGATGCTATAACAATAATAAGAATATTTTACACTATTTTAATCACTTATTAGCCAAATGTACATTGTTAGAGAATATTTACCAATATTTTACCCTATTTTTAATCACCTATCAGCTTTTTTGATATTCATTTAATAGTCTTGCAAAATGCATTTAAAGGTTAAAATGTCTATGAATATATAAGGGCATTGTATGATGTTGTTATTATTATAATAATTAGATTTTTTTTAAGTTAATTTATTAGTTTCATTCATTTTATTTTTAATATTTATTCCATTCAAATAGTATATGTCTCTCAATTGTGAGGTTATTAAAACTGCATTTATGATAATAAATATGCAATAAATAATAACGATTTTGAGGTGTTGTGGATGGGTGTTTGCGAGTTGCTGAGTGGTCGATAAGGTGCTCTGATTTCAACGTTTTATATTTGTCACATACATATTAAATATATGTGATGTAAAATATGTTTCCTTAGTTCATTTTCCCACATAGTGCAACAACAAACATATCCAGCAAAGATTTAAGGACATTCACACATAGAGAGAGAGAGAGAGAGAGAGAGAGAGAGAGAGAGAGAGAGAGAGAGAGAGAGAGAGGAGGAGAGAGAGAGAGAGAGAGAGAGGAGAGAGAGAGAGAGAGAGAAGAGAGAGAGAGAGAGAGAGAGGAGAGAGAGAGAGAGAGAGAGAGAGAAGAGAGGAGAGACGAGACAGAAAATTATATTGAAGATAAAATAAAGTATACAGAATCCGTACACTGTGCAATTTTTTAGCATGTTGACATGAGGTTGCTTGGTATTTACAGTCAATTCAATGTTCTATTCTCATCCATGGTGAGTCTGTCGTCTCCCTCTTTCAATGTTTTTTATTTTTTTTATTGTCTGCCTGTTAAAATTGTACATCAGATCTCATATAAAATCAATAACCCAAAGCGATTTGAGGAACTCCATCATTCACATTATTTTGTAGCACAAATGGTGCAGGACAAGTTACATACAGAAGTTGAATACATGGTTTGGGATTCATTCAAATGTCTAATCCTTAAGTACGCACACCAAATGATAAAAAAAAAATGCAGTTTTAAATAAGTTTAGCATGTTCATTGCGGTGACATTATTTCAAATAAACATCCACTTTTGATCAACATAAAAAAAAATTTGTACTCGCTTATATAACAAATCACAAATGACATTGCATGTCATCCATTGCAGACCCCTCAGTTTCTTTTAGCTGTGTCAGGGTCAGCTGATGTTAACCTCATAGTGAGGTCATCCATCCCATCATTAGCCCTGAGCTATTAGCATAGAAAGTGAATGGCAGGGGATTATAACAGGCCGTCCCCTGCTGAGGCAATGGGACTCCGCCATGAAAAAGACACCTCAGGAGCCCCTGCTCTCCATTGGGCGCTGATCCCTTCCACGCAGGGCTGGTGCTGTGTTAGCACTGACCTGAGAGCAGGGGGTTGATCATTGGTCAGAATGACCATCTACCTGCTGCCGCCCACTGGGAAAGGGCATGCCAACCTCACAATCTCATGAAGACAGCACTCATTAAGACCCTAATTACAGGTTCACTAGCTGGATCAGAGGTTGTGCTGAGACACTTTTACTCTGTCAGTCAAGGTGTGTGTGAGAGGGAGGGAGAATGTTCTTATCACATGCTGGAGCACGTAACTTCATGTTCCTGTTGAATGCTTTGATATTTAGCACTGATACATTTCTCGTAATGTGTCAACTGTATGACAGCTATGCCATATAATATATTATTTAATATGAATCACATTATGATCACATATATTTTAGTTTCATCTGACCATTATGTTCCGTCCTGTTTAAAGTTCCAGTCATGTTTGTAACTGAAGATGCTGGAGTTTGTTTTTGGATGAGCGAGGAGGATTTTTCTTGAAACCCTCCCAAACAACTTGTGGTGATGTGGTTTTTTTTTTTTTTTTTTTTGCTTCCTGACCCGAAGACTCAATCTCTGCAATTCTCCATTTGTAATCCTTGGAGAGTCTTTGGCCACTCGAACTTTCTTCCTCACAGTGCATTAAGACAATAGAGATTCTTAACATCTTTAGTTGATTGGAACTTTTTAATTATTGCCCTGATGGTGGAAATGGGAATGTTCAATGTTTTCGCTATTCTTACAGCCACTTTCTATTTTGTGATGGTCAACAATCTTTTAATGCACATCAGAACTATATTCTTTGGTTTTACTCATTGTAATGGATGATTAAGGGAATTTGGCCTTTGTGTTTTCTCATACTCCTGTGAAACAAGAAGTCATAGACAATTTCATGTTCCTAGTCAACCTGGTGTGCTAAAAAAAAAAAAAATTGAATATACTTCAGAGATATTTTAGTCATAAAAAAATTATAAGGGGTACCAATAATTGTGGCCAACGTGTTTTATAGGAAAACATTTATTTCATAATGTAATTTTACACCACTTTCAATTATTTTACTTCAAAAAAAAATTCGAAGGAAAAATCAAAAGGATAAACAATGCCGATTTATTTTTACAACTAGGCCTATATTTGATCATATTTACCGGGGTGACAATAAAGTTTGTGTGTGTGTGAGAAAAAGCTTCATATAGGCCTTTATATATATATATATATATATATATATATATATATATATATATATATATATATATATATATATATATATATATATATATATATATATATGCCTATAAATGAAATATATAAATATACTATACTGTTGACTAAATATTTATTCAATTTATATTCAGTATTATAGGCTATGTATATTTACATAGAGAGAAAAAGCTTCATATTTATGCATGTATTTATATAGCGTGTGTGTGTGTGTGTGTGTGTGTGTGTGTGTGTGTGTGTGTGTGTGGTGTGTGTGTGTGAGTGGGGGGTGTGTGTGTGTGTGTGTGTGTGTGTGTGTTGTGGTGAGAAGAGAATGTGTGTGTGTGAATATGTTATCATTTAATAAAAGGTATGAAAAAAGCTCTCAAGTTAATTCATTTTAAATGTACAGTGGCAAAGTAAACTCATTTTCTGTTACTGTGGTAACGTGTGTGTAGGCTATGATGCTATGACACGTCTAGTACGAAGTCTTCAGTGCCTGTCTGAAAACGTAGCTCAAGGCGGTTCGCCTAATAATTCCCCGTGTGTCAATCTAGAGCTTCAGCCAATGAGTGAGCGCCCTGTTGGCCTTTCAGCCAATGAGCGAGCGCCCTGTTGGCCTTTCAGCATTTCCAGTCCTCCCGCCCCTCTCAGCGCTACGTCAGCATTCAGACTCAAACATGGCGGTGCCCATAGCTAAGTTCCTGGCAGCTTATGCCTATTTATTACTAATTTCTTTAATATTTCCGTACGTTTTCGCCGACAACGCTGCCGGGGACTTGCCGCACCGGCGTTTTGAGTATAAATACAGTTTCAAAGGGCCACATCTGACACAGAGTGATGGAAGAATCCCATTCTGGATTCATACTGGGAGTAAGTTTATAGATGGGTGTCTGTCTGATCTCTCTCATCCATCTGTATCTCTGTCTGTCATCTGTCAGCATGTTTAGTCCACGTACGGACATTTAGTTTAAATGCCCCGTGAAGTTTATGCGAGGTTGCATTAAAGTGAACTGAACCTGAGTGGTGCAAGCATTGCATTTTTGAATGAATGATTTTGGATTGCAATGCTTGTGCATGGGGGGTTTCTTGTAATAATGCATATTATGATATTTGTAACACATCTTAAAGTTAAAATATGGCTGCATTTTAAAATCAATGCTCTACTTCGGTTCTGATATGTTTGGTGCATTGCTAGTTGCTTTTGTCCTATGATTAAATCAAATACTCTCTTTTAATAAAAGTGTAATTATGATTAGCCATCAGATTCACATAGCCTAATCATTTTTATGCATAATCGTGGTGACATTGTTTAAAAAAAAAAAACTATGATTAATAAATATATGCCTGCTGTTTAACACCTGACATGGCACTAGTTTCCCTAAAGGGTTAAACAAATCTGTCTCGGCATGTGGAAAGAGCAAAGTTCTCTGTTACAACATTTCCCAAATCTTTCAAATACACCGCCACATATTAGCCGGCAGGAGCAACCAGGGCTATTTACTTTGTCCTCAAATTTAATATTGATGTTTCTGTCATTTTGTTTTGTTTAAATAAATTTATGTCAACAGAGAAGTATGCTGTCAGGGAAGTTTGTACTCGTATACTTGGTAGTGTGCCAGATATTACGCATGGGCGTGTGATAATGATGAAATTATGTAACAATTCAATCTATTGTTGTCTCAGACTGCCTAATAAAACTTTCTATATTCTCTTATATAAGATATTCTGATGGGTTTGGCTAACTGTGAAATGATTATTATAGTTTTATGGTTACACTTTATTCCGATGGTCCACTTTAGTTTAGACATTCTACTAACTTAACATTACATGTCAATGTTATTAGTAGACTGTCTGCTTAATATCTGCTAGCACTTTATCTTGATGCTCCCCGACAGACATTCTACTGACTATAAGTGTCTTTGCAACTACATGTCAGCTTATTCTACTTACCTGAACCCTAACACCTAACTCTAACCTAACAGTCTACTCTAATGAGAGTTAAGTTACTTGTAACTTGCAAAGTTACTTAGAAGAACAAGCTATAAGTTCATTAATTTTCAAATGTCCATCTTCTTTTCAGATGCCATTCCTGGTGCGGATCAGGTTCGAATCACTCCCTCTCTGCGGAGCCAGAAGGGTGGGGTATGGACAAAATCCCCTGTAAATTTTGAACATTGGGAAGCTGAGGTGGCGTTCCGTGTGTCCGGACGGGGACGAATGGGAGCAGATGGATTGGTAAGAGGGGGGGGGGAGATAATCATTATTATATTGTGTATGTGAGTCTTATTTCTACATTTTTGGCTATGGGCATTTGTAAAGCACAAACACGCACTGTTATCATTTTGACTCTGGAGGGTCATTTTGACCCATTTTAGGCACATGGAAGCCTTGAGCTAGTGTCACAGGTTGAATTCCAGATCTGGGTGAACCTTGTGGCGTCCTGCAAGTAGTGTACTGGAAATTGCTTTGGATGTACATTACTATTCAAAAGTGTTGAGGCAGTAAGATTTTTTAAAATGTTTTTAAAATAAGTCTAGTATTCTCACGATGGCTGCATTTATTTGACAAAAAAAAACAGTAATTTTGTAAAATATTATGAAAATTTCTTAATTCATCTTAAGAACTTTTTTTTTTCTTAACGACTTTTTTCTTGCAATTGCAAGTTTATATCTCGCAATTCTGACTTATAAACGTTCAATTTGTCACAATTGTGAGAAATAGTGAGTTCGCAATTGTGAGAAATTCTGACATTTTTCTCGCAATTGCAAGTGTCTTGCAATTCAGATTTTTTTGAAAAGTTTATATCTCACAATTCACCCGCAACTGTAAGAAAGTCGCAATTTTGGAAAAAAGTCAAACCCAATTCACAAAATAAAGTCGCAGTTGTGAGAAATAGCTGTAATTGTGATAAAAGAAATTGTGAAATAGTCGCAATTGTGAGAGAAAAATCTGCAAAATAAAGTTGTAATTCTGACTTTTCTTGCAATTGCAAGTTTGTCTCGCAAGTTTGAATTTCTTTCTGTGAATTATAAGTTTATATCTCACAATTCAGACTTATAAACTTTTTCTTGCAATTGGTAGAAATAACGTCGGCAATTGGGAGAAATAGCGTCGCATTTTTGAGATTGCAAGTTTGTCTTGCAATTCAGAATTTTCGCAGTTGTGAGAAAAAAGTGGCAGCTGTGAGAAAAAAGTGGCAGCTGTGAGAAATAAAGTAACAGAATTGTGAGATGTAAACTTATAAAATATTGTTGACTGCCCTTGCTAATCTTTTTTAAAATCAATCCTGCTTTTTGATATTTAAACGATGTCATTCAAAACTTGTGGTAGACTACATTACTGTAGGCACACAAAGGCGTTTACATAAATAAAACTGCATTAACTGATGTGTAAAAGACGCTGTATGCACTGTCATTAGAGTCACTAAAACAGAAGGGCAGTGTGGGTATTTCCTGTGAAGTCATATCTAGAGATCAGAAGATCATAGAGACTTGGTGGCAGGATTTTTTTTACTTTGGCCCCGCAACCATAGAAATTCTCTAACAGCCACTCAGAACACCTGCACAGTCACGCCCGGGCAACACCCAGAACACACTAGCATTGTGGCGGCAGGCAAACAATAATCGTATTTTCTTCATAAGATGTAAAAATCTAGTTTTATGTTACTATTATTGCTTTTAACAAACCATAAATGTGTATGTTTCACTATGTTCAATATTTTGTACTTTTTATACTTAGTCACTTTTTTTTTTGTTCATGTCACACATTTCACTTCCTCTCCACCCTGGTCATATGAGCTCATTTTGTGCAGCTGCATTACTGCTGCTACAGACTAAACGAAATCTGATTTACTTTATTTGTTAGCAGTCATAAGGTTCAGTTTTTTCGTCTTAACCCAAGTACTTCTTTTTGCACATAATAAATATTTTTTTATCAGAAAAAACATCCATAGGTCATCCTTGATAATTCATGAACTGTGTTCAACATTCACAGTATAGAGTGAGTAATTATAATGTAGTGTTTTACGAGTAACGTGCTTTCATTGAATTGTCCCACAGTCCAGTGGAGCAGACCACACTGATCTCAAGCACCACTTACCAAATTTGTGTGTGTGTGTGTGTTCTGTAGGCCATATGGTTCACGGCTGGTCAAGGTCTGGATGGTCCTGTGTACGGGGCTGCTGATCAGTGGAACGGCGTGGGAATATTCTTTGACTCTTTTGATAATGATGGGAAGGTGATTGCCATGAGTATAATTTTATTTTGTGAAGTTATTATTTAAAACATATCTGTGTGTGTGTGTAATAGGCTTTTCTTAGCAAATATTAATATTTGCTAAATCAGCATATTGTGTAATAAATTTGATTGTTTTTAATTATTTGGCAGCACTGTAATTTATTATAATTAGTAGTTTATATATACTGATTATATAGTTTATATATATTATATTATAATTAGTAGTTTGAAAAATGACCATTTTAACACTTGTTTGTGTCAGAGAAATGCACCAACAATGTTTGTTTTTTTACCGATGTGCATTTTTCAGTCAAAACATCTTAAGGTAGAGGTAAATATATATATTTTACCGAAGGATTATGGTAATGTGCTTAGCCTTTGCCTCAGCAACAAACACTAAAGCACCTCAGTAGACTTGTTTTGTGTCTCCTCTGAACTAAATAAGGATTATGTCTCCCTGTCTTCTGTGACCTTGCTATTGTAGAAAAACAACCCTGCTGTCCTGGTGGTGGGTAACAATGGAAAACTTGTTTATGACCATCAAAAGTAAGTAAACATATCCTCCTTGCTGACATCAGCGCTCTCATTTTTACAACTCAAAGGAGATTAGGAAATATGATTATTTATGAGAGAGAGAGTCTAATCCTCTGTCTGTCTTAATCTGAGTGCAGTAACAGTGAAAGCATTAAATTAGATCTGTGAGCCAGTGGGGGAGAGCATATGTACTAGCTAGACTGTGCTAACACGTATGCCTTCACGTTAGCAGTATTTCATGACATTTTAAAGAGAAACCTCGGCCAAACTTGTTGATATGGAAAGGAAACTTGTTGTCATTCTGTTTATATATGTATGTATTTAATAAATAATATTTTTCCTCCAGTGATGGCTCAACACAGGCTCTGGGTACATGTCTTAGAGACTTCAGAAACAAACCTTACCCTGTGCGTGCCAAAATCATCTACTACAAGCAAACTTTATCGGTAGGTCAAGTTTTATATCATCATATAACCAATAATAAGTTTCGAGATTACCGACTGTAATTAAACCTTTTGACCCTGATAATTTAACAATAGCTTTTGTGATTTAAATGTATATTTACAATGCAAGATTCACCAAAAAGACACATCAAAACAATAGATCCATGTACAACTGGCAATACTAGTAGTATTTTGTTGGATGTGTTCAGGTAAATTGTTAGACTATTTAATCTATTCATCTCAATGTGATCTGTTTAAAAAAAAAAAAAGAGTGACTTACTAAATTTATCTTAAAGATTCTTAGAGTTTCTCTAAAGATTCCCAGCTATAATAACATCTGAATATATTCTCAATTGTTTCAGGTTTTCATCAATAACGGCTTCACTCCTGACAGAGACGATTATGAGTTTTGCACCAAAGTTGAAAACATGGTTATTCCTGAGTCTGGTTATTTTGGCATCTCTGCAGCCACCGGAGGACTTGCAGGTATTTTTACATATCCATATTACATATCCATATCCAAAAGTTCTCTCTCTTCCGGTTGAAGGACTAGTGTTGTTTTTGTGACTATTCAACTAGATCAAAATTGAACCAACAAAGAAAAATGGTTGGCATACAAACATTAAGTTATATGAAAGTAGTCTAATTTAAATGAAATTACACACTACCACTTTAAAAATATGTCTACATTTCTTTCAACAGATGACCATGATGTGCTGTCATTTTTGCTGTTCAGACTTACAGAGCCTGGGCAGAATCTGGTACGCATTTTCCTCCCCACACATTCGCATACACACATTTAAGTATGAATAAGTACGAAGAATCGGCCATACTTATTTCATAAGTGTCTACCTCTTACTCCATTCCTCTTGTTCATTATAATTGGAGTATGCGTAAGTGTGTCTATGTGCGTGATTGTGTTTGAATGTGTGTTTTGTCTTTCTATAAAGCCTCCCCTAGAAAAAGAGATTCCCAAGAGGGAGAAGGACAAGTACCAGGAGGAATTTGAGAATTTCCAACAAGAGCTGGACAAAAGGAAAGAGGAGTTTCAGAAAGAGCACCCTGATGTCCAGGGGCAGCCCAGTGAGTTGCTCTCATTCTGTCTGAAGTTTTGACCTCCGATTCACATTCAGCTTTGAGTTTTCATCGTGTTTATAGTCAATAGAAATGTTCTGGAAATATTAAGAGAAACTCACATAAAAACAGTAAAATGCATCCATTCCCAATTCACTTTTTATGAATCCTGTTCTGATCTTAGATCTATGGAAGCTTTTTTCTATCATGGAGTAAAAAATATAAACTGTGTCTCTGTGACTTTTTTTCTCACAATTTTTACTTTTCTCACAATGCACTGGACAATAGTGACACCAGAATAAAAATATTCATGAAACTGAAACTGAAAATAATGAATTATTTTAGATGAATATGCTTGCACTCTGTCACTGACTAGATATATTTAAAATAATGTAGGCCACTTTTTACTGGTAACATTGGATATTTGACATGATCAGGACCCACAAATATTCCCATGTTGCATTATTATCCGTTTATATATAGTAGTTTAATGTAGTACTAACACTAAAACTCTGAAAACTTGATTTTTTTCTCACACAATCATTTTTATTTTGGGTGAACTATACGCGATACATATAGTCACTATCCATGAAACATGTTGCATTTTTATATTGTGACACGGTATGTTACACCCCTAGAATTTTGAGATATAAATAGTCAATTCTCTCAAATCTGACTTTACAACTCTCTGAGAAAAAAATCAGAATTGCAAAATAAAACCTCGCAATTCTGTGAAAAATAGTCGCAATTGTGAGGAAAAAGCAAGAATTGCGAAGTAATCTTTTTTTTATTTTTTTTCTCAGAATGTTGAAATATGAACTCTCAATTGCAAGTTCTAAAGTCCCAATTGTGAGGTATAAACCCGCAATTGCGAGGAATTTTTTTTTTATTTGTATTGCATTGCATTGCGGAAACAAGCTTCCATATAGATCTGATTGGACCTATAAGTCCGATTTGGTTGTTAAACTTTTATAAGAAAATATTTTATATATATATATATATATATATATATATATATATATATATATATATATATAATATAAACAATAAAAAAAAATTATTTTCTTGTAAAAAACAAAAATCTACATTTTTATTTTAACCGTGTTCAAGGGCATTTTAGGCGTGACATTTTTACCTAAAGTTAAACCATGCAGTCTCTGTGTTTATTCACCGATGATGTATTTACAACAGATTCTGTTTCCAATTTGAAATGCCTTGTTGAAAAAGGAAAATCCATATTTGTAGAAAAACATGTGTTCAGTGTTTCTCTTCTGGCAGTTGACGACCTGTTTGAAAGCGTTAACGACCGGGAAATCCGTCAGGTGTTTGAGGGGCAGAATCGAATCCACCTGGAAATCAAGCAGTTGAACAGGCAGCTGGCCATGATTCTGGATGAACAACGCCGTTATGTGTCCGTCATCACAGAGGAGATCTCCAAACGCGCACCACAAGCACAGTCAGGACAGGTAGGACATGACAAATCCCTTCGGTTTATGGCATTTAACAGCACTGGACACTGTACGTAATGCCATGGTGTCATCTCAGATCCAGTCAAAAATCCTTCATGAGATGTAATGACTTTAAATTGTTCAGTTTGTAAAGAACCAAAATTATATGGTTGATTTACATTCTTACATTGATTGATCGAATTTCTGCTCTTTGAGCCTGACTAATAGTTTACTTGCTTTATTTAGGCTCCCACTCATGAAATGGACACCATTATTAATACACAACAAGAGGTTTTGAGAAACTTAAATGATGTAAGGTAAGTCACCAAGAACAATATTATTCTCCTGTCACAAAACCTGACTTATTTTACCAAAAATACTGGAATATTCCACTTGACTATATGTTGCATTGGGACAAAATTGCATTTTGAGAGAGAGAGAGAAAAAAAGATAAGTTTCAGAAATAATGTAATAAAAACAAATAGTATAAACTTAATAGGATTTATTTAAAGTGAAACTAAATCCTGTGGCTGCTACACAAATAAACTTGCAAACACAAATGCAAGTTTTATTTTGTTTGCTTGATGTTAATTGCACAAGGTAAACCTATTCTGGAAATACAAGTCTCAGCACGTTTCAGATTTGAAAAAAAAAAATTTGATTTATATTCTGGAAAATACGGTATACTCCAGAAAATCCCTAGCCAATAACCCAGTGTTAAATCGCATACAATCTCTGAGTAAAACAACTACTTAGAGGCCTTAGCGCATTACATGCCTTTGCAAAAAACTGAACGACGCAACAAATTAGGTTTCATCTGTTAACTTTTGTTTGTTGTGCCTTTACATAAAGATCTAAAGATGTTTGTCGTTTAATCCAGATTAAATGCATTTGTTTGTTATTCTGTTCTGTTTTCTTGTTTTGTTAGCGGACAGTTGTTTTTCTTCCAGGTGTTTTTTTAAGCGAGGTGTGGACGAACAAGGATTAAAGCACAAAGACAAAATCGAACAATAAGGCTTTAGGATTAGATGCCAAAATACAGCATTTAAAACTCTTTAGCCGTGCAAGTAGAGGATTAGCCCACAAAAGACTGTTTTTACAACTCTTTAACTCGGATGTGACCAAACTATAATGATTGTTAAACCGACTTTTAGCACAACACTTACCGATGGTTTTGTTGTTTGGGATTTAACCAACAGATTTGTTTGACTTAATAACACAATTACATCATGTACTTTTATTAAAAAAGAATTTTTACTACAACAAATTTTTCCTTATCTACACAATCTTAAATATTTTACACCATTGTTTCTGTCATTTTTCAAGGCATTTATCAAGACTTTTATAAAAAGGTATTTGTTCGCTATTTAGTGCATATGCAAATATTGCTACTTTTATTTTTGATACATATCAGTCTTCATCAAAAGGGCAGCGTTGAGGCCACATCGTCATCCTGTTGTCGGAAAGACGTTGAAAAGATCAGTAATCTGTGTCGATTGTTCATTTAGGCTAATCCTATTGGCGCGCATTTAAACAGCATTTGGTCCGCAACAAGCAAATGCTCAGTTGATCGAATTCATTTTTATAGATTATGCACATATTAAGATCTTGACCTTTTCTTTTTTTTTATCATAATTTAATTTTACTCATCTTAGCCCAATGAAATTACTCATCTGAGAGGGGGGGGGGGGAAACAGCATATAGGTCATTTGAAGTGGATAAAGATTACTGGGAGATTCTAAATGTTCACTTTTTGCCTCAAGGGAGATTTATGTCTTTCTCCCCCTTAAGAAACAAATTTGATTTTGTTTAGGCTCCTTATGGGCCTCTGTTTGATGGATTATGTGCGAATCTTTAAATATGTCCATCATACACCAGCGAATACATGGTCTGCTTCTGATTGCTTTCTTGTCTTTGTAATTCCCCAAGGAGTCTGTACTTATGACTTACCAAACGTTTTCATTTTGTCCATCCCCTCATATATATATATATTTATTTTATCCTAGTAATCATCTTAGAATTTACAAGACGATATCCGAAGAAATGGGGTTCAGGCACGGGATAATACGTGATCAGTAAAAAATGCAAGTTAAGCAGAGAAATTATGTTAAACTAGAAGATGTGTTCCTGATTAAAAGGTTAAACCGTACGTTGCTCTTTTTTTTTTTTTGACCTTGTTTTGATTAAACATTTCACTATATATTATAAGAAATCATTTTAAGTGTAATTTAATTCCCCTTTTTTTTCCCCCCAAAACATATCTTTAATTTCCTTGGGGTTTTCTCTTTAATCATACAGTACTGAAGTATTTCTACATTGTTTATTTGTTTATCATCTTTTTATATATTAATCTAATATATAGTACTACATCTTTAATGACTATTTATAGCTGAATGAAAGTGTCCCCCCCTGAGGAAAGCTGTGGCATGGCCCAAATGGGTATTTCTTAATCATCTGAAATATGTTTAAGAAAGGGGCCATGTTTTTTAGGAAGATTAATTTAGCAATCATTCCTGCTTGCGCTGCATGGTAATTTCATTTTTTCTATGAGGCTGAAGGATAAATGGCCTTTTGGGAGAGTTAAGATGAGGCTTAAAAGATTAGATTGGGACAATTCACTGTAATATTAAGATTTTCTTGGCCGAAGACCTTGGGCACAGAAGTCATTTGCCAGTGTAATCAGGGATTTTTCACCAGTGTGTTTTGCATGCAGTGTTCTGAAGATACCACTAGAGGTGAGAACTTTTATACCAGCCAGAGTAAGTGTAGATGAAAGAGTTTGATTGGTTGCTCGTTGAGACATGAGGGAGTTCAGGAGATCCGTATTGTCTACAGTTTTAAATTTGGAAATATAAACCAGGTACAAATCATTTGTATTTTGTTTCAAAAGTTATTTTACATCCGTTTTGTTGGTGAATATTTGTCCCATGGTCATGTAAAACTTGGAAATATCTGGGAATTTATTCAAATCGTATTTTTTCATGCCTGGAAAAGTTATTGAAATGTGATCAATCTTAAGTCATATGGAAATAATACTACATGTGCGCTCAGAAAAAAAGATTCATCCATTGAAACGCATTCAAATTTCAGAATGTTGTTTGTCTTTTATATACCAAAAAGTATAATAAATTAAGTCTATTAGCCTTAGTGATTGGTGCATGAAAGAAGAGCAAATCATCTTTTTGCATGCTCATGTCTACAATAGAGCAATAATGTCATGAAATCCAGAAAACATGAGCTTTGTCTTAAGAGTCAGATCAGATATTCAAAGCTTAAAGCTGTTTTATGCATTTAAAACTCAGATTAAGTCTTGTGACACTGTGTCTCAGAGGAATTGATTGTTTGATACGATCCTCTTGTATGACATACTGTTTCCTTGTATGTGAACAGGCAGAAAATGAGTTAGCCTTCCTTTTAAAGCCTTAATGTTGAACCATCTGGCATGAAAAATCTCTGAAAATGTTCAACTTTTTTTTTTCTTGAATAATTATTTCATATTGTGTCTGACTCAATCCTTATCAGATTCATGAATGTTTTTTCGAAACATGAGGGCAAATGAAGCATTGCACTAATGTTGTGGTTTGTAGGGACTCGTTGTCAGGCTCGCTGAAGCAGTTGGCACTGGGTCAACAGCAGGGTAACGCAGGCGGACTCGGATCATACGAGACAATCCAGCACTTCAATGACATTAAGGAGCATTTGCATGTCGTCAAGAGGAACATCGAACACATCATTCAGAAAAATGTGGTGAGTTCCCAATAAAGCAGCATTTCTGATATGAACAAGATATCTTATAGCATGGCATATGTGTGGTTTAGCTGACAAATAGCGCACGGTTAGATTTCTGGTCATATTTCTGTTTAGAAATGTCTAACATGTCTGCTGAATGTATAAAGGGAAATGTTTTTGGTACGATTTATTGGTATACTCATCAGAGTTAAAACCATCTAAACAAACTAAGCCATAAAAAGTATGTTACTACAAAAAAAATGTTTAACTGAAATAATATTAGTGCTGGGCAACGATTAATCGCGATTAATCGCATCCAAAATAAAAGTTTGTGTTTACATAATATATGTGTGTGTACTGTGTGTAATTATTTTTTATATATATAAATACACGCATATGCATGTATATATTTAAGAAAATGTGTTATTTTATAAGAATATTATACTTATATATATATTAATTATGTATAAATATATATACAGTATATATATGCAAACGTTTCTTAAATATATACATGCATATGTGTATATTTATATATAAAAAATAATTATACACAGTACACACACATATATTATGTAAACACAAACTTTTATTTTGGATGCGATTAATGCGTATTAATCGTTGCCCAGCACTATTTTTAAAACAATGTAAACTATTTATTTAAACTATTTGCAAGGCATCATTCTCATTATTTAGTTTAACCTGATAATTTAACTTGGACTAAAATAACTACAACAGAAACTGAAAAAAATGAAAACTACATAGACATGTTGTTTGTTTTTTTTACTGAACTTAAAATGAAAACTGTTGTGTTGTGGTTTTTGTCACTCTTAAATTGATTGTTAATCAATAACAATTGCAAAAAAGAGGCAACAACAAATGTATACATTTTGGACATATTCCTTAGAATCCTGCAGAAAAGGCACAATGTCCTGAACTTCCTTCCTTACCCTCCTGCATCTCTACCACACACTTCCTGGTCTTCATCGTCATTCAGTCCCTCCTCTTCTTCGGCTACGTTATGTACAAGTGAGTGAATGTTTATGTTGCCGTGTCCATAGAAAGCTCTTTAAGAGGTGTGTGTAAAAGAGTTCTGTTCCTGGGTGCTTCTTACAATGGCTTCCTCAGGTGTTTTGGTAGTTAAAACTCTGAAATCTCTCTTGTTTCTTCGAATTAAATGTTCTCTTGTTCACATAATAAAAAAGCAAGACAAAAATGAATAAAGACAGATTTTGTATGCAAGGAACAAAACTTAGGACCATTTTGTGCATTTAAAGGACGGTTAGGTAATTTTCAAAGCGGCTAGCAATAGCAATACACACACGTTAAATACGCAATACACATAACATTACAATAATCACACAACCACAAACCACTCCAAGTATAACGTTACGGGCTTCCATCTCTTTCAAATTACAGTAGTTATGGTGTGAACATAGCAAAACCGTATTGTTTCAGTTCAGGAGGATCTGTAAAAGGTGGCTTCTGTTTCGTTTGTGGCGCTCAGTGACTGACGTCTGTCTAACTCTGCAATAGCATGAGTAGCGCTGATGATGTGTGTCTGCGCGAGCAGGTGCGCGGAGGTCTGAAAATGCATATGTTGACAGGCAGCTAGGACATCGTATATCTGCATTCGGACCGAATATAAATTTTATTTATATCCATATAAATACATTTAAACCACTTAGCTCAATGATTGCTATCAGGATGTGAAGAGACTTTCAACCAACATAACAAAGATCGTTTCTGGAATAAATCACCTACCCTGCCTTTAATGTTTGCTGTCTCTCTCTCTCTGTTTTTGTTTCTCTCATCTACTTCCAGGAGTCAACAGGAAGCAGCAGCTAAGAAGTTTTTTTGATGATTCGTAGCTCTTTGTCAACACATGTAAATTGTCCATTTTTCTTAATTTCCAGTTTGTTTGTTTTCTGTTTGCAAACTGTAAATTATGGTACTTGAAAACTGAAGTATTTTGTTTGAGATTTTTTTTTAAATTCTTAATTTTTAATTTGATCAGATTTGTACAGGGTTTGAATGACTGCTCTTTTCCAAGCGTGTGTGGCATTTTCAATGGAAGATTCCTGAATATGGTGTAATATATTCTTTAGAGGTCTGACATTGTATTTACTATCCAATACTGGTCCAGGAATCATTTCAAGATCTCAATCGCTGTCCCGGGAACGTTCTGAACTGTGGTAACTGAAGAAATAGTATTTTAACACATTCACTTTGGTATTACCTTTACAATAAGGCAAATGTTTCCTCCACAAGTGTTAAAGCTTTATTGTACTGGCGAAAGCAAGAACCCAAAGGTTGCGAATGTGTTCTTTGAATCTTTAAAAAACAAAAATGTTTTTCTTCTCAAACAATTTACATAAAACAAATCAAATCACCTTGTGTTGTCACATTTTGTCAACTTAACATACATGACTTTTTTTTATATTTATATATATATAAATATGTAGGCATATGCATATCAGTTGTCTTCAGGGGGGGGGCAAACTTTTATGTTCGATTTAATAAATTGCGATTAATCGATTTCACAGCACTATTTATTTCTATAAAGTAATAATAAAGTTAATTATATCAGTAGTAAATCATACATAGCACACAAATTGTTTTTTACTTCATATGCAAAAAGCTAATAAAATTCGTAAGCATTTAGTCATAAACCAAAGATTATACGTTTTCATAGGTAATTTATGCCTGTTATTAGAATATATTGTAATATAATTCCTAGCTCATGTGTGTAAATGAGCACAGAAGTGCAGAAGCTTTGAGCTCCTGGATGCAGATGTAACTCTCTCTGACAGGGACGGCCTCATGCCAGGGATTATGTAAGGAACCCAGCCGTGAGCCATAGTGCTTCTCTATAGAAGCTTCTGTGACCCAGGCCATCGTTAGGGATTAGATCAGAGACAGAGGGCTTTAACACACTTTCTCCACCTTCATTCAGCTCCAATCATCACAAACAACTGATTGCATGTTGGTTTATAGGCTTTCTATCAATAGTGAGGAAAAGGAACGGTAGCGATTACAATCCAGAATGTTTTGAAAAAACAGGCCGATCAGTATTTTGTTATGGGAAATATTAGAAATGTAGCTTAGTTTAAGCAGCTATATCATATTACGTTATATATAATATTTTTGAATTTATTGTTTTTGTTTATATTTTTTTGTTATAATATTGTTTTAAATTATATTTTATTTTTTATATTTTGTTTTTATTTCATAGTATATTATATTTGACTATTTTTATTTTTTTTATATTATAATGTTTTTATAATATTTTATTTAGATTATATTATTATAATTGTTTTTTACTATATTTTTTAAATTATATTATTTTGTTATATTATAGTTTTTTATTGTTTTATTTGTATTATTATTATTATTTAGTTTTATTTAATTTATTTTTTTTGTTGTGCTAAATCATTGTTTTGTTTTTTAGCATCCTGCCTAGCCAGCAGATAATCACTGATGTTAAATACAGCATCCATATATAAAGTTAGTGTTTGCGTAATTGCTTTTTAAAATGTAATGCAATATTATTAAATAATTATGCTCAGGAAGTTACGGAATCACTGTGTGGATGATACAGGCTTTCAGCGTCCTGTCCTTTTGTGACATTTGAGTATTGCACAGGGATATGCCAATGATTCTTAGTGCTAATCCAACAGCCGTTCCCTCCCTCTGTCTCTCTTCGCTCTCAATCACTGCTCTATGCTTCAGCATGATCACGTACTCTCGCTCTCTTCCCCACCCCCTCCTCTCTCTTTTCAGGGGATTACATGGAGAGATGGCTGTATGTTTAGCACATCTGTCACTCCATCCCGCCATGCTGTGAAATCGCTCCAGCACAAGCTACTGGACCTACAGGAGCACACGTGGGCTCAATTGCCAACAAATTCAAATGGTCTCCAATACGTTTTAAGTTCACCTAGGACACTTTGAATTAACTTATTATTAGTGCTAAGTGATGTTCAGGTTATATTTGCATTTTACCTTCATACTTCCTGTGTGAATAGTAGTTGTCTTTCAAGGCAACAGTATTGTTACCTTGTGAAAATTAAGACCTTTGTGCACAACAATCCATTCTTTAAATGACCTTTCCTTCAGGAATAATTTGTTTTCACCATGTTTATGCTTCCAATAGACTTATAATGGAACAGTTATTGGACTGTGGGGACACAATGGGTGTCCAAGTTTCTTCACCTTGGACAGGCAATTTCAGCTTCAGTTGACTGTCAGAGCTTTAATAGGAGATAATCGCCTCACAAAACATTAGTTGTTTTGTGTATCAGGTCAATTCATGTAGCAGTTTGACTATTATCCCACAAAAGAGGGACTATAATCGAAATACAACATGAATTGACCTGATTCTTTGAATTCATCAACTTTGAATGGTTAATTCACAGTGAATAGTTCATTAACAAAGGTCATAGGAGTATAAAGAATCGAAGATGCTATACTGTGTATTGTCTCAATACCTGATAACTGAGCTGTTTCTTGTTTAAACCATGCAAAATCTAACAAGTTCTGCTTGTCTTGTGGGAGAAACGTACTCGGTTACTAACGTAACCTCGGTTCTCTCTAGAGAGGGAACGAGTACTGCGTAATATCTTACGCTATGGGGAAACACTCTTTCCTCGAGATATTGAAGCCAAAAATTATCCTTAATTTTTTTAATCATGCAAAACGCTTTTGCAGCAGCAAGCAGACAAGGGCGAAACAGCTCGCGCGCCCATTGGCTGCCTCGCTGGAAAAGCTGCAGCCTATCGAGTGAAGGCACTGCGTGACGTAATGACGAATGAAGACGCTTCGCGCTCATTTCGTCATGTCCCGCCAGTATAGGCGTGGTCTCACCCTATAAATACCCCTCGATAGCTGTATTTCTCTGATTTTGTACACCGAAGCGAACCAGAGCATAGTTCAAGCACGGCAAGATACGCAGTACTCGTTCCCTCTCTAGAGAGAACCGAGGTTACGTTAGTAACCGAGTACGTTCTCTTACGAGAGTATCTCTCGTACTGCGTAATATCTTACGCTATGGGGACCCCATACAAAACGCCGTGCGGACAGGGATCCAACACCAGAGTCCCGGGGCAAAGCCCGGGGCACATCTAGTGCATAATCACCATAACTCACATAGAGTAGAGGAGGAGAGGCTAAAGCATCACTCCTTTATAAAGTCCCGTAGGGACACTGACCCGTAAGGGCAACATAGCCGCATTGGCGGCCAATAAGCCCGAAGTTCAGACCGCCAAAAGCTTAGCTTGTAGGGCGGGCACCTCCAGGTTATAGTACTTGATAAATGTCGACGGCGAGGCCCAGCCCGCAGCCGTACAGATATCCTGCAGGGAGACCCCGCTATACCATGCCCACGACGAGGCCACGCCTCTCGTGGAGTGCGCCTTGACACCCAATGGGCAGCGTAGGCCCTTGGAAGTGTAAGCCAGCGCTATGGCATCCACTATCCATCTGGATAGGCTCTGTTTTGAGGCGGCGAGTCCCTTAGAACGGCCGCCAAACAAAACGAAAAGCTGCTCGGTCTGCCTGAACCCAGCCGAGCGGGACACATAAGCCCTTAACGCCCTGACAGGGCAAAGGAGACTCGCGTCCCTCTCCTCATCGAGAACCGGAAGGGCTGACAGGGAAATCACCTGGGCCCTAAACGGTGTATTGAGGGATTTCGGCACGTAGCCGTGCCTCGGTTTGAGTACGACCTTTGAGTCGTTAGGCCCAAACTCCAGACATGACGCGCTTACAGAAAGCGCCTGCAAGTCCCCTACACGCTTCACTGAAGCGAGAGCCAATAGAAACACCGTCTTAAGGGACAGGTGCCTCATATCCGACAGCTGGATCGGCTCGAACGGGGCGCCTTTCATGGCCTCCAAGACCGTGGAAAGGTCCCAAGCCGGGACTGAAGGGGGCCTGGGAGGATTTATTCTCCGAGCCCCTCGTAGGAAACGCACGACTAAGTCGTTTTTCCCCAGTGACTGGCCAGACACAGGTTTAGCAAACGTTGCTATGGCCGCCACGTACACTTTGAGCGTGGATGGGGTTCTTCCCTTATCCATCAGCTCCTGAAGGAAGGCAAGCACTTCCTCAACCCCGCAGTCCACGGGTGAAAAGCCACGGGCTCGACACCAAGTAGAGAACACCGACCATTTCGAGGCATAGAGCCGTCTGGTAGACGGAGCTCTAGCCTGTGCGATCGTGTTTAGCACTCCTTCTGGGAGGCTAGCGGGTACCCGTTGATGGCCCATGCGTGCAGGGACCACAGTTCCGGGTGAGGATGCCAAATCGAGCCCTCTGCCTGAGAGAGGAGATCTCTCCTCAACGGTACAGGCCACGGGGCAGTGCTGGTCATCCGCATCAGGACCGGAAACCAAGCCTGGTTCGTCCAGAGCGGAGCCACAAGCAGCACTGGGCATCCATTTTCCCTGATCCGCTCCAACGCCTGTGGCAGGAGCGAGACCGGGGGAAAAGCATACAGGGGACCGCTGGGCCAAGTATGGGCCAGCGCGTCCCTGCGCTTTGAGAAGAATACTGGGCAGTGAGCGTTCTCGCGGGACGCGAACAGGTCCACCTGCGCTCTGCCAAACGTTTCCCACAGGAGCTGGACCGTCTGCGGGTGCAGCGACCATTCTCCTGTCAGGACGTTGTCTCTGGACAGCATGTCTGGACCCGTATTCAGGTGCCCAGGCACGTGCGCCGCTTTCAAAGAAAGGAGGTTGCGCTGGGCCCAGACCAAGAGGGGTTCCGTCAGCCTGCAAAGGCGTGCGGACCTGAGGCCGCCCTGGCGATTTATGTACGCCACCACTGACTTGTTGTCCGATCGGACCAAGACGTGGTGGCCCCTCACCAGGGGACAGAAGCGCCGCAGCGCTTTGTCGACTGCTATCAATTCCAAGCAGTTTATGTGAAGGAGCTTCTCCCGCTCTGACCATAGGCCAGCCAACGGTCTGCCCTCGAGCAGCGCTCCCCACCCCGTGGTGGAGGCGTCCGTCGACACCACTTTCACCCTTGAGGCGGTCCCCAGACTCACACCAGACTGATACCAGCTGGTTACTTTCCAGGGTTCCAGAGCCGAAACGCACCTTTGGTCGACCCTGAGGCGACACCTGCCCGTGGACCATGCCCGGGGCGGGACCCGTGCTTTCAGCCACCACTGCAGCGGGCGCATGCGAAGCAGGCCCAGCTGGAGTGCATGGGATGCTGAGGCCATCAGGCCCAGCAATTTCTGAAACCGTCTGAGCGGGACTATGGAGCCGTGGCGGAAGGATTCCGCGACGCGCTGAATACTTAGTACGCGCTCCGGTGACAGGCGTGCCGTCATGGAAAGCGAGTCTAACACTGTTCCCAGGAAAGAAATTCTCTGGCTGGGACACAGCAGGCTCTTTTCCCAGTTGACCGTCAGGCCCAGTGTCTCGAGATGCTCGAGCATTGTGGCCCTGTGTTCTATGAGCTCTGACCGTGATCGAGCTAGAATCAGCCAATCGTCCAAGTAGTTCATAACTCGCATGCCCTGAAGTCTCAGGGGCGCGAGAGCCGCGTCCATGCACTTCGTAAATGTACGGGGTGCCAAAGACAGGCCGAACGGCAGGACTGTGTATTGATAAGCCTGGCCCTCGAACGCGAATCTCAAGAATCGCCTGTGATGGGACGCTATTTGTATTTGGAAATACGCGTCTTTCAGATCTATCGACATAAACCAGTCCCCTTGGCGCACTTGCGCGAGGATTTTCCTGGTCGTAAGCATCCTGAACTGGCGCTTCACAAGCGCTTTGTTCAGCTGTCTCAGATCTAGAATGGGTCTGAAGCCCCCATCTTTTTTCGGTACCAGAAAATATCTGCTGTATAAGCCCCCTTCGCTCTGAGCCTGAGAAAGGGGCTCTATGGCCCCTTTGCTCAGTAGTTTCGCTATCTCGGCTCGAAGTAGATGAGATACTTCGTTTTTCACCGAAGTCTCGACGGGCGCCGTACAACGGCGTGGACGTCGTGCGAATTGTAGCGAGTAGCCTCTCTTTATAGTGTTCAGCACCCAGTCTGATACCCGGGTAGCTTCGACCACGCTTCTGCGCGAGTAGCTAGGGGTAGGATGCAGACCGGGCTCTGGCCGTGACCTGGCAACGGCTCGAGAGCCCCGGTACCCTGGGAACACGACGCCGTGTTTACAGCGTTCGAGGCGGGGGGCGCGCTGGGCACAGCGGGCAGTCTGGCCGCGCTCACAATCTCTATGGCGGGACGCATAACGAGAGTGAGCGGGGCGAATCCCGTGGGATTCGGCGTGCTTGCGGGAGGATGTGGGCGCAAACCTACGGGCACATCTACAGCACTGTGCACGCTTTCGGCCGGAGCCGATAGATTGTGTGTTGGTTTCGTTTTTACAGAAACCAAGGGACACGGGGCATGCAGCGTGAGCGGGCATTGTATGGGCGCAATCGCTACATTGTTTGCACAATCGACCTGAGTCAGATTTATGTGTGCTCGCCTCGCACCGTGGCGGGCTGTGTCTGGGTGTGGGAATGGGCACTGGGGCGTGGGCATTCTTACAACACTCATAACACCATCGGCCGTGGCCGGCATACCAGAAAATACACTCTTTATTGGATTTATCTGGGTAGCCATGAAAACGGCTTTTTTGTGCAGGCAAGCGGGCTGAGACACCGGCTGCTTCACTGCTAAATACACTGGCACAGTCACATCGCAAGGAACTGAACGAGCGAATCTTTTCGGTGGGGAGCCGGCCGCAGCGGGCTCCGAACACCGTCGCTTTCTTAGAGTGGCTAGGAAAGCTTCGAGGCCTCGGGCTTGAGCTCAATCTTCGGCCGAGGCCCGCGCTGAGCGGGGCGGCGTCCAGCAGAGCGAGAGCGCGGTCTCTGATCCCGGGCCTGGCGGCGCTGTGTAGCGGCGGCTGCGGGCGATGCAGGCCGAGGCTGCGAGCTGCGAGCAGACGGCTGCTTAGAGCGACCTGCAGCGGAGCTCGAGCGCTTCGGAAGGAAGTGCTTCATGGCCTGCGAAGTCTTCTGCTCCTCCGAGAATCTGTCCGCGAAATCCTTGACGGCAGATCCGAAGAGGCCCGCAGGGGAAATGGGCGCGTCGAGGAATACAGAGCGCTCAGCTTCCGTCATCTCAGACAGCGTCAACCACAGATGTCTCTCAGCAACGGCGAGAGAGGCCATATTCCGACCCATGGCCTGAGCAGCGGCTTTAGCGGCGCGTAGAGCAAGGTCCGTAGCGCCTCGTAAATCCGCCACGTTGATCGCACCCGGGCCTTCCTCGTCCAGTTTAAGGAGAAGGTCGGCCTGGTAGATCTGCAAGATCGCCATCGTATGCAGCGCTGAGACCGCCTGTCCAGCGGCTGTGTAAGCACGTCCGTGCAGCGATGAAGTCACCCGGCAGGCTTTAGAGGGGAGCGTCGTCTGCGCGCGCCGTCCCGCAGAGGGCGGGCAGAGATGCGACGCGACCGCCGCCTCGACAGGAGGAATGGAGAGATATCCTTTATCTCCCGCGCCGGTGACAGAAGTGAAGGCCGCAGAAGTGGAAGTGCGCAGTCTGGCGGAGAACGGGGCGGTCCATGACTTAGCGACTTCGTCGTGGAGCTCAGGGAGGAAGTTGGCGGCCCTAGACTTAGACGGGGCTTCGTCTTTCTTGAGAAAGCGCCCGTCGAGTCTGTTGCGCGGCGGCAAGGCGGGCGCCTCCCACTCGAGGCCGATGCTCTCTACGGCCTGGGTGAGCAGACGCATCAGCTCAGCCTCAATGCCGGGTCTCCTCACAGAGGGTTGGCTAGACACGTCAGCGGGGGGGAGGTCCACAGAGCTCGCCCAATCCTCGCTATCGGAAGCCACAAGAGAGCATACCTCGGCAGGCTCGTCCAGCTCGGGAGCGGAAGCGGCGGCAGACGGCGGGCGCTGTCCGTCCGGGAGCGACTCAGGTGAAGCCGGCGAAGCAGGCGGGCGAACCGGCGAGCTTTGGCGGGCTGGAGAAGGCTCGGGAGCGCGCTGGGCGCGACGCTTCTTACGGCGCGGCACAGACGGCTGGGACGCGGGTTCAGAGAACGACGCCAGGCGAGTCCGCAGAGTCGCCATAGGCAGAAGTTCGCAGTGCGGGCATCCACCATCCGCGAGCGCGATAGCAGCGTGCTCATGACCCAGGCAGGACACACAGATGACGTGACGGTCCTCATCGCTGAGTTGAGAGCGGCACGAGCCACAGAAAGGCATCTTTAAAAAGACGCAGCTCTTTTAGAACATATAATGGGTGTTGCGTCACGTAAGCAAACACACACACACACAGTGACAGAGTAAAGGATATAGTACGCCGGAAAGCGCAGCAGGTACGGCAGTTGAAGGCGGCTGGGCCAGCGACTTCAGAAGATGGCACGTCCCGCTGAGAAGGCTACAAGTCAACGGCGCGGCTTCTCACTCTGGATCCCGCGATGCGTGAGCTTCGCGTGAAGAATGAAAAAATCAGAGAAATACAGCTATCGAGGGGTATTTATAGGGTGAGACCACGCCTATACTGGCGGGACATGACGAAATGAGCGCGAAGCGTCTTCATTCGTCATTACGTCACGCAGTGCCTTCACTCGATAGGCTGCAGCTTTTCCAGCGAGGCAGCCAATGGGCGCGCGAGCTGTTTCGCCCTTGTCTGCTTGCTGCTGCAAAAGCGTTTTGCATGATTAAAAAAATTAAGGATAATTTTTGGCTTCAATATCTCGAGGAAAGAGTGTTTCCCCATAGCGTAAGATATTACGCAGTACGAGAGATACTCTCGTAAGAGAACTGCTTAAATCAGTCTGAGGTAACTACACCACCTTAGACTGTTATGCTGTTTTTACACAGGACAATCGCTTTGAGCTATTTTACTCTCAAAATAATAGCACAACATTCAACATAAATTGACATAAATTGAGGTACTTGTCAACTGCAAATAAAATTAAACAAGACCTTTTGGTAGTTCCTTTCAGTTTATGCTACTACTCGTAAATGCTATGCTACATGCTAATATGCTACTTGGGGAATTTAATGCCTGAAATGAGCTGTTCTTTGTTTAAACCATGCAAAATTTAACAGCTGAACAGTTTGTGCTTATCTTACCTGCCACTAGGTTGGTCAAGTTTAAAATATTTTAAAAAGTTTGTTAGCTAGTCAGTCTGGAATATCAACTCAGCTAAATTAGCTGAAAACCATCTTTGAAGAACTAGGTCAGTCTGGATGACCAGATTGAACACTGAAGACCAGTTTGGTTACATTGGCAGACAAACTAAACCACCAGAAATCCATGGTAAGTCTTTTTTTTGTGTGTGGTATTTTATGTCATGTTTAATAACCATTATCTGTTTTCTTGAAACATCTCAACAGACAAGTATTGAAGAACGGGTGAACCACTTCCTGGATGTTTGCTAGTAAATATGGTGTATACATTTGCAGCTCCTCGTCTTCATCCACATCCTGTGAAACAGATAAACAGGTTTGTAATCCTGTAGCTGTGCTTCTTTGGGCTCAGAAGGGGTATAAATGGAAAATCTGGGAACTAGCTGCATTGGTAAGTCCCTCATTAAGTAATGTGATTAGCAGTCAGTGGGTGGATACAACAAATGTGACGTCAATGGCGGACACCAACCTAATCTCCAAAACACAAAATTCATCGTTTTCTCTCTGATCTGTGACTACTACTGATATTTTTTTCCTCTAGTTACAGCTTATGATTGATAAATGCATTGGGTTCTTTCACTTTTATTGTGTGGAAAAGAGAAAGCACACAGCCATCTGCCTCTCAGAGTAGACGGCCGTATCTTAATCCAGATTATGGCTGCACCATAAACGTTTTTTTTTTTGGTGCCCCTGGCCGCCATTTCTAGTCAACAGTGTGTCCTTGATAACAGACAGGCAGGTCGGTTAGCCTAGCTCCAATTAGACCACCAACAATCAATCTGAGGGACATCTCTACTGGAAACTATAAGGAGTTTAACCAAAAGAGTTCAAGGAATCACAATTTGACGTCAAACTAGAGACTCCAACGGGGTAAATAATGGCTTTTTTAATCAAAAGTATGGTTGGGAACCCACTGAAGGGAATGGGACTTGGAGGAGGAGAGGAAAAGGCTGAGGAGGAGACCCCCAAGGACCCCGCTAAGGCCGCCGGCATGACTAGAGAAGAATATGAGGAGTACCAGAAACAAGTTGTGGAGGAAAAGTAAGTAAAGTTGCATATTTATCCTTTAATGACCTTGACAATGTAAGAGGGTGGGGAAACAGGCATATGGCATCTTGTATATTATGTTTTAAAGTTTGGGGGTTTTTTTATCTTTTTTTTGGAGATTGTTTGGTTCTTAGTGGGATTAATGTATTATTTATCCCAATGACGACTGTTATAGCCAGTCAGTTTTGGATCCTTCCATCCTTAAAGGTGTTGATGCATTACACTTTTAGGCTGTTTAAATTAAAAGCTGCAGTGGTTTCTATTGCAAAGTGCAGATTAACACGCAATGGAGCAACATGAGCAGTGATGCAAGCTCATAAATCTGTTATTCTCCGTAGTGATGTATTGATGCTAAAACCTGCACTTGAGCTATCTCTGGGTGTGTGACGGTGATAACGTCAACGATTAAAGACGAACCGACTCCATGTTGGTATCAGAGAGCAAGCGTCAGATGCTAGCCGCTAATCAGTCCTGAGAGCAGAGCTTAGCGTGGGTTATCCTGGCCTTGTTGAGCTGGATAATGCTATTTTTAGAAACAATCATGGTAGCTAGAGAGTATTGAAAGTATTGGAGAATTATGAACCTCTGCATATTTTAAATCTTCCTTTCTTACTACCTTTTTTTGCTTTTTGTTAAAAATACATAGCTGATATTTATTTATGGCCATTTCACTGTTAAAGTGTAACAAATGAAGTTGGAGTTATCTTAAAAAAAATCTTTGTGATACTGAAATTCACAGTGTTTATCATTCAGTTCTGCTCACATGGGAATGTGGTTAAATAATGCCGCACATTCTGTTTATGAAAAACATTTGTTTTGGTACCAATCATGAACACATTTTTATACATAAGTATATATGCAAACTAAATACATTTAGAAGAAAAACAACTTATTTTTTAGTCCTTTTGTAAAACTCAGATTTAACACTTATATACACTGTTTGTGGTTCTGTATTTAAAATATTTAAGTTTATTAAGGCTGTTGCATTTCGTATTGGGACAATAAGGAGATTTTCAAAACATACGGATCCTAAAATTTAATCTTAATCCTAAGATTTGATATTATTCATGTTCAAGTGAGATGAGATAACAACTAGCATCAGCAGGCTCACTTAAGTAGAAATATGACCAGGTTATAAACAGATGATTCGTACAATAAACACACATGTCTGCTGTGAGATTACATCTAAACATCTGAAGATCTTTGTGTAGCTTCAGATCAAACATCCAAAGGATTTTATTATCTAGTTGTTTCTGTGTAAACTAGCTTTGCTTCAAGTGTAGTCGTCGTCGCACTGCCTGAACAATGCCATAAGCGTCCTGAAGCTCTTTATCTAGAGTTAATCTGTAAAGCTAAACCCCAGGGGTCATTTCATTCTACCGCTAGTGTTCTGTCACGCACACATTTTGAAACAAACTGTTTGTGCAATGCATGTTTTCCAGTAAATTATACATGTTTACCGGTGGTATGTTTTTTTAACATGAAAATCACAAGATTAGTATCCACTGTATTACATAGAAAAAAAAAAATGTCAAAAATGATTACACTGTGTTGTTCTTAGCACGTGATAATGTGTTTTTAAAACATTTCCACAGAATGGAACGAGACGCAGATTTCCTGCACAAGAAAGCAGAGAGAGCGACTCTGAGGGTTTGTCTACGAGAAAAATACCGGCTTCCTAAAGTAAGAGTCACTTATACCCCCTTCAAATACATACAGTCGACATTTTTAATAAATGATTTTTAACTTTTTGTATCATCAGTTTGTAAGATGATTTAAACAGTTATTCAGTTTTGAGATTATCTTTAAAAAGTCTATTATACTCATCAAGACTGCATTTATTTAATCAAATATATATATATATATATATATATATATATATATATATATATATATATATATATATATATATATATCAAAAAATATATTATGAATATTAGTTTAAAATAACTGTTTTGACTATATTTTCAAATGTAATTTATTCCTGTGATGCAAAGCTGAATTTTCAGCATCATTACATCATGACTAGCATTCTTCAGTCACATGATCCTTCAGAAATCATTCTAATATGCTGATTTGCCAATCAAGAAACATTTTTGTATTATCAATGTTAAGAACAGATGTGCTGCGCAATATTTTTTGTGGAAACTGTGATTAATTTTTTTGTTCAAAATTCTTTGAATAAAGTTCTAAAGTACAGCATTTATTAAAAAATATATATTTTGTAACATAAATGTCTTTTACTGTCACTTTTGATAAATTTCCTTGCTGAATAAAAATGTATTAAATATGTTAAAATAAATCAATTAAAACCGATCATGGATGCTGATAACCAAGTTTTCAGCATTTAGAATAAGCTAAAAGCATTTTACAGTTTACATAAATGGTCCTCCAGTGTGACATTCATTTTATAGTAACTTACAGTAACATATTTATTGGCTTGAAATGAATTAATCTCTAGAATTCCTAATTTGCATTTGGCTCTCACACATGCACATACACACAAATGTATTTTCTCCCATATGGATGCTTTGTGTGGCTCTGAGCTCTCGGCACTTCCAATAAATAAGATAACCAGATTAAGAGAGTGAACTGAGGTCTGCGCAAGCCTCCAACAATATTGGCGTTCCACAACATCTGTTCGTCTTTGTACAGCTTCATTTTCTCTCTTATTTCTCCAATATGTGGTGCATTAATGTGAAAAGGCTAACATTTAAGACGCTAGAGGCTGAAATATTTGATACACTCCTCTGGTGGTCATTTTTGACTGAAAAATTGTACATTTTATTTTATAGAAATGTTTTACTTTATCGGAATGCTACAAAACTTAGTAAAGGTTTTGGCACTTCTATGTAAATGCAAAAAAAAAAATCATGGACATGATTCAAAAATGTAAACAAAACAAAAAAAAAACATAATCACACTTGTACTCCTTGTGGTCAAATGACAGCATTGGAAAATAATGGGAAACTAATTTCATCTATTGGAAAAGTTTGGTACTTCACACAAACAAAATCTTACCGAAAGCTATGATTGCCTAAAATCTGGAACACAACCTTTTTAGATTAATAAAATTTATAGAATTGTAATTTGGTGCTTAAATTTCTATAACCACTTTTTTCTTCTTTTTTTTCACTTCAGCAATAATAGTGTCTTAAGTTTGTGCTGCAAAGCATTCAAGATTTATAACAGTATAAGTTGGAAATTTAATTTTCAGGTCTATGCTCAAAGTGGTTAAACGGTAATAAATGGATTATAACTACTGCAGAAATATAGTTTAGTACCACAAAATCTCCTAAAAATACAAAGTATTAAATTAAAACATTATCAAACTAACATATAGTACATTCATTTCATTGGAATAAAATAAAATATCAGTCATTTTTGAGTTCAAGGAGCACCTGAGGGTTAAAAATAAAGGTTATTTACATCTATAAGGTTCCATGAAGAACCTTTAACATCCATGGAACCTTTCCATTACACAATGTTCTATATATATATATATATATATATATATTATAATTGTGTATAACAGACAAATCTTGAAATACATTGGTTGAGCTAATGTAAGGCTGGTCTAGATAAAAAAAAAAAAAAGCCAAATTTCGCAACTCATCCACATTGTTTATTTTTGCATTTTTGAACACTGATGTAAATGTGTCCTAAAAAGTAACATGACTTGTGTCCCCGTCTGACTCTCTGTGTGTGTTTCCCCGTCAGAGTGAGCAGGACGATAACATGCTCCAGATGGCAGGAGATGATGTCGATGTTCCCGAGGAGCTGCTGAAGATGGTGGATGAGGACGCCACAGAGGAGGAGGAGAAGGACTCCATCCTGGGCCAGATGCAGAACTTACAGAACATGGACATGGATCAGTTAAAAGAGAAAGCCAGCGCTACACTGACAGAGATGAAGTCCAAGGCTGAGGAGAAGTGTTCTGTCATGTAATGATTTAGCAAATTCACACATTTACAATCCAGGTCTGCGTTTCCCAAAAGCATCGCAATTCTCCAATTGCCACCAAAGGATCAACTTAGCTCACAATGCTTTTAAGAAACACAGCCCAGGTCTCTTGAAAAAACATAAAACAGTATCTTAATTTTCCCTTTCCTTAATGTAATTGGTATACATTTTTAAAATCCAAAGTTATTATCCAAAGTTTCATTTGAAGACAAACTCAAGTTTTTAATTTCCGAAGCTGCAACATCTGATCCGCTTTTCAGCTTCTCTGAATATCATTTGCTTGGCCCCATATTTTGCTGTTTCGACTTCTTTTTTTTTCTTTTGTATGTTTTGTTAATAAATTATGTTGTAGTCTCTTTTCTCTTTCCCTTTTTTGTGCATATGTTGCAATATTTATCTGTAAATATATCTAACAAACATATAATGACTTGAACCAGAGGCGGAGGAGAAGCTCTGTGTAATTCTCCCTCCAGCTTTTTTTGCACAAGGGTTGAGATGAATGTGATGCTGTTATTTCTTCTTTTCTTGACGGCAGACCATCTAGCATTGGCGCAGATGATATTGTAATGTTTATTAGGATTCTTTAGTCTTATGTATAAGGTAAATAGGCATGAATATGATTGATGTCTCATGTGTAAACAGAATAAACCGATGAATAAAACAGACGATTGACAAACTGTGCGTTTGTGATCAAAAGTCATTGACAGTATGATGGTATGGCCAAGAATATCTCACAGACAATGTTTGATAGTGTTACATGCACAAGAAAACAGCCAAATCCAATCAAAAGGGCCTGAAAATGCTGGTTTATTTAGCAATACCAGATGACATGATGGGAGAAAAAAATATTAAATTATTCTAAGTTCATGGTTATTAAAAAAGAGCATGTATTTGGAGTTTTAAGATTACCGGTTAATAGGATTACAAAGTCTAAATCAAGTTAAATTCCTTCACTAGACATGTAACCATAATCTTGTATCTTCGTATTATGACCTCATATTAGTGGAAATTTGCACTTTAAAAAATTGTCATGCCATTTATAATAAGATAAAGACAAACCAAACGGGTAAAAAACGACATAAATTACTTAAAAATATGTACTTTTTATTTTCTGTAAATATTATTTTATTAAAATCCTAATCAGAAAATGATAGATTGTCATTTTTTTAGTTCATAAACACGTTCTTGTGTTTTATTTTTCGTGTGTGTGTGTATCTTTGAATAAATCTCGGAATACCAACATTATCTGTTGTAATTAGGGAAAAGCCAAGCGGTTGAAAGGATTTGGGCTGTTTTGGATCGAGGGGGGAAAGTGTGTAATCCCCTCAAACCAGCGTGTGTCCTAGGGATTATCAGACTGCTGTCAATCTTTGTTCGGAGCTAATTACACGTATCCATTCAATATTGAGGAAGTTTGCAAATTCTTCCAATTAACTGCACCTCAATTGTAGGCCAGCTCTCAGGGGTCGCGCGCTTGCTGCTTGAGATCGCGTTTTGTTCATGTAACAAAATCTCCTAATGGCCGAAACCACTCCATGCTCGAAGTGTAGGCGTAAAGTAGTTATTGGCGGTGTTTTATAGGTTTAGGCTGGTAATTAGGCTTCTTAAATGTTTGATCACAAAAACTTGTGATAGTTAAATTAGATAGGCTATAATAGTTAAATATATAAAATCAAATATTATGAGCATATTCCATTCAGGTTTAAAGGATTTCAATATTTTGCTGTTCACAAACAGAAACAGACGTTTACATTTTCTTCTAAAACTTGTATGAATAGCCAATTTTGTTATTTTTGTTAGGCTACTATTTTATTTTTATAGAGGATAGACTATCGCCTTTACAGTAGCCTAATTACAATCTGCCAAGAAAGGCAGAGTTTTAAATGTAAATGTTTTACATTTCTAAATGTCTTGTTTTTATTTTTATTTTATATTTTTTAAGGCAATTTAGACCCATTTTTAAATATATGTAACTCTTTGTTTTATATTTTTTTATTTAGGCCTATACAAATTCCATTATTATTATAATTGCATGTACAAAGAGGTTTACTCCTTCATTTTGAGCATTTATAAAGGGATCGTTTGAATTCAAAATCAATCAAATAAAATTAGAAACAATTAGAAATCTCTAAACTTTTCCGCTGTCACATCGATTTTCACATGATAAACTTACATGGAATTTCTTTTAGCCTAAAATGTGTAAGCTTTTAATGACGCTAATATCCAACTATTTCGGTGCACGTGTTACCACGGAGAATTTTGATAAACTGACGTTTTTAATGTTATTTTGCGCGTGCAGAGATCTTGTAATTATTATCTGTTTCGGCCTTAAAGATGTAATCCAGCCCCAGTTCCTCTCATTTCTACAGGCCATCATGCTCAAGACATCTGGAGTGGGAAAAGATTATTTAAGATTTATGTAAGGCGGTTTATAAAGCTGCCATTATGCAGAAGAATCTCTGGGAGGAGTTAAACAGGGACAATACTACATCCCTCACTCCGGACAATCTGACGTTTCTTGACGTATAGAAGGGGATGTCACTCACACAATAGAATCCCGGTCTAGGGGAATCCATATAAGGCCCCTGGGGGCCACTGCATCCTCAGTGTGTGCAGGACCACTACTGGAGAAAGCTGCATGACTTGCTTCTGCTGGGACAGTCTGGACTATTGGAAATTGATGTGCTGCTGAGTGTATTGAATAGGAAATATACCTGAGCTTTCCATACTTTGTTTTTTTTTTTTAACATCCAAACGTCCGATGAGGCTTGTTGGATCCCAGTCCCAAGACATGGAAGAGCGTCTCTCCCCATCCGCGCGCTTGGTTCGCAGTCCTGGATCCCAAACGAGGATCCACAGCATTGAATCCATTTTGGGATTTAAAGGAGAGAATTTGTTCCACCCGGCGTTTTCCTTTGGGTCAGGAAAGCCTGTCAAAGACACGGAGCATTTGCTGTCCCCCAAAAAGGACTCTAATAACTCCAAGAACTTTGAAGGTGAGTAAACCGATGCGTAAAGTTTCATTTTCAGGGTTTAAAACTGGCCATTTTGGCAGCACTTTATAGCAAAATAACTTACATTTTCAAGTTATTAATAATCTACATGTAGGCTACATTCGATGCACATTTAAATGGCTATTAATATAAACTGAAAGGTTTATTGAAAAGTTTTAGGCGTGTTAAGATTTTTTAGCCTATATTTAAATTGTAAATGAAATAGACGTAAAAGAAAGAAAGAAAGAAGAAAGAAAGAAAGAAAGAAAGAAAGAAAGAAAGAAAGAAAGAAAGAAGAAAGAAAGAAAGAAAGAAAGAAAGAAAGAAAGAAAGAAAGAAAGAAAGAAAGAAAGAAAAATAAATATATTATATATAAATATAATTACTAAATACATGGATACGAATACGAATAAAGTTAATGACTTTTAAAAAAAATATTTTCAAAGTGTAGTTAAAAAGGTAATAATTAAAATGCCTGATTTTTAACTAGAATATGAACACGTCACACCATCTTAAGGAAACTTTACATTATTTTTCTACAGGTGTCTGTAGATCTGCTGTCATGTCAGTCCGGATCCAGATGCGGATGGCGTAAATTGTCGGATGATGAAAATCCCAAGAAAAAGCACCGACGGAACCGGACCACGTTCACCACATTTCAGCTGCACGAGCTCGAGAGGGCGTTCGAGAAGTCGCATTACCCTGACGTGTACAGCAGAGAGGAGCTCGCGCTCAAAGTTAACCTGCCAGAGGTTCGAGTACAGGTGAGCACAGCGCGTGCGCGGTACAGATGTTGGGCTTCACGAGCTCTGTATTTTGAGAATAAGAGAATGACACATATTAGGAATAAGATTTCACCTTATTTATGTGACCTTTCTTTTTACATGTTCATCATTGGTTCCTTCCTTCAGTTAGCCTATAGCCTACTTAAAATATATATATAGGCCTATATAAACATTTTCGTTAAAAAAAGAAAAATTTTATATAGGCTAATAATAATATATATATAATGTTTATAACAAAAAAATATATAGGCCTATATATATATATATATATATATTTAAAAACGTTTAAAAAATATTTAATAATAATACAAACTCAAAAAATAGGATAGCCTAGTACATGCTACGCATTTATTTATTTATAATTGAGTATTTTTGTTTTGTTATTTTTTATAATATATATAATGTAATGGAAAATAACAAAAAATTTAATAAAAATCTTGTAATTAACTAATTAAAAGTAAAGTTCAGCAAAAATAAGAGATTTCACATCAGTCATTTTTTCTTGTGTTGTATGAGAAATGTTGTCCTTCTCTTTGATTTCATTGGAATTTAATGTTCTGATTGAAAATGAGTAAATATTAGAAAATAATTTTAGTGACAGCTAAGTAGGCTAACCTTTATCAGAAGGAAAAAAGTGTCAAATTTAATTGGGTTTCAAATAACAAGTCAAGTAAATTATGATTGGACCATAAACAATTGCTATATATAACCTACAATTTAATCATCAAATTAACATCAATTATGAAAACAAATGAATCCATTTTTGCAATGGTACACTGTTGTACCTTAAAGAGCTATTTCTGGTTAACCCATACAAAGTTTTAAATGTTTCATCGAAAAAGCAGTCAATTTAGATATTACTATTTTTAGGTTACCATTTTTTTTAAGTGCATTTGAAGGGTTTTTACATATTAAGAGCATCTAAACTTCCCAATGTGAATTTTCAATATGTCCAATGTCTGCATTATAAACTAAATCCTTTCCTATGTCACATTTCAGGTATGGTTCCAAAACCGCCGTGCAAAGTGGCGACGTCAAGAGAAACTGGAGGTGAGCTCCATCAAGCTGCAGGAGTCCTCCATGCTGTCCATCCCCAGATCAGGGCCACTGTCTCTGGGTAGCGGTCTGCCGCTGGAGCCCTGGCTTACCGGACCCATCTCTTCCTCCGGCTCTCCCCTGCAGTCCCTGCCCAGCTTCATCACCCCTCAGCAGGGCGTTCCAGCCAGCTACACCTCTCCACAGTTCCTCAGCTCGTCCACGTTCAACCACCCTCTGCCCCACATCGGGGCGGTGTGCCCCCCTCCACCGGCGTATCAGTGCTCGGGGTTTATGGATAAATTTTCACTAGAAGAGGCAGACCCACGAAACACAAGTATCGCCTCGCTCAGAATGAAAGCTAAGGAACACATCCAGTCTATAGGGAAGACGTGGTAGACTGAGAATGATGCTGGACTGACTGAGACACTCAGAGACTTGTTTGCATCTCCTTTAACTTTACAAATCAGACTCTGTTTGGTCCTGAAAGTGGTTTTCACTTCTGTTTGTCGTTCATAAACCTCCTCGAGTTCTTCATTGTACATGACTGTTTTTTGATTTTTGATTTTTATCAAGAATTCAATAAAGCTTCCCTGCTAATCCGCACATATATGAATTATAATTCAACCATTTTTGGACCAAAAAAAGCATTTAAAGATGTTTGCATTATAAATGCATGCATTTAATTTCACAGAATCACATTTGTCCCATAGCCATTCAGTGCTATAGTTTGTTCATTCTATTGTACAAAGCAGCTGGCCAATTTTCATGACGTTTTGTTGTATGTTTTCACTGTACAGATGAATTTTGTATTTTATAATAAAAACAAGATCATAAAAATATCAAATGCAATCAGTCTCCAATAGTTCTTAATGCTTTTTTTCAATTGTTGAAGTTGCTATGATACTAAACTTGAGTCAATTTGTATTGCATATTTATTATAAATTGATGTTAATTTCTACAGGCTATAAATTGCTTATTATATCTGGGACCCAGGAATAGACTTTTGTCCTCTGTAGTGGACATTATGAGTGAATTTCTCTGACACATGTCACAGTTTTAAGTCTGGATGTCCTGTAAAGAGCACATCCAGGGCTTTACAGATAAAAATGATGGGAGGTTTCACCATGACAATAACTTCTCCTTGGTCTTTAAAAATGACTGGCATTACCTTAGTGATCAAATTTAGCACTGTTATGGAAAATAATAATATTTTGTAATTATAATTTAAATCTGACTCATTTTCAAATTGTTTGTCTTAAATCAACATCCCAAAGGTTTATAATCAAAATATGGCTTTCTGTTATACAAAACTTATGATGTTATACAAAACCAGAACTTGTTTATCAGGCATTTAGGGAGACACAACAAGTGAATAGGGTAAGACATTATATATATATCAATAGTCCTAGTAGGCTATATTATGAAAATGTTGCCAATTATTACTCACATTATCACACTTCTTTTTTCATTACATGTTGCCCCAAGAATACATTAATATGTTAATTAAATGGGACTACCTGGCCATTTTACCCACATACTGCATGAAGTAAAATTGTATATAAATTAATTCTGTCATATCTTTCATTGAGAATCATCTTTATACAAAGTTTGGTTATTCTAAAAATTGATTGGTGAATAAAAAAGAAAAATTCCATTGTTTTTCCCAATACATGTCATTTCAAAACATACAAAATATGAATCGAAAAAAAAAACTGTTTCATGCTGTAACAATGTAATGACATTTTAATTGACTAAATTCTGAAAACTTGTTTCTTGTTCTGAGGAGGATATAAACTGTTATTTATAATGTAAATGATCATTTTTACTTTTCAGTTGCCAGGAGAATCCGTTTGGCCACCAGCAGAGAGTCTGTGAGTCTCAGAGCGGCAGAGAGTCATCGCACTGTGGGTCAGTGAGTCTCACTGTGGCGCTTCTGCTTCATTATACCGCCATCTAGTGGTTGCGTTTGGAACATTCTTCTCCGCCCACACTGCGGTAATAGACTAATGTCTTTACAATCAGTGCTGGGGTAGTAACTGATGACATGCAATCTGGATTACGTAATCAGATTCCGGAATTAAGAACTTGTAATAAGATTATATTATGTATTTTTAAATACTCGTAATCAGATTACAGTTAATTTTTTATTGATTGCATGATATTTTAATACTGCCAGTAAATTATTTCCCAATTGTTTTATTTTGATTGTTATTTTATTTTTTAATGGTTTTATTACTTAATAGCTTTTCATTAAAGGGATAGTTCATTTCTTTCTTCTGTTGAACACAAAAGAATATATTTTGAAGAATGTTGTTAACCAGACAGTGGACGGCACCCATTGACTTCCATGGGGGGGTGGGGGGTGGGGGGTGGGGGCTTACCATGGAAGTCAATGGGTGCCGTCAACTGTCTGGTTAACAACATTCTTCAAAACTCATGCAGGTTTGGAAAAACATGAGGGTGAGTAAATAATGACAGAATGTTCATTTTTGGATGAACTATCCCTTTACGAACAGTTCTATCACGAACACCAGTCTAAGAAACCCTGACGTTTGTCTAATATAGTTTAATGCACTACATGTTGTTGATAAAAAAAAATTCCCTCAAAAGTAATCTAAAAGTAATTAAACAGTAGTCAGATTTTATTTACCTATATGTGCAATGTAGTTGATTACGTTTCTAATTAATTTTTTGCCATGTAATTTGGAATCACTACAATATGTAAGCATTCTGCCCAGCACTGCTTACAATCTACACATTTTTAAATTTGTGGTGAATTTTTAGGTTGTGCTCTATGTCCTGCCTTCATTCAACTTTTTTGATTTTTATTATAATCAGGAGTTTTTATAAATCGGGGGTCAGTCCCCAAATACACTCATCAAATGCAACGACCCCATAGTTGTAATCTTAGTAATTTATACTTATACGGTGTCAAAATTAAAGTGAAGCATGTATTATTACGTTTTTTGATGTATAATTATTTCTCGACACACTAAGATGTGTGAACCTTTCAAATAAAATAGAGGTTTGTTTTAAAATCCCTCTCAAGAGGTACAGTTGTCATATACATAGATACATATGACCTACAGTTAGGCAAAATTTCACAAATTTATAGTCAATATAGTTTGCATTAAGACACCTGTACCAAACCCGTGTGCATCTGCATGAACACACATCACGACTATCATCACCAAATCTAACATTTGGCATTTTTGCAGTCATTTTATCAATGATGCATTAGATTCTGATTGATGCTGAATTTCTATTAGTGGTCGTTCATCTGTGACAAATGAGAAAAGCACACATCCCAGTGAACTATATGAACTTAACCAAATGAAAGTGGCTCCAAGTGACATTTTCCATTGTTAGAAACACTGGTGTGAATAATTGGAGCCATTATTGCGCACAGACAGCTGAGAGCGGGCGAGACAGACCATCAACAGTTTCCTGCCAGTTCTCACAGACAATGCAGAGGTTGTGATTTAGTTATTCAGATGGTCATTAGTGTGCGGAGAAGAGCTTTCCCATCACCTGCCTGCCTCTGTTAAGTGAATGCTTGACTAATAGGCGGTTTATGGCCAGTCACCTCAAAAGATCAATCATAACAAATAATACATTTACTTTCAGAATGAGAAATTCAGTTTTTTTACTCTTCTGTGACACATACTATAGAGCATTCAGCTTAGTACATTTACTGTTTAATCATAATGCACGGAAAGCAATACGTAGCATATTTATATCAACCGCAGATAGCTCAACAAGTTAAAATGTATTATATACTATTCAGCTGAACTTTGACTACAATGCATGGTGTCAGTTACCAAGAAGATGAATTCATTTATAAAATAATAGCATAAAATATACAGAATGATGACACTCAGTTTATGTGTATTTCATTGAGATAGTGACATACAAAAATATAACATGCTTATGTATATGTTGTGGAATAAAATGATTTGACAGAGTCAGTTGACAAGTGAACTTCAAACCACATGTTTGTCCTCAGCTTTGGTTGTCATCCTGCATTCTCAAAGCCTTTAACAAGAAGTCCTCAACCTGTATGCCAAATATATCAAAAATAAACATTCTTACAGTATATAAGAAACAAAGGATATAAAACAAAGTAATTAATAAGCTATTGATTACATCTTCAATAGTGTAATTGGATTACTGTGTACTCTCTATTGCATTACTTTTAACATTAGACGTTACATTTTGGTGTAAGGGAAAGTAATTAAATTACAGTAATTAAAATGCATTACACCCACTGATCATCATTATTTTGTCAAATAAAAACTCTAGCCTGTTTACTGTCAGTGTCCATGGTAGCGGGACACTTTTTTATACTTTCTCTAACAAATATTTTAGTAATCATCATAAATGTATAATTCGAAAGCTTAAACACTCGAAATTCATGCTGTGACAACAACCATTTATATGCTTCACAGTTCACAGGTTAATCATCATAATTAATAATAAATGTTTGATTTTTGTTCATTACTGTACGCAGACCAATTATGTCATTAAAAATAACACTGTTACACTGATAAAAATGATTTTGTGGTGAAGTAAATACTACAGAAAAAAACAATGTAATTTACATGAAAAAGTTAGTTCAGGCAAGAATTTAAAAAAAAAAAGTAAATTCTATAGTAGTACTCAATTCAATCGTGTAGAAATGAAAGCGTAAATATCAACATTATAAAATTAAGTAAATTTACTCAATATTTCTGATACTGGAGTTCCCATCATGCACTGGGTCTTGAATAATTAATGAGGTTGATTTTTCACTGTTTTCCAGCTGTATTTACACTATTTAATCAATGCTTTTGTTGTTAGGTTTATTAACTTGCCATTTTGTGACATTTGGTGTTCATTTTCTACTTAAAATTACACATTCAAACACAAAATGATCCATAAAATGTTACCGTCATTGTATATTGTCTACCAAGTATTGAGGTCTCTGTGTTCACACGTACTATTTCTAAAGGAAAGATATGGTGATACACTATATCTATTGTATTGATTACTTAGATGTGTCTAAGTAAATCACATACTTAAAATGTGTAGTTTAATTCAATGTTAGAGTGAAATGTAATACTAAGAAAACTTAAACCAAATAGATATTACTCAGCTTTTCAAATGAGTAAAACTTACTTAATTTTTTTGTTACTTTCACTTAATTTAGTTAAGTAGAGTTTACTTAATTCTATGTGTGAAATTTACTCAAAAAATATTAGTGCAAAAACTTGCCTTGATTAAATTAAGTAAATTTTACTTATTGTTTTTTTCAGTGTAGTTCAGAACCACCATAATGCACTTTACATGCGTTTTGCACGCATTTATACATGAACATAATGATCTTGCTAAGGATTTAGTTCCTATGTTCTCACCAGTTTGACTTGTCTGTCTCTCGCGCGATCTTCCTCCCACTGACGTCTCTCTGTCAGCATGCGCTGGAGAAGTTTCGAAGCCTCGATCTCCTCTGTGCCGTCCTGCATGCTCTCCGCTCCTGTCCCTCCTCTCATGAGCGCATGCAGGAGTGGAGGCAGATGATTGTTGAAGTTTTCTAGCAGCAGATCCTGGTCTGGGGTCCTCATAAAGGTCTTATCATCACCTTCAGATTCCTCTGGTCTGACCTGCTCATCTGTGCTTTTCTTACCCATTAAGTGCCCTAAAACAAATATAGGTCATTATAGGCTGATTGCTGCTCTGATTTTAAATCAAATTCATGCTCTTAATATAGATATGACTAAACGTATATGGACTTCATATGGTTGCAAGTGTGACTGGTCCTATTCCTACCCACTCTGAGCAGGATTCGAACCAGTGTCACATGCATGGGAGGTGGGCGCGCTAACAAGGACGTTAAAAACTGCAGCCAGCATCAGTTGCTAGTGCTCCTCTTGAGGCCAGGGGAGTGAGATACAGCTCTTTTACTAAATGGCCTCTGTTACACTCATCCCCCTAAACCTCACTCCCACCCGGGTCACGGCACCAACGTGACTGGTCTTACTTTTACAGCTCAGAGCGGGATTCAAACCAGAGTCACCATCTTAGGAGGCGAGTGCACTAATAAGGACACTAAAAACCACAGCCTCTAGTGGCAGTCGCTAGTGTGCCTCTTGTGGCCGGGGAAGCGAGTTTTACTTGAACAGCTCTTTTACTAGCTGGCCTCTGTTTCACTCACCCCCCTAAACCTCACTCCCATCCGGGTCACGGCACCAACGTGACTGGTCTTACTTTTACAGCTCAGAGTGGGATTCAAACCAGAGTCACCATCTTAGGAGGCGAGTGCACTAATAAGGACACTAAAACCGCAGCCTCTAGTGGCAGTCGCTAGTGCACCTCCTGAGGCTGGGGGAGTGAGGTTTACACACACATCTACTAGATGACCTCCATTACACAAGCAAAAAGCATAACAATGCAGATTATGAATATCTTGAAAACACACATATTAAGTCTGGTCAGAAATTGTTGAATACAAAACGAGTTCAGTAGCACAGAATACAGTCTCAACAGAATGAATTCAGAATCAAAATAATTTGTCATATTATACTTGCGTATCTCTTTATTTTTAAACAAATGCATCACACAAACATACAAAAAGCCAGTTGCACACCTCCTATTTTCATCCAATTAAGATACAGCTGTTAGTCTGCTCTTAACACCCCATGGATCCACTTTCACTCATTCTCAACGCTTAAGTGACAATAATTTTGCAATCACTCCAGATATACATAAAACATGCACTTAATAAACTACCACTGGTATGTTTAATCAAGTGGTTTCTATTGTTATCATTGCCTATTGTGGTATTGATTTAATTTCCTGTAAATGTATCTGTTTTTTATGGAGATCATAAGTTCTAGAGGTTACAGGTCCTCTAGATCAGCATATTTGTTTCTAAAAAAATACTTATTATCATTTATTTATTCCACTTTAAATTTTTTTGACATTTAATGTAATAGCTTATATTTTATTACAGCCTCTTATTGTACACATCGTACTACTTATAGGCTGGCTATGTATACAAAAATACACTTTTGAACAGTAGCCTATAGCCTACTGTTGTTGCTCATTTGACAAATAAGACTTTGAATTCAATTCTCAACATTCAGTATTTAAGCACAACAGTGACTCTAAGCATTTAAAAGAATTGTATATTTAAAAAAGTAACAAATGTAAATGCAGAGTAGACTAGCTGGTTTTGGATTTTTAAAATATGCAGGATAACTGCTGCGTTATGTAATGTAACATCAATTTAAATGAATTTACTCGGCTCCAACCCGCTAGTATAGCTATATATGACCCAAACTTATAGGCTATTGTTGTTTTGGGTTTGGGAAAATTAAAAATAAGATTTTCACTCACCAACAGCCCAGTGATTTCCGCGTGGATAAACTTTTCCAATTGGTTGCGCGTCTGATGCATACACACCACAGAGTACAACAACCAGAATCATGGACACCATTAAACTGTATCTCCACACGAGACACATAACGCCCATATAAGACTCAAGTCCCTTCACCTTCCTTGATCAGTACACTCCTGTAACTGCTCCTACAGTTGTTGCTACTAGTAGAGGCCCCTGTAATGGTGCATTTAGATAATCAGTTCATTTATATACTCCCGTGACGACGACCACTCGGAAAGTGAAAGAAAATGACGCGATAATTTCCTGCGCTATAGAGAGAAATTGTCGAGCCAATGTCTGGATGGTTCGTGTAGGGTGTTACGCTGAAAGTTTAATGCCCCCTCCCAGGGGTTCTGCGTCAGTCTCTTGGTGGGTTAGGCTACTTGATGTATAAAAAAAATAAAAAAAAATAAAAAAAAACACAGAATGTCATGTTGAGCTAACCTGTCATTATCTCAGCCACGGGCTATTATGCTCCCCAACTCAGATTAGATGTGAAGTGTCATCGGTATTTCATTAGATGTGGGATAAAAATAACTTGTAAATGGCTCCTTATTGTTTTTTCATGCAGTTGCTTTATGTCATAGGAAAATGGTTGGCTAATTTAACTGGTCTCCCATTCTGACCAGCTAGTGCCCAAAACTCCTGTAAAACCAGCCAACAGTCCAGATTAGGGCAGTGTTAAAAAATATATGAATAATGAAGATCCTGGTAATGGACACTGCAGCCTAAAGCTGTCAAAATATCTCCAGTTACAAATTAGTTTGTATTATAATACAGATGGATTGAAGACAGTATGTGTACATAAAAAAACTGGTTGGTACTGCAGAAAGATGAAAGATCAACATATTTTTCGTCACCGTCATCTTCTTCTTGTGTGTGTGTGTGTGTGTGTGTGTGTGTGTGTGTGTGTGTGTGTGTGTGTGTGTGTGTGTGTGTGTGTGTGTGTGTGTGTGTGTGTGTCTGTGTGTGTGTTTGTGTGTGCGTACGTACGTGCGTGTGCCTGCGTGCGTGTGCGTGTGTGTGTGTGTGTGTGTGTGTGTGTGTGTGTGTGTGTGTGTGTGTGTGTGTGTGTGTGTGTGTGTGTGTGTGTGTATGTGTGTGTGTGTTTATAATTTTTTTGTACTGCAAAACAAGGATTTTGATTCAAATAAAATGACTATGGTCACAAAACCCCCTTTAAAGGTGCCCTATGTCAAAAAATCAATTCATACTCCACATATTCCATACCAGATGGGGGCAGAATACCTCCAGAAAGTTGGCCTACTCTAGTCTGTTTTTTAGTTTCAGGTTGTTAATCTTCTAAAACCGTCAAATAGTCCGCTTTGTCCCGCCAAAGCTTATTTTGATCGGTGAGGGATGTAGACTAGAATGACTGCTGCCGCTGCGCTTGACAGGGCCCGTTACTTACGCGCGCACTCTCACGTCTTCAAACAACACGAGCGCGGTCCTGCTCTCTCTCCCTCGCGCATATTAATCAAATCAATTGACACGATAGTAAGACAGCAGTTTCACGTGGAGCATTTGGAGATTTTTAGAGATTAAAGAGATACAAGCAGTGCGAGTTATTCGTGTGTTGCAGTTTGGCTGGTGGTTATGTATGTTGCCCGCATACCGCCTCCCATGGCCGAAACTGGTATTACAACACCTGTCGGGCCGGGGCTAGTAATGCTAATGCTAATTTAGGTTGATATCTCTGCAACACTATAACTTTTAATTTTTTTAATGACATCATCGCCCTTATTTCTTCTCATTCTTTTAATGCGTGTAGCTCATTTTTTGGATATTTTTACCTCAATTATTACACATGGCACCTTTAAGTGGAATACAAAGGACTACAAACAATTATGAAATAAGGAGTTCATATATTGCAAACAGCTATTGTAAAAAAAAAATTTAAAAAAAAGACATTATAGTGAAAAAGGTACAACCCTGTCCATCAATGTAAAGTGCTTGGTTCAGATGTATAATTGGGAGAAGAATTCAGAATTGTTTTGGACAGTAAGAGTGATGAAATTACTTTTCCATGATATCTGTTGTTAATTTCACATCTCTCACCCAGCAAATAATGGCAGAATAGAAGTTCCTGCAAAGCCCATGAACAAGCATGTCATGCCACACTCTAAAAAATGCAGGGTTAAAAAATAACCCAACCTTAACCACGCCGCTGGGTCACTATTGGACAGAACACGCGCTGGGTTGGTTTGACCCAAGTGCTGGGTTTTTCCATTTAACCCATATTGCTGGGTCATTCATTTGACCCAACCAGTGGGTGAAATTGACCATCTTGCTGGGTTAAGTCTTACTCATGTGCTGGGTTATTTCCTGTCTCATTGCCTTATTAAAATTAGTAACAAATAATTAGTAAAATAATTATTGTCTCTGTAATACAATAAACCAGAGAGGCCAATATGTGATTTCAATCATTTATTTATATATTTTTTTAATTTTAAATACATCTCTTTAATATTTTTTTGTATACAATTATTACAATTATACAATGTATACTCATTTTAAGGTAAAAAAAACATAACGGTTCATTAAGTAAGGTCTTTATACACCACTGAAAACATAGTTATGTATATGATATTGCATTTCTGTTAACAGATCCTCCTAAATATTACACAATGCACCTTTAAAAGTCATTAAGCAACTCATTTGAACTCTTATACGATTATGATTTCATTTATTAAGATGTGTTGATTTATTAAGAATAACAACAAACATTTCAATTGTGACTAAATATCACAGGGTTTTCCTCAAATTTGACAGAGGACGACTCTTTTCCATAAATTTGATACACTGCTTCGTGTATTTAACATGAAAAACAAAATAAGGCTTTGAAACAAAGATCACCAGCCTCCAGCAAAGACTCGGTCTCGATGGCGTGGCCTGGAACAGTGGCAAAGGTCTGACGTGTCCCCCTCGTCACATCCCTGATGCTCCAGTCATTTTGTAAATATGCATCCATGTTGGTCCCCACCTGTTGATTACACACAATCACTTAGAGTGTTGCAATATAACTGACATGCAAGTTAAACTTTTTTTGTGAAAGTATTTATATTTTTTTTATTACAAACATTACCAAATATGGCCAAATATGTTGCAAACAGAGATTGCACCTTTAAATATTCTAAACCTAAATTACTTTCATAGTTATCAAGCATATCAAACGTCAACTCTTATTGAAGTAGAAACACTAAAGCAAAACTTACAGGTTGCATGTTAAGGACCTCTGTGCCTCTGTGGTGGGTCTGACGCCTTCTCCTCCTCTCCTGTAACGTTAGATGGATGGGGGAAGCAAAGTTTGCAGGACCTTCAAAGCTGTCTCCCCTTGAGCAGCTAAACAAAATGAGCATAATAAAAAAAGTTGCATTAACATTTAAATAGTATGCTGTTTATAACAATTCATATTTTTAAAGTAGGATTTCTGACTTTTCTGCCCTGGTGTTTAAAATGGCGCTGTTGTGAATATAGCAAAAACGATTATTTGGCCTCAAACATCGCGCGGTACATGACCACTGCCTTAATACTAAATTATTCTTAGTAACTTAGGCCTAACTCAGGTCTTAACAACTTGTAACTTTAATGGGTTTTCAGGGCGAGAACATGCTTAATATGAAATCGATTTATTTACCATTGCCTCAGTTGCCGTTTGTAAAGATTGCACGCCATACAATTCCCCTACATCCCAACGTATTTTTTTTTTTTTTTGCAATAACGATCCGTTCCGACATCGACATTCCAGAAGAAACAAGCAGACTGTACTGGAACTTACCCCCGTCGCTTCTTCTGACGAGAATTTCTTAAATGTGCTGCAGACTTTCCACACGAGTCACTAACGTTAGACTTTTTTCCCGCAGTTTTTACGTGCGAGCCCGAGACTAAACAGCCTACTGCGCGTGTACGGTTTCATTCAAAACGCTTTCCTCACTTTTAATTACTACGTACACAATAAATACGATATTGACGTGATGAAATTACAATTTAAACGGCATATTTCAATAAGGCTGCTGATATAGCTGGTTTACAACTAACGCAGCATTTTGTCAAAAAATCTAACCGGCTAGCTGTTACTATTTAATGTTTTACAGAATAAATACGTTAACGTTACCCCTCACACTTCCATATCAAAGACTGTATGCTGAACAGTGAAATTATTCATGTTAAAAATATCGGTAAACATTAACTTACCATAAAACACTGCCCGCTCCGAGTGACGTCCTCCTCGAGTCAGAAGTGAAGAATCCAGAAAGTTCCGCAAAGAATAAACCAGTTGCTGGGTCAAAATAACCCAACCAGCTGTTTATTTGTGAATTACCCCCTTACAAATCATTTGACCCAGCATGAGCAACCCAATAATGTGTTTACAGTACCCCAAACAACCCAGCATTTTGACCCAGCACAATCAACCCAACAATTTGTTTACAGAAACAACCCAGCATTTTTTTGAGTGCATGGATATAAAAACCTCAATACACTTTAAATAGTGTTAATTACATGGCAAACACTGTTTATGCCTGCATTCAATGGCACTGAAGTAGAACAACATCCCTGGTAACACCCTAAAAATCAGAAAGAACAGATGCGCTTTGATGCTTGTGTATTCACTTGCATGGAAAAACCAACAAGTGAACAATGCGTACATGCAGATGAGGCAATGTGCGTGCTTTTCTGTGAGTTATTGGGATAATATTGAGGGATTTAAAGATATAATATTTCAGGATAATGTGACCCAGCAAAGTACAATATGGATAAGACCTCAAAGGCACTGTCAGTTTTGTAAACAGTCCAACAAAAAACAGGACGGGCAAGGTGGACTTCTCATGCTGTCGTTTAAGTCATCGTAATGGCTAATTCATGAAATTAAGTTGAATGTCAAAAGAGAAATGTTAGGTTATAGAAGTGAGTGGAATTAATTATTTGAAAAATCTTGCAAATCAAAGTTGCGTTAAATGTTTTTTTGTTAATGAACTAAAATATTTGCAAGATATAAATAATAGACCAATGTGTCACAATTGGTCTAAAACACACAAATATATATTCCAAAATAATTGCAAATATATAAACACAGCATAATAAACACAGCATCCCTTTCACCACTAGATGGAACTATTTGGTTTCATTTGAAGGTTACCAACCACATTACACTAACTAGTCTGGTAGCTTTTCTGTTGATGAGAGGACGTTAATTTACAAGAACAAAAACTTCCATGTGGCACTTATGGAATAATAATAATAGAAGCCCAGTCACAGCTGATTAATGCTGATAATAATCTGATTATTTGATTTCATCATGTAAAAAACAGCATTTATTTGCACTATTGCAAATTGATGTAGGCCTGACTGCATTTAAAATCACAATTAAAAGGACAATTATTAATTAAGATATTACTAGACTAAGAGTATTGCCTCAGGCCTAATAAGCAAACTGAGTAGGCTAACTTTTTCAGATCAGATTAAAGATGAAAACACAACTTTACCCTATAAGACATCCAGGTTAAGTGTCCCTGCATTCGCCATTCTGCTTGTGTTTTTTCTGCAAATATTTCTCCATGATTGTGTCCACAAACATGCTATACACAATCACTTATACAGTATTGGGTAAATTAGAAAAGAAATTAATTGCTAATTACCTCTTCAACAGTGTAATTAGATTACTGTACTAATTACTCTCTCTAAAAAGTATTTAATTACTTTTAATTACTAATTACTCTCTAAATCCCATATAAACATACTGTACACGGATATACATAAACTGTTTTAACTCTTCCAAATAAATGCTATAAAATTGCATGAATTATCCTTAAACTGTATGCAGTGAGATATGATTGGTCTATACACCGTATTTTAATTACATCAGAAGTAGGCTACTGTAATTAAATTACGGAAATATTAAGAGTAGCCTAATCCCTTACTTTACTTTTTCGAAGGAAAAGTATTTAAATTACAGTAACTAATTACTTAGTAATTAGTTACACCCAACACTGCTTATATGCTGTGTTTCAATTGCTTACTAGACTCCTGTTTCTACCACACATTGCTGATGTGTGCAGCAAAGACTTCTGGGAATCAGGTTTGATCATGAGCTGAACTGGTGGCTGCACTCACACAGCAAGTAGGCTAGACTACGGAAAAGCATTTCAACAACAGCTGAGTATTAAAATAAATATCTTAGGAGCATCTTGTAATTAAGACTTATCTTGAAGAGTATGAGGAGCGCAGGTATCACCGCAGTGATGATTCGTGGGTAGTGTGGCACAAAAACAATCCACTAAATGTTCCAGGATTTCGCCACTCGCCATAATAAAGTGATTTTAATACGTGGTATTGTTTCGATATATGATCTCAGGTCATTAACCAACAGTAGATTTTATTTATCCAAGTGCGGTAAATTAATTGTTCTTATGAGTCGGATCTTTTCAACGAATCAGTTAAACCGGTTCACATAACCGATTGTTCAGGATCAGAACTGAACCGACTGAACGAATGTATGTTTCACGAACCAGAGGTCAGAGAATGTTTCGAGTCAGCTCCGCAAAACAAGTCACACATTCAAAAAGGGATCCGGAATAAGCGAAAAAATACTTTTTGACAAACACCATAAAAGTTACAGAAAATATTAGGAAATAGGATATTCAGCTTGATAGTGTTGCCTTCTGTAAATATATAGGTTCTAAAATAAATACTTCTTAAGGCTGCAACAAACGGCATCAGGACACATACAAAAACCGTAATAAACTGTCATAATAAAAAGCATAATTTGCTACGCCGGAAGGACGTAAATAACGCAATTGCGTCATGACGTAAAAGATTCCCTGAATCATTTTTGGAAATGATCTGTTCAAAAGAACCGTTTTGTTGAATCGTGGCCGTGAAAATCGCAAGGGCTTGTGGGATTGACGGTCACAAAAAAGATCAGCTCACTAATTAAAACAGTGTGAAGTACAAAAAACGAGATTATATAACGCAAATGTTCGTTCCATACCGAAACCTTTTAGAAACGCGTAGCAATATATGTGCAAGCTTTGAGAGAACACTTCCCAATTAAACAACAACACATTTTTTCCGTTAAAAAGAGCGAATAAATACTCCGCGGTGGGCGAGATATTCGTGGTGGCATCATAGTACGTTCTGGAACTCAAATGTTCAGTGTTTCAGCTGGCAGTATTATTACACGATTTGAGGAATCAATAGCACAGGCGGTCATGTGACTGCGCTTACATCTCGGGGGGGTGGGCAGCAACCTCTCCATGTTACTGCTGTATTCGGCTGGGGGAAAGCCATGCATTCTCGATCATTTTAGAGCAGTGCTGTCATGAGGGCTTCTTGCACCCATGAGCAACGTTTTGCAATGCTTTTTGACAGCACTGCAATGTATTCCTGAGTCCCTCTTTCATGCATACTGATGATGTCTGTCATTCTAGGTTTGTGCTGTGCATAGCTGAATTTGGTGGTGCAACAGCAAGAATCATGGCTGGCCTTCTTGCTTTTGATATTTGCCTTTGCTACTCTGCTGAGAAGAAGAGCCCTCACATGCAAGCTTTTAATTGAGACAAAGCTCTTTCTTACAAAACCCCACAGGTAGGTCAGCATCTGTTCTTTGCTCTTTGAATTGATACTTCTGATAGCTGTCATTGTGGAAGGCCAAGAGGGTTGCTGATAATGGGGTGTAGTGTGGAGACTGGAGAGTATACATCACATGCATTTATTTACCATAGCATTGCTGCCGTCATGGTTTTCTTTTCGTTGGAGGTTTTCGTTCGCTGGAATTTGAACTGTTTATTTTTTATGCAATCTACATGCATTCATATTTTTCTCATTCCAGAAATCATCAGAAGTAAGCTCCCTGTAAATGATTCAGGGTCCAGGGCTAAAGAATCCTCTGGTAGGCCACAACGAACAACCACCAATGTTTTCTCTATAGGTATATAACACAAGAAATTATCATCATTTTCTTTGAATATTATTTTTCTAATATTCCATTACAGTAGAAATATCTCCATTTTTATTTAGTCAACTTTAAATCAAAATGGTCCCCATTTACTTTATTGGTAATGCTCCTTTGAGAAAATGCCTATATGTAATAAAATGTATTAATATATTTATATAAAGTAAATATATTTAATTGATTTTATATCTAATATTTAATTGAAATGATGTAACTTGCTCATCCTGTGAAACGATTTCACTGCTGATGTCATCACTAAAGCCGTGCAAAGCTTTAAAAAAAACTTTAGGCATTGTGTTTTTGTAAACTCGCTTTCGGGTTGGCTGCATACTGGTACGTAACGCCCACTTTTCACAATACCGTCAATTCCCAAATGCATAAAATCGAGTCCCGTCCTGGATTTTTTCTAATGGAATATTGAATATTCAGTCAACAATATTGTTTGTAATAATTAATTATAGTTGGAATATAACTTTATCCATTTTTATTTAAAGTCAACAGGAAATCAAAATGGACGCCATTTACTTTCTTCATGCATGTCTTTCTCATGTTATAAATAATTTTTGGACAAAAACATCTTCGTAATATTAAAGGTGCGTTGTGTAATATTTAGGAGGATCTGTTGACAGAAATGCAATATTATATACATAACTATGTTTTGAGTGGTGTATATAGACCTTAAATAATTAACCGTTATGTTTTTATTACCTTAGAACGAGCCATTTCTATCTTAATACACCCTTACACGTTAAGCCCGCCATTTTGCGCCACTATGATTCTACAGTAGCTCTAAATGGACAAACTACTACAGAGCGCGTTTCGTCACTATATTGTTCTTCGTGGAAAGAAGCTAGCTAAAGTTACTGAAGAATTAAGTAAACATAATTTCATAATTTATCTTCTGTAAAGAAACCTCATTCCTTAACTGGCTACTCTCTGCTGTCTCTGATGACGACATCTCTTCCTGTCGGCCACCATAACTTCTGTTGGATGCAATTCGTAACCTCACCACTAGATGCCGCTAAAATTAACACACTGCACCTTTAAATCAAAATGCTGTAATTTGCTTATCCTGTGAAATGACTTAACTACCGATGTCATCACATAGGCTGTGCAAAACTATTGGATAATGCTAACAATGCCAAACATTTTGTATTATTAAACTATTTTGTGGCATTGTGTTTTTGTAAACTCACATTTGGTTTGACTGCATACTGGTACGTATGAATGAATGAAATCTAAATTAATATTGTTTTACCTCATGGATATACATCAGATTAGGGAAGTGCAATAAGTTGCGAATGGAAACTCATGTTGACTTTGAAGAAAAATAACAAAAGGGAATTTGCTTTGTGACTCATGAGTTCATAAGTTCATGGGCTAGTCTTTGGTGGTAATAGCATTTGGTTGGTTTTGGCTTTAGTATATTTTCTGCTTTGTTAAGTGTCTCAGATCAGTTTGCTTGCTTGGCGAAGGCCAAGAAACAAGAACATCTAGTGCTTATTTTTTTTATAAATGGTGCCACAGGGTCATAAATTAAGAAAACATCCACAACCATCGAATGATTATTGTAGAGCATGTCACTAAAAAGGTTCTTTTTTTTCTTAATTTCATCTTTATTTTTGGGGGGGATTCTTCTCGCATACATGATTCGACTGCATTCTATCTTCGATCTAGCCAACGCCATCATGGGCCTTTGTTCTCTAAGCAAACGTCACTCCAGAAGAGCTTCCCTTCTCCCCTTACACCCCTCCTTCCAGTCCCGTCTCATATTCCCTCATTATTTCTCCACCTCTCCACTGCCTATTTCTCTCGTCACTGTCTTTCTCCTCAAATCTGTTTGTCTTCTTTGGCTGCAGCAGCTGGTTGCAGTCTTGAGCCCAGAGTCTCATCCCGCATCCCCCTCCCCCCCACGAGTGCACGCAAAGACAAAAGGCCAGGGCTGCTTGTCAGAACACTGCCCCCTTCCTCCCTGCGCTGCCGTGCATCTGCAGAGGAGAGAGTGACCTATAGAACAGGAACCAGCAGGCTCATAGTGAAGAAAAAAAAATCACACACATACAGAATGGGGCCTGGCTGGACTGACGTCTTGCATAAGCCTTTCCACGAAGATTCCCGGTAGTAGGGCCGAGGAGAAGTGGGGTAGGGCGAGAGCCTACTTTTTCCCTGTTTGTGTGTCTCTCTGTGTGTGTGTGTTTTTATACGTGTCACGGCCTTTGTTTTTTCTCTCGTTGGGCAGAGACCGGACACGGTTGCCCAGGGCTGGAGGATTAGGGGACGAGCAGCTGATTTTAATTGACAAAGATCCGTGTTTCTCACTGGTTTTCTGGGAAAACAGCAGAGGAAGAAGCAGGGACACTGGCTAGAAGAGAGGAACAGGGACCATGGAGAGAGTGAGGGAGAGAGAGAGAGGGAGAGGGGAGGCAGAGAAGGAAGTAGAAACAGTCCAGTGCTGCAGAATGGGGTAAAAGCGAGAGGCACAATCAAAAAGAGGTCAGGTACCGAGCCTGTTTAAATTCTACTTGCTGTCTCTGTGTCTTGTTTTCTTCTGTCAGGAAACGGTGCTCATCTTGTGATTTTGGTTTACACAGTGCTTGTGGTTTTCCTTTGGAATGTGCATCTGCTTTTTGGCTTTTCATTTCTCCTTCTCTCATCCGTCCATCCATCCATATAAACCAGCTCTGAGCCTCTGGTGTGCATGTATTTTTCATAAACGTCCTCCATAGTCTGTGTTTCTCAGGCCTAGCGTTTGATTCAGCTCGGCAACGTGAATTGCACACGCATTCTGAACACAAACCTCTTCGATGATACTAACACACACTCTAAGCAGGAATATTTTGCAGGAATATTGAAGATTTGATGAAGAAACTGGCAGCTCCTGTGTCTCCTGTGTGGCTGCACTGCAGCACACACATTATGCAGGGTGACCGGAACCGGCTGAAACCGGTTTGAGGCAGACGAGGAGGCTAGGAAACAATACAGTCACTGTGCTACAGGCAGATAGCCGACTGCTTCATGGCAGCCAAAATGGCAAAGGGGTCTTCAGGAGTGATACAGCCCCGAGCAGGGATGTTAGAAAGACAGTCTTTACACACCTTGAGACGGTTATGCACGTCAGGGTCGGGAGGCACCCATGAGAACTGAGCAGATATGGTGACCGTGGGTCACTATGTGCTGTTATTCATAGTGGTCACCATCCAGAATGGTCTTTGGCGTGCCGTCCCGTGTCCCTCCTGGTGGATTGTTTCTTGATGGGCCCTGCCTGCCTAGTGCAAAAAGTGGATTTTTTTTCCCTCTGCTGTCAGGGAGAAAGGAGGAGGAGGGTGGTGGTGTTTTGTTGTGGAGGTGGTGGAAGGAAGGAAGGAAGGAAGAAGAGAAGCAAAGCAAGATTGTTTGCTGTAGTTGTCGGAACAACGAGGGTGAGGAGTGGCTCATTTGCATGTTTCCACTTCTATATGTTTGCATGTGTATGTGTGTGTCCACTTTTATTATGTGTGATATTCGATATTGTTCAAATAATTGAACTACTGCGTCGTACAGTGGCCTGATTTTAAAGGCCTCGGATAGAAACCTGAGAGTCACAGTTGTTTTCCTGTGAGCGGCACCCTCATTTGAAATTAGGCTGCTCAGCTGTAAATGTGTTTAGGCCCCATACTGGCTTTAACAGCTTAATGTCTTTCATTAAAATACTCTTGTCCTTGTGTTATATCTTTTTCTGTCTTTTGTCTGCTGCTCCTCTGCTTACATGCCTTACCACATTGGCTCCATTGTGTGTGTGGGGAAGGCCGTCTTGGCCCTGCATACCCTGTGCGTGCAGATGTTATTAGCTGTAATGGAGGCAGGGCTGCAGTGCTCTCTTCCATTTCAATAAAAGCAGCAGAGAAATGTGGGGGTGGCTAACCCTACTAGCACAACACAGCCATATTTTCCTTATATTTTTTAATTCAATTCTTCTCTTACCACTTTAAATATGCCAAAATGTTGATGTTCATATGTTGGTTGATTTTTAGTTAGTGCTAATATTTTAGAATCAACCTTATAGAGGACCAAATCTGTTTTTATTGTTTGTTTTTTGCAAAGTGTATTCTCACAATGTGGTCTTCTTAAAATTCATTTTTTTATTTTGTATATTCCTTATTTTATAATTTATATATTTTAATTTGTAACTGTTATTCTTACATTTAGTTGTTTTTTTATTATACAAAAATATTTAATTGATCATTAATATCTCTTTTATTTATTGCTTTTATTTTTGCAGATTTGGTCCTGCATACTAGTACCTTTGCAAACAAATGCTTAGGCTTAACAAACAGTTTTCTGTTTTTTTTTATTTTTTAATGTTTAAATTATCTTTAACATGTTGTATATGGGGCTTTCTTCATATTTTTCAGTACCTTTATATACTGTTCTATTTACTGGTAGACTAAAACTCCTATACAGAATGTCATGTAAATAAGAAAGGAAATGTGAATTATTTGGACATGAATTTAACTCAATTTGTATCTCAGCAAGAGTTGCTTTTTATGGTATCAACAGATATTAGCATGATAATATAATTATTGTAATGTGCATATATTTAAAATATTTTTAATGCATTGAAAATACATTTTGCACTGGTTGTGGTCATTTTATATATTGCATAGTTCAACGCAAGAATATAATGTTAAAGGCAAGAATACTGGCAATTTTTTATATTTGTAATAAAAGTGTAATATAAAATGTCTTTCCCCTTTTTTCAAAGGTGTTTAGCTCATTCTTTTAAGACCATGGGCGACATGAAAACCCCAGACTTTGATGATCTACTTGCAGCCTTTGACATTCCTGACATGGTCGATCCCAAGGCTGCCATTGAGTCCGGCCATGATGATCATGAAGGACAACTCAAACACCATGCCCACCATGAAGAGGATTCCCATGTCTCCTCTGGTCCAGATGTTGGGGTTAGTGTTATTGTTAAGAACGTCCGGAATTTTGATACCACTGAACATCTCTCAGAGAAGGATGTTCATCCTACTGTCGATAATGGACTGCACAACGGTTTCTTGCCTGTTTCACCCAACAATAGATACAGCAAAGAGAATGACAAGCTTCAAAAAAGTGAAATCCACGGGATGGCAGGAAATATCTCCACATTCAACCAATTTAGTCCCATCTCTAGTGCCGAGGAGTTTGATGATGACGACAAGATTGAAGTAGATGACCCTGCCGACAAACAAAGCAATTTACTTTTTAGACCGAACCCTCTAACCGGTCTGAGCACAAAGGCTAAAGAGCCTCGTTCTCAACTCACTAAACCAGATGGTCCATCTAGACCAAGAACAAATGGCAACTACAATCATTTGAAAGTTGAGAATAGTAGCACTAATGGCACAGTAGAACACTCAAACCTTTATGACTCTCGAAAACCAAGAAAAACTGAGGAGCCCTCCAAAGAAACCTCCAGATCCCAAGAAGCAAATGAGCCTGTCGTTGAGTTGAGTGCGACCAACCTCTCTCAAGCCAAGGCCAAATCATCTGCAAAGCTCTCATCCTGCATCGCTGCAATTGCAGCACTCAGTGCAAAGAAAGCTAACACAGAAGCAATGTCTCCAGAATCCCTTTCCACACCTCAAGACTCACCCAGAGAGGCTAAAGAGATCCCGAAGGTTACAGGGAAATCACCAGAGCAGGAGTCAGCTCTGGAGCTTGGCAAGAAGATGCTCTCAAAACAACCCGAGAGTCCTTGCAGTGTTACCAGTGAAAGCAGCAGCAAAGGGTCTCCAGCATCTCCAGCAGGGTCCATACCAGTCATTCCCAAAGTCCGCATCAAAACGATCAAGACATCATCAGGGCAGATTAAAAGGACAGTTACCAGAGTTCTGCCCGAGTTTGATCCTGACGTCTTGAAGAAAGGTATTGATTCTTCATGTAATGTTGTCTCTTCTCTGCTGTCCACTCCAATCTCGACTTCTGTTTTCTCATCTCCCACCAGAACAACTTTGCCAACCACAGTAGTAGCTACTTCTGGAGGCTCTGCCATTGAGGTAACTAAACAAATGACCATCAAACCCGTGGCCACTGCCTTCTTACCTGTCTCAGCTGTCAAGACGGCAGGCTCCCAAGTAATTAATCTGAAACTTGCCAACAATACAACTGTAAAAGCCACTGTCATACCGGCGGCATCCGTTCAGAGTGCCAGCAGTGCCATTCTCAAAGCTGCTAATGCCATTCAGCAACAAACTGTCATGGTGCCTGCTTCCAGCCTAACAAACACCAAACTTGTGCCAAAGACAGTCCACCTAACTAACTTAAATCTTTTGCCTCAAAATCCATCAGCAGCTGAGCTCCACCAGGTCCTGACCAAGTCTCAACAACCCATCAAACAAGCCATTTTGGCCCAACAACAACAGAAGAAAGTGTCTCGGGTCCAGGTCCTAACTAGCTCCCAGAGCTCAGTGGTAGAGGCCTTCAATAAGGTTTTGAGTAGCATTAACCCTGTGCCAGTTTATGTACCCAATCTCAGCCCTCCGACTTCTGCCTGTATATCTTTACCGTCCCGTGGCTACAAGTGCTTGGAATGCGGTGATTCCTTTGCCCTAGAAAAAAGCCTAACTCAGCATTATGACCGTAGAAGTGTTCGCATTGAGGTCACTTGCAATCACTGCGGCAAAAACCTGGTCTTCTACAACAAGTGTAGCCTTCTGTCACATGCTAGAGGACACAAAGACAAAGGGGTTGTCATGCAGTGTTCACATCTCATCTTGAAGCCAATTCCAGCTGACCAGATGATCCTAGCGCCATCGATAACCTCCACCGCTCCCACCTCTTCAGCTAATCTTGGATCCTCCATTGTGGGAAGTCAAGGGAAGGGAAACCCAACCACAGTGATCTCCGCACCCTCTTCAGCCCCCGTTGTTGCTGCCATGCCACTGGATAAGGATACCGCCAAGGTCTGCAAATCGAATCTGAAGTGCTTGGAGTGTAGTGAGACATTTCTGGAAGAGTCATCTCTTGCAATGCACTACCAGCAGGCTCCCGAGTCAGGTGGACAGGTGGGTGTATGTATTATTTGTGAAGAGTTTTGAGTCTGAGTCCAGGCCAAAACCAGAAGAGGGTAGAGTCCAGTCTTGAGTACTACAACACTGACTCCCTCTTTAATTTACAGAAGTAGTTAAAAGTTGTGTTTAAGGAATAGTTCACCCAAAAATAAATGATTTCATTAATTACTCACCCTCATGTCTATCCAATCCCGTAAGACCAGGGTATCCGCGGGGTCTTAAAAAGTATTAAAAGGTGATAAATCAATTTTGGGAAAATTAAGACCCTTAAAAAGTATTAAAAAGTCTTATCACGGGTTTATAAAGTCTTAAATTTTGAAAGTATTTTTTCTGAATTAGCTGTCCAACAGTTTGATTTCCAAAAACATCGTAAAAGTGTGTGAATGTAGTCATTTTTATTAAAAAAACGAACAGGTACATGAAAAACTAGGCTATTTTGGGTGCGTTCGTTAATTGCCTCTCTGTCATGTCAATCACTGTACTGATTGCCTACACCAATAACTAATCCCTAAACCTACCCGTCACTGTAACCTAAACCAATGAAATCGGTTGCAGGGCGGGATTTCCGCTTAAAGTGGTTTGGGGAAAAAAAAATTGCGCGTATTAAAATGCACCAAAATGTTTTAAGAGAAGGGTGGTGAACGCATGAACAACCTAAAACTGTTAAATTAAAAGTATCACTGATGTAAATGGTTACAGCTTGAAGTGGCGGTGAGGTATTAAAAAATATTGAGAAGGTCTTGAAAAAGCCTTGAAAAGGTATTAAAATTAACTTCAAGATTCCTGCATATACCCTGAAGACTTTTGTTCATCTTCGGAACACAAATAAAGATCTTTTTAATGAAATCTGAGAGCTTTCTGTCTCTCCATAGACAGCTATGCAACTACCACTTTGACGATTTAAAGAGTTCATTAACCCTCTAAGACCGATGGGAGCGTCGGCGCTCCCGTTTGCGTGTGTCTGTTTAAAAGCCTATAGAAACTGAAACCAAATGGCTAGCTCAATCATTCTTTTTGCATACAAAACCAGAGATGTAACATGTTCAGATCAAGCTTCCAACATGCCCATGTTGCGTTGTTTTCACCCTCTAATCAGTCTGTACAAACTGCGTAATATTCGTTTACAAAAAACAACAACACAAAAATGCTTTGCACGTCTTTCCACACATGTTCTGTAGATCTGCGATTGATATTTACGTCTTCCGATGACTCATTGACGTATCACGTTCTGTGCATTATGACCCCGGGTGTGTCACGTGTTGTGACGTCACACGCTGCGTCATTTGACCATGCGTTTGACTCCCGTTTGACTCCCATTTGCTATATGTTCCTTATATCGTTATTGTCTTTTTACCATCGCTTTATTTTATTATTTCTTTCTCCTTTAGACGTTCACAAATACAAGGACATTCACACACACACACACACACACACACACACACACACACACACACACACACACGCGCGAGCGCGGGCGCGCGCACGCACGCAGCGTTAGGTCTAAACGAAAGTACACGCCTTTTTTTTGAATGAGTGTAAAAATGAGTGTATCTTAAAAACTAATTTATGTAAACAGTTCAAATCAATTCTGTATAGTTTTAAATTGATTTGTGCACGTTTTTCTCATTGACAAGTTTGAAGTTGACATTTATTAATTTTTTGTATTGAAGAAAATACATAAAAAAAATAATAATAATTTTTTTTTTCTTTTTGTTTATTGCACTTTTGAGATATTTATATAGTTACTATTGATTTATTACAAACATAGCCTTCAAACTGGGAGAGTAAGGATTATTTTGATGTATGGCATATGAAAATGCTCAAAAAAATGACAGCACAGCATGTAAAAATACAAAGATATACTCTGGTGGAATTGTTCTATGGGAGGTCATAAAGGGTTAAGAGATCGTAAAAGTAATCCATATGAATTGAGCGGTTTAGTCAAAATATTCTGAAGAGACACGATCGCTTTATATGATGAACAGATTGAATATAGGCTTTTATTCACATATAAATATTAATCAACTCGCACATCAGTTGTGGTAAACGAAAGCTCAAGCATGTTCGCTTGACTTGCAAGAACCAATGAGGTTCATTCAAGTGTTATTCAGCACGTTTGAACTTCTGCAGGAGGTTTGTTCTCACATGTCAAGCATGTTCAGTTGAGCTTCTGTTTATGTTCGCTGATCAATGTTTACATCTAAATAAAAGCCTAAAATTAATCTGTTCATCATATAAAGTGATCGAGTCTCTTCAGAATATTTGGATTAAACCACTCAATTCAATTGGTAGTTGCTGTCTATGAAGGGACAGAAAGATTGTAGATTTAATAAAAAAGATCTTTATTTGTGTGCCGAAGATGAACTAAAGTCTTACGGGTTTGAAACGACATGAGGGTGAGTAATCAATGACAGAATTTTCATTTTTGGGTGAACTTTCCCATTATAGACTTTTTTTAAACAATTTCATAACTTTTCCTTCAACTTAAACAGAAAACCTGCACCATTTGCCAAATGCTACTGCCAAACCAGTGTAGCTTTGCTTCCCATCTGCGGATCCATCAGCACAAGTCTCCATATATCTGCCCTGAATGTGGAGCTATCTGTCGGTCTGTCCATTTTCAGTCCCATGTGACCAAGAACTGCCTGCACTACACACGCAGAGTGGGCTATCGGTTAGTACTGCATTACTGTCTATAACTGTCAAGGCCAAAACAAGCTCCACGATTCCTTGAAATGGCTTCATTTTTCATGTAAAAGATTTGTTTATTTATGCAAAGCAAATGAATATAAAATGGGTGATTTTTAACATCAGCCAAGGATCAGCAAAACTGTTTAGTTATTTTCACTGACCACTAGGGGTGTAGCAATGAATGATGCCACAAGATATCACAATTAAAAAATGCAGCAACATACATTTATAATATGTTAATATAAATATTAACATATATATGAAAAATTTATTGCAATAAATCATGCACTCTTTTACAAGAGAAAAGTATAATGGGAGTATCGAGTCACAACTTAAATGTCGTGTATTGAACCAAATTGTGAGATGTCCACCCCTACTGACCTCATTTTATTCTTATTTCTGAGTTGACTTAAAAGCTCCTATTTATCCATAAAACATGTATTGAAATAAAAAATAAAAAAAAGCTGCCTAAGTGTTTAATTGGTTTTGAGTGGAACATGAAATGAGGGCTCGTCATGCTTTCAAAATGCCAATCACAGAGCTATTCACTGTTATTATTCTGCCATTCGCCCATTAATGATGCCACATTAAAGGTGACTGGCATCGATTATGGAAACATAAAAGACGTTTAGGTTATATTCAAGAGTAACACTTTTTTTTTTCTTCTTTGGCCATAGCTGTGTTCACTGTAGCATCATCTTCGCTGACGTTGCTGCTCTCAAGTCACACATTCAGGGGTCCCACTGTGAAATCTTCTACAAATGCCCCATCTGCCCCATGGCTTTTAAATCGGCCCCCAGTACACATTCCCACGCCTACACCCAGCATCCAGGAGTTAAAATTGGAGAGCCTAAGTGAGTCATTTCTCTATACATTTACAGAATTTATAGAATAGTGTGTGATTCATGATATCTTCTTTGTCCAGTTTCTATTTTTCTTTCTTAATGTTTTTGTTTTGAAGGTGGAAACAGTTTTTTTTTGTTTTTTTGTTGGAGAAACCACATGGTTGAGTAAAGGAAAATGTATAAATAGCCAGTCAATATATCCAAATAAACCCAAATGGGTCATCTGATTTTATATATTTATTACTTGACAAATTAGTAAATAATAGACATGAAATATTGATTTGAGTTGAAGTAATTGTATTATGTGAGAAGAAACACTGTGACGTGAAACCCACATAGCTATGTTTTTCTGGGATAATGGGCTGTTATACAGTTAGAGCAGTCATTATACAAAAATATTTGACTTCAAAGTGCTATGATATACCTATCAGAAACAAGTATTTTATAGATCTGTATAATATTGTTTATTGCAGATGATACTAATGGATATTTATACTTTGTGGATTGTTTTTTCACTAAGGTAAAACACTATCCATGCATGCACTAAACACGGCCATCATTCGGACAAAACAAGCTTGCAGTAATTCTTAGTAGTAGTAGAGTGGAGAGAAACTCAATAGGTGTGTCAAATCACTTCGTTTATAACTGACCTTTTCAGGTGCAGAAAGAAATTATGCACGGTGGCTTTAATTACTGTGCCCTCTCTTTGAACTCGACCCCCCCCCAAATGGCCTGTCAGCACTTTTAATGAAAAGGCCAGATGGTTTGTTTGCACTTCCTGTGTTACCTGTATCTATGTTGGAAACATGATCAGTTGGTTTATTGACAGCATGAGTGTTTAATGCAGATGTCAGACACATAAATGAGCTGACAAGTTTCCGTATGGCATAATTCCTTCAACACAGCATTTACGCTTTAGACAGAGAATGTTGTGTGTTTTGTTCGGCCTGAGATATTTAACCTTGTAATGAGAAGTAGGAATGTACACCTACACTAGTAGGAACAGGCAACCAAATATTTTAGAAAGTACTCACTGGCAATGTGTTATGTTTTGTTTTGCAGGCTGATCTACAAGTGTTCCATGTGTGACACCGTTTTTACCCAGCAGACTTTGCTCTACACGCACTTTGACCAGCATATATCTAATCAGAAAGTGTCTGTCTTCAAGTGTCCAGATTGTTCGGTGCACTACGCCCAAAAGCAGCTCATGATGGATCACATTAAAGTAAGGGGGTAAAATCACATTTTTTTATTATTTGTCATTTGCCATAATAAATTGTGTGTTAACAGGTCATTTAAATATAGTTAAATTAAAATCTTATATATACTATATACATTCATACATACATTTTAATCAAGTAAATTAGTTTAAATTAAAAATCTTGAACTTAATTTTAATTTTTTAACAGTTGGCATTTTATTATTATTTAATATGAACAATTATCATTTTAAAATATTCATATTAATTTAAAAAATATATATAATATTACACTTTTTTTTCTTTTTTTTTTCAAGTCCCTGCATGGCACCTTAAAGACCATCGAGGGCCCTCCAAACCTGGGCATCAATCTCCCTCTCAGCTCCAAACCTACTAATTCCATGAGCCTAAATAACAACAACAACAAGGAGAGTGGCTCTATCAACAGCCTTGAAAAGGGAGAGAAGAAGCCAACATCCTCGACAAAGAAGAAAAGTAATGGGACAGACCTTCCCAAAAAAGTCCCATCGTCCGCCTCCTGTCCTGGCTGGACTTGCATGGAGTGCGACCGCTTGTTTACACAGAGAGAAGTCTACATCGCGCACATGAAAAGAGAGCATGGGAAGGTAACGTGTAATGAGAAACAACTCTAATAATTATTACAAACTCCGCTCAGAGAGACCCAGGGCTATAGGAACAATCTGAAAAATCAGGAAGACACATTATGAGCTCTAATTGAATGTATGCACACGTATAGGCATGATTATGATTAATCTTTTTCTTTCTGCTACACCAGCAACTGAAAAAGCATCCGTGTCGACAGTGTGAAAAGTCCTTCAGTTCCTCTCACAGTTTATGTAGACACAACCGAATCAAACACAAGGGCCTACGGAAGGTCTACTCGTGTCTGTGAGTATCATGTGTTTCTGGACCATCCATGCTTGTTTACTCAGTTCTAGGTCCCTCGTGCCCTCACTTTTCATGCTTAAAACACTTCATTTTACTCTAAAGCTAGTCACAAACATTTATGAGTGTCAAACTGATCTCTCTTGGGTTTTCACAGACATTGTCCAGAACCTAGTCGCACTTTCACCAAAAGACTGCTGCTAGAGAAACACAATCAGTTGATGCATGGCATCAAAGACACAGAGGCCAAGCTTCCGGCAGATTCCAGCAGCACAGAGGCCACCGTGGGCAAAGAGCAGGTATCCAACAGACAGACTAGCACATTTGCATCTGTATTGTCTGGGAATTAGTTCAATTAGATGTACACTACTGTTCAGAAGTTTGGAATCAGTAAGATTTGTGTTGTGTTGTCGAAATAATGTGCTCATCTAGGCTGCATTTGATCAAAATACAATAAAAACAGTAATGTTGAACTTTTGAAGTATTATTACAATTTATAAGAACTGTTTTCTATTTTAGCATATTTTCAAATGTAATCTATTCCTGTGATGGCAAAGCTGAATTTTCAGCATCATTACTCCAGTCTTCAGTGTCACATGATTTGCTGCTCAAGAATCATTTATTTTTTAATGTTAAAGGGTTAGTTCACCCAAAAATGTCGTTCTAACCCCGTAAGACCTTCGTTCATCTTCGGAACACAATTTAAGATATTTGTGATTAAATCTGAGAGCTGGGTCACTCCTCCATTGGCTTCTAAGGGATTGAAACTTGCCATACCCGAAAAGTCATTAAAGACATCGTTAAAATAGTCCAAGTGACTACAGTGGCTCAATCTTAAGTTTATCAAGCAACGAGAATACTTTTTGAGCGCAAAACATAAACAAAAATAACGACTTTATTCAAGTATTCATTTTCATCTCTGTTGCCTTGAGATATTCACGTAGTATAATTGCGTAGCGCGTCTGTGTTATACGTCACACGCAGGCTCACTATTGGTCGACGCTGGTCATGTGTGTGATGCGTGTGACGTTCAACCAGAAGCATTACGAAATTATACTACGTGAATATCTCAAGGCCAACAGAGATGGAAATGAATACTTGAATAAAGTCGTTATTTATTTATTTATTTTTTGCGCTCAAAAAGTATTCTCGTTGCTTGATAAACTTAAGATCTAGCCACTGGCAAGTTTCAATCCTTTAGAAGCCTATGGAGGAGTGATCCAGCTCTCAGATTTAATCACAAATATCTTAATTTGTGTTCTGAAGATGAACGAAGGTCTTACGGGGTTGGAACAACATGAGGGAGAGTAATTACTGACAGAATTTTCATTTTTGGGTGAACTATCCCTTTAAAAACATTTGTGCTGCTTAATTCTTTAAGCTATGGAAACTGATACGTTCTTTGATGAATAGAGGGTTTAAAAGAACCGCATTTTATTTGAAAATGAAATTTTTTTGATCACTGTAATCAATGCATGCTTGCTAAATAAAAGTATTAATTTCTTTAAAAAAAGTTTAAACTGTAGTGTATATGAACATGTAAATGACCTTATGAAGTCATAGTCTTTTATGAGAGATGCACAATATATTATTTATAATGTGATTTCCCTCACTTTAATGTGCATTTTATCACTTCAATTACTAATAAGGTTAGATTTTTGCAAATTTTTTGAATGAAAGATCAAAAGGATAAACAATGCAGATTTATTTTTTATAGCCATTTTTAATCATATATACCAGGGGTGCCATTAATTATAATTATATATTTATATATATATAAAATATATATATATATATATATATATATATATATATATATATTATTATATATATATATATATAAGCATCTGCTAAATTATTAAATGCAAGTGCATTTCCGCTTCGCGCCGGGCTCCTAGTCAGCCTGTCGGGGTGGTATTCGTTATAACAACCGCCTTGCTATACATTATCCCTTACTTATCAGTGCATTCCAAATATTTTAGCATTGCATAAAGCATTGTTGTTATTTTGTATCCTCAGTTACCCAGTCCTAAACGAAAGCACCACTCTGAAGATGAGGATGCCGAGAGGGAAGAGGAAGTGGAGGAGGCCGGAGGGGCCGTGACTCCTGGCAAGAGGTCCAAGAGCTCATCCTCACAACCTCTAAAGAAGCTAAAGATCAATGTCTTCAAAACACACAAATGCGCCGTGTGTAGCTTCACCACCGAGGACATCGTGAGTTTCCACGAGCACATTCCTCAGCACAAGACCGACGTCTCGTCCTTCCAGTGCCGTGAATGCGGCCTGTGCTACACCTCGCACCACTCCCTGTCCCGACACCTGTTCATCGTGCACAAGCTGAAGGAAGCCCAAGGACTCGGACGCCACAACGGTCAGCAAGAGAACACGCCCAACCCAGAGGCCAACGACGGCATCCCAGATACTCAATGTAAAGTATGTTCCAAAACTTTTGAAACGGAGGGAGCCTTAAACACACACATGCGGACACACGGAATGGCCTTCATTAAGTCCAAACGGCTGAGCGCAGCTGAGAAGTAAGAGCGAGGTAGTGCCCCCTAGTGGATGGATGATGGGTTGCAAGGAATTATTTGTTTGTATGTTGTCATAGAGAACGTGTTGTATTCCTTCACTCTGGCCTCTTTGTATGCTCATTTGTTGTGCATACGTATACATATATATATATATATATATATATAAATATACATATATATACAAAATGTATAAATCTATACACACAGAATGTGTGTTTAAAGATGTGTAATATATTAAAAACTGATTTAAGTGTATTTAATTATCTATGAGAACACATTTTGTATACTTTATGATAGATGTTTGTATGCGTGTTGGATAGACCTTTTTTATAGATTTTTTTTTATTTTCTATTTTAGACAGTTCTCGTTGTCTTCTTGTGGGAACAGATACTGTCCAAAACAGCTGTGTCAGTCTTGGGATGCACTTTCGGTCCTAATTCCCGAACTGCTGCTAAAAAAAAAAAGAATGCACAGAATGTCACAGTTACACTTCTCAATGAGACATTTTGCACTCCATAAGGACAATCAGTCCACAACTTACAACACAAGCAGGAAAAGACGAAAATGGCATTTGACTGAAGAATTGGTCATGGAATCGAGCCTGAAAGCTTCTGTTCTGTCAATTAGTTGTCCAATTAAAGCTACTATAATTTAGCACTACGGAAGAACAAGATATGAAAGTAGTTCTTTAAATTTATATATCTCAGCCACTGCCAAGAGGTTGTGTTGAATCAATATGTGTTTTTTTTTTTTTACTTTAAATTATCGTCACACCCGGACGATTCTCCTCACTTCATTTCTTCTCAGGCAGCTTGTTCCAATAACTTGAGTTATTTTTGGTTGCATTTTGTATTATTCACATATACTACAGTGGGTCAGCTTTGGCCTGTTATCAAGAACCATATTTCGAATTAATGCCCGTTTAATTTTGAGGTTCTTTGGGAAGCTTTTATTTGTCATTTGAATCCAAACCACTTTGGTCTGCAGATATGTGAAAGTATAAATTAAACAAATCCTGAATATGTTCATTTATAAGTTCCTTCCCTATAGTACGTGACACCCCACTTTTAGTCTTCTCATTCATGAAATCAGTAAATCATAAGTGCTTATATTCTACACATTGTGGTCAAGTGCCTTTGGCGCTCAAAAGCCAAATGTAGATTTGACATTAATGTCCTAATGTTTTTTTAGAGCGACATGTTATGGAAAATTCTCAAGTATAATGTTCCACTCACTCACATGCTAAGTGTGATAAAAGTGGGGGTGGGGGGAGCAACAAATGCTGCCTTCACTATAAATGAATGTTTTGGTCTAATGTGAATGAGCTATACAAAATTTGTTTTTTGCTTTTTTTTTTTTTTACCCCTCCAACTCGACTGTAGCATTTAATTTCAATGTTTCACTTAATGATGAGCTCAGTCGTTCTTTTTTTATTATTATTTGTCCTTGATTCCATCTCGAAACGCTGTATTTTGCTCTCATTTTCCTTTGGATATACGAGGATGCATATGTGCATGAGAGAAGCCATTCACAGTGGTTGTTCTGTTTTATAGAAGTTCTTGCTGATGTTCGGTAGACCTTGTTCTATGTTTGTGCAAAAAAACTGTTATCATTAATAAATGATACATAAACAGAAATATTCAGTTCACATGTATTTGTATAGCGCTTTTCCCAATAAATATTGTTTTAAAGCAACTTTACAGAAAATGCATGCATCTTCTACATTAAAATTTAGAGTGATCTGTTATCAGAGGTGACGTTGTCCAAGTTATGTATTTCAGAAATGTACATATACAAATCACACAGCTAAAAATCTATTAATTTAATCAATGTAATTTAAGGCAGATACAATGAGCTCATAATGAATACATTAACAAATGATTAGGATATATAGAAAATATAGCATTGGTGCATGTTGATTCAGAATATCTTACATGTTTACAGTCGTATGGAGTTGTTATACTTCCGAAATTCATTCAATCTTATTTGGGCCTGTTTTAATGAGCTTGAAAGCATTTTCTTGTTAGCCGCTGCTCTTGGTCACCATTGTTACAAGGGAATTAAAAGTCCTGATTCTCCGAATAAGGGACCAGTGTGAAACGCTACAGTGTGATTGATGCGTTCATGTTGTCAGGGGTGACATTGACTATAATGTGACTAAATAAATCACACTGTACCCTAACTCTCAAAATAATTAATTGGTTTGAGTAGGGCAAACTTAAATTAAACAAATTAGTTCAATTAATTGAGTTTTTAGAACTTTCTTTTTCTTTTGAGTTCACAAAACTAAAACATTTGAAGAAATCTGAATGTTTCATTGTTTTGAGTTTTATGAACTTGTTTCTTTTAATTTAGACAAACTTAAATATAACTGAAACTGGGCTGGGGTTTCTATTTCCCAGTCATGGTACTCGGTGCCATGTGTAATAATTGAGGTAAAAATATCCAAAAAAATGAGCTACACGCATCAAAAGAATGAGAAGAAATAAGGGCGAAGATGTCATTAAAAAAATGAAAAGTTATAGTGTTGCAGAGATATCAACCTAAATTAGCATTAGCATTACTAGCCCCGGCCCGACAGGTGTTGTAATACCAGTTTCGGCCATGGGAGGCGGTATGCGGGCAACATACATAACCACCAGCCAAACTGCAACACACGAATAACTCGCACTGCTTGTATCTCTTTAGTCTCTAAAAATCTCCAAATGCTCCACGCGAAACTGCGGTCTTACTATCGTGTCAATTGATTTGATTAATATGCGCGAGGGAGAGAGAGCAGGACCGCTCTCGTGTTGTTTGAAGACGTGAGAGTGCGCGCGCGCGCGGCCGGGGCTCTCTCTCTCTCTCTCTCTCTCTCTCTCTCTCTCTCTCTCTCTCTCTCTCCTCTCTCTCTCCTCTCTCTCTCTCTTCTCTCTTCCTCGCTCGTAAGTAACGCGCCCTGTCAAGCGCAGCGGCAGCAGTCATTCTATTTCTACATCCCTCACCGATCAAAATAGGCTTTGGCGGGACAAAGCAGACTATTTGACGGTTTTAGAAGATTAACAACCTGAAACTAAAAAACAGACTAGAGTAGGCCAACTTTCTGGAGGTATACTGCCCCCATCTGGTATGGAATATGTGGAGTATGAATTGATTTTTTGACATAAGGCACCTTTAAGTTGGAGGTTTAGTAGAGTTTAATGCTTTGCTAATTAAAAATAGTTTATGTTGTAGTACAGTATGTTAAATTTTCTATATCGCATTCATTCAGTAGCCTAATTGTTATGCTATGCTAATGCTATCAAAGCAATAAGTTAGCATTTGTTGAATTAGCTAATTAAAGCTAGACAAGTTTCCTCTAATCAAACTTGTCATGATCTCAAATTTTAAGTTGAGATCATAGGATGATTTTAAGTTAAATAAATGAATGAATGCGTTTACTCAGATATTTCAAGTTAAGAGCAAATAAAATGTCAGGTCAGAGTACAAAATAAAAATATGCAAGTTCTGCTTACTTTGAATTTTCTAACTTACAAATATTGATGTAACTTATTACCTCTTAGTTTTTCCAACTGCAGGTTTACAGTGTAGTGTAAATCTGAGGCATTAGAGGAAATATCATTTTATAACATTTCTCCTTGTTAAACGTGCTACATGTTAAGATTCTTTCTGCCTTAAATATTTGTGAACATAATTCATTTTTCTGACTGAATGGAGTTCTCATTTAGGTGACATTGAAATATCATTGTTTTGACTTTTGTTTCTCATACATGAGACAATGATATTCGGTAAGAGTATTGCAATATGGATTGCACAGCTCAGATGATTTGGCCTTGGAAGAATCTTATCAGAAATATTTAAGATTTTTTTTTTTCTCCAGATTTTGTTCTTCAGAGCAGATAACAAATCATGACCACATTCACAAAACAAACATTGTGTTGTCGAGTTGTTCATTGGCCTCCCGGTGGTAAAGGGCTGATTATGTCTGGTTTGGGTGTGATGGCCAGACTAGCATCCAAGCGTGCCGATTTGATTTCCATGGTCATTTTGAATGACGGGTCACATGTCCACCTCTTCTCCCATCATGTGTTCAGGTCTCACATTATTTAAACCAGTGAAACGGCCAAAATGAATCACTGTACAAGATGCCACGGTTAACATGGAGTGCTGTCACTCTGATGTACTTGTTCGTTTTTCACGACGCATGTGCCTGGAACGTGTCACAAAAATGCATGGGGGACACAAAAGAGTTCTTTTCGGAATTACAGAAAGAAACTCCAAGAAAATACGCTGTTTTGAGTAAGTAATAATGCCAGACTTTTACTGAAGCATCATTTTTATACCTCTACGTGAATGGGGGTCATGTTTCGGTTGAGCTTTGCTTTTTATTTTACTCCCAGAAACATGAACGTAATTATTGCCTGGCTTTGACACATTTCTGTTCTCATGGAACTCTGTTATCAGACATTTTAATTTAACAATATTAATAATATTTAAAACATTGTTTAGAGGTGTTTATATGTATTTTTTTTTGCTTTTATGTATAATATTTTTAAATAATATAATCTAAATATATTATTTTCATATAAAATGTTTGTTTTTGTTTAATATTATTTATGATATATAAATATATACATACAAACATACAGCACACACACACACACACATATATATTTCATATTATGTATTGTATATTTATAGTATTTTTAATTTATATTTATAATATCTTTATTTATTTTTGCATTATTATTATTATTTTATACATTATTCTCTAAAATATTATAGAGCTATTTATTTTTCATATTATTTAGTTTTTTTAATTTATTATGTTTATTATTATGCTATCAATATTTTTTTATTTTGTTCATGTGTTTTTGAGACTAAACAGGTTGTTCTCAGTGGTTGCTAGGGCATTGCTATGCAGATGTTATTATTATTATTAATTGATTATTATATCCATTATTGTTCATACATTATTGATTGATAATATATTTCAATTGAGCTATTTATTTTTCATGTTATTTGTCTTATCACATTTTTATATTTATTTAAAAAAATTCTCTTTATTTATCAATCTATTATTTTTATTTTATCCATACATTATTCTATCTATCTATCTATCTATCTATCTATCTATCTATCTATCTATCTATCTTATCTAATATATTATCTATTATATATCTATTTTAATATATATATATTATTATTCACTATTATATATATAAACATAGCATGGTGTGATTGTTTTTAATTTTTCATTCATGTCCTGCTCCACTTGTTGTAGTGTATGATGCGTTTGGTAAGATAGGCAGTGATGTTGAGGGAGGGAACGTGAACAGACCTGGATCTCAGAGAGAGTGTCTGTCCGTGGAGGGCCCCGAGTTCAGGGGACAGTACTGCCAGGTGTTCCTCAAACAGGTACAGGTAAACTCACAAAAACAATATGTACACCTCAATCCACAAAGAAAAAATATGTTATAATATTGCATATTTTTACAATAAGTGTGTTATGTATCATGCTAGTGTGTGATACAAATATTGCAATGTGATTAAACAACCCGACACTGTCTGGAATGGAGATGAAAGAGTGATTGTTGGTGATATTTTCTGTTGTGCAGGGCAGGGTGGAGTACTTCGTAGGTGTTTGTGTTCCAGACTCTTGTACAGAATCAGACGTCCAGACGCTGGTGGTTTATGGTGAGTAAAATCATTATGTCTGATGTACACAAAACAATAATGCCACCATTAAATTTTTTTTTTCATTGCATTAGACAAACAGTGAACTATGTGTGATTTATTTGAAAGCAAGAAAAAAATGGATTTACTATGGTTCTTTATCATTTTTGTGTGTGGCAATGTCTACAATTTGTGTGTTTGTTTCTGCAGAGGCATTTGAACAGAAACATATGTCTTTGCTTCCTTCTTTGCCTTCAATCTTGATGTCGGATTCCACATTGGGCATATTTATGACTCAATGCCTCAGTGATTCCCCCAATGCTGACCTGTCTGCTGTAGTCTGCCTGTGAGTAGCACACATGCACACACGCACGACGCACGCACACACCACAGCACACAAACCACCACGCACACACACACACAACACACACACACAACACACACACACTGATGCAACCAAATGTGCACAATGTGTGGGTTCAAGCTTAGAATGAGTGTTTTATTAAACAGGCACACTTGATTATGTTATTCCTAGATTGCTCCTTTTATATAGTCTTTTATTTATTTATTTTACTTTTTAGAAGTAGCTTTTATTATTTGACTTATGATACTTGCACATGTACGGAGCACCTAAAGGTAAAAAAACGTATTTTAGAACTTTTGCTTTTCCGCAAGAAACTTGGCATTTCTCTTTAAAAAAAAAAAAAGTGCGTTCCCCAAAAAAACATTGCAGTTGCGACAGAATGCAAAAGCATTGATGCATTCCTTTCCATCTCATATTTTTTTCCAACACATCTCTTTTAGAGGCTCTGCACATGTTCCCCATACGCTCCCAAATTGTTGTCTGTGATTTCCAGTTGCTATGCAGCTGCTAAGGTATTTTAAGACTTTTTTTTTTACGATATTAGTGTTTTTGGTGGTTGCTTGGAAGTTACTATGCAGTTTCTAAGGCATTTTGAGACTTTTATGCAGTTGCTAGGGTATTTTGAGCAGTTGCTTGCTAGGGCATTGCTATGAAGTTGCTAAGATGTTTTGAGACTTTATTCGGCTGCCTGGGTTTTATCGGTGGTTGCTAGGACATTGCAATGCAGTTGCTAAGGTGTTTTTGAGACTTTGTTTAGACATTTGCTAGGTTGTTCTGGGTGGTTGCTATGGCATTGTTACAGGGCTCTCAAGTGTCACGCACTCCCGCTGTTACGCTCTCCCGCCACACATTGTATTTCTCACACGGAAAAACTATTTATAATATATTTAATATGCCGCAGCGCCCAAAATTTCTCAGGCCACTCCGCCCTTACTATGGAACCAGCAGGAATCAAACCGTCTCCCCTGGGTGTTCTTAGTTGAGCCCGCCATTTATCGGCCAATCAAAAAAAAAAAAAAGGGGGGCTAACAATAGCCAATCAGAAAATAGCACTATTGTATCTGGGTAAGATTTAACGCAATTGTCATGAAACAACCCCATTCCTGCGACCCGTCCAAAGGTGTTTTGAGACTTTATTTAGTTGTTCTTTGTGGTTGATAGGGCATTGCTATGAAGTAGCTAAGGTGTTTTGATATGGTTGCCAGGTTGTTATGGGTAGTTGCTTGGGCATTGCTAGGTAAATGCTAGGTTCCAGTTGGTAAAGAGTTTTTGAGACAATACAGTTGCTACGTTGATCTGGTGTTTGCTAGGCAAGGCAACGCAAGGCAAGTTTATTTATATAGCACATTTCATACACAATGGTAATTCAAAGTGCTTTACATAGGAGAAAATAAAATAATCAAAACAAATAAGAATAACTAAAACAGTTTAGAATAAAAAATAAAATAAAGTACAGTAAAAACAGTCGGACGAACAGTGGCACAGTGCTCATTCAGTAAATGCATAGCTAAACAGAAGTGTTTTGAGTCTGGATTTGAATGTGACTACTGTAGGAGCACATCTGATCTCTTCTGGAAGCTGGTTCCAGCTGCGGCTGGCATAGTAGCTTAAAGCGGACTCTCCTTGCTTAGAGTGAACCCTTGGTATTTCTAACTGATGCGATCCTAATGATCTGAGTGATCTGTTGGGTTTATATTCAGTGAGCATATCTGCAATATATTGAGGTCCTAGCCCATTGAATGATTTATATACCAGTAATAATACTTTAAAATCAATCCTAAATGTAACTGGGAGCCAGTGTCAAGACCTGAGGACTGGTGTGATATGTTCATATTTTCTGGTTCTGCTCTGCGTTCTGTATGAGCTGCAACTGTCTTATGGTCTTTTTAGGAAGGCCAGTGAGGAGTCCATTACAATAATCCACCCTGCTGGTGATGAAAGCATGCACAAGTTTCTCTAAGTCTTGACTGGAAACAAAGCATCTAATTCTTGCAATATTTTTCAGATGATAGTATGCTGATTTAGTTATTGCTTTGACATGACTACTGAAACTAAGGTGAAACTAAGACTACTGCTAGGGTGTTGCTAGGTAGATCATAGGGAATTCTGTGTGGTTACTAGGTGAATTGCTATGCAGTTACTTTAAGCTACTTATTTTTGCTCTTTGTCATGCGTTTTTTAGGCCAAAACTTTTTTTGTCACATACAACAAACATTACCTCACTATCCGCTAGCTGCCTGTCCCCTGAACACACCGTAAAAAGACGCGGTCTCTGCAGACACCCCAGGCTCCACAAACGGCAACAAAAACAAACTGTAGCGACCCGCGCCACGAAACATAACAAATGTTCCAGCCAATATTTGGGCGTGGGTTTGGGGGCTGGGGGGTTAGTGCGTGGATGAGGTGGAGGGACGGTCTAGCTAGCCTCCGTTTTGTATGACAATACTTTAAACGTCAACAAGAAGTTACGTCACCCGACATCGCTTAGAGCACCTTTAAGTGTTTTGAGACGTTTGATGCAGTTGTCCTGGGTGGTTGCTAGGCATGTTGTTCTGGGTGGATGCGTTTGCAAATAAGGATGTTTTTCTTGGAGCAAAAACATTAACAAGTGTGTAAGAGTTTTTTTTTTTATGTGTCTCAGGTTTGTTTGCTGTGCATTATTGGCACTTCCTCTCATAGCGTCCATCTATGTGGCGTTAATAAAAAGGAAGAGAATGAGAGAGGTGAGGCCAGCGGCGGGTTTTGCTCAAACCTCAAACACCAACCAATATGGCGCTGTCTTGACTAATGGCTCGGCCAATCAGAGTAAAGCATGCAGTGATGCCCCTGATGCCTCACAAACGAGGAATCCAAATGCAGAAAATGACCAGCAGGGCAAGTACATTCACAGAGACATACAGATACCCTTTCTAGCATTTATAGCATGTGTGACTGCACTGATTTTACCCATTTTAATGGATTATTTTTTCACATTTCATGCCCTTTCATCGCATTATTTCCCCCTCCTCTATCCTCATATTTTCTTTTCTCAGCGGTGTTATCATGCCTTCAGGCGTTCTCTGTTCAAAACAGCAGTCAGGGGGTGCTCGCCATGGAAAGCTCTGGAAGCAGTTATTCCTCTCTGAATGGTATCCGTATCCTCAGTCTACTCTGGATCATCTCAGGCCACACCGTGCAGCTCAGTGCCTGGAGTAATCTGGGTGAGAGTGAGGGGGAGATATCCATACCCATGCACTACTTTGACTATGAATTGAGAGAAAAGTGATATTTGTGTCTTTCACTTGATTTGTTTCCATGTAGATAATGATAAGAGGTGGAAGGACATGGTAGAGAAGAACCCTTTGTATGTCTTGGCCTTCAGTGGGCCAGTGTATCTTGCGGTTGACTCTTTTCTGCTGCTGGGGTAAGACCATCTTAGCAATAAAGCCCAACAGTCGGGTTCCAGAAGTAAAAACTCCATTCATTTGATTTAATGATAACTTATAAACCTTTAAAGACAGCCTTACTGTGAGCTACAATATGGCATTTACTTCTGTTGAAGCCATTAGACTGCACTATATACTTTTTTGAAATTCCTATGGGAGAAATTAAAAATACTTCCGGAACCAACGCTGCTGAAAAAATGGGTTGTTGAACTGGCTCATATGTCATATTAGACAAACATATGAAATATTGTCAAGACTTAGCCAGGAGAATTTAAAGCAATCAGGATCAAAAGCAATCTATGATCATCACAGTACTATCATTTGCCTTGTTGGCTATTCATAAAAAAAAGGGCTCTGTTTAAAATAAAGTGGCAGTGTTTAAAGACACTATAGATATGCTATTTTTAAACCACATGACATTTAATATTCATTTATCGGTATTTAAGTGTTTTTTAAGATTTAAGATTTTTTAAGATTTAAGTGTTTTTCAACTAAAAACAACTTTTCAACTGTGTTTTGGCCATTCATTTACACTACAATGGCGATTTGGGGGACTGAAAACGGGTTTCAGAGTGCAAGTATCTGAAAATGATACCGTTATTGGCTCCGTGTAAACTACAAAAACACAAATGTGCATGTGTTCAGTCTTTAGGCGTGTAGTGTGGGATGGCAGCATAATACAGCGTTTTTAGTAGCTTTTGCAGATCTGTGTAAACAGGGTTCGTTTTGACAACATTGTCATCTGTACACGAAAAACGCAAAGGAAAAACTTTTCTTTTTTTAGTACATCGTTGTCGTGTAAACATACCTTAAGGCTTTTTTTATACAATTACTATCGTGTTCTGGGTGGTTCCTGGGGCGTTGCTATGCAGTTGCTGAGATGTTTAGAGACGTTTTATGTGGCTGCTAAAAACAGTTTTACTGAATTGAGAAAAGTTGTGATTTGTTTTAAATAATATGCTTGTATTTATTCATATAGTTGTGATTTATGTTTCAGAAAAATAAATGCATTTATATTGTACAGAAATGCCCAGAAGAATTGTGTACAATTTACTTTTAACAGTTTTTTTTATGCGTATCTTACTAAATTATGCCTAATTACAAGCAACTAACCATAAACCAAACCCCGAAAGTACATGTAGTTAAGTAGCCTAATATTACTCATCATTACTTATTTGTGTAATAAAGTGTAACCAAAACATTGTTTATCCACGTTGCATGACATAATCTCCAACTTAGAATAAGCAGGCTTATTAGTATTGACAGTGTGTTGTTTGTTTGGTTGTGTTAGTGGTCTACTGAGTGCCAAATCACTGCTAAACTCCATTCAGAGGTCAGATGACACTCTCAGCTTCAGTCTGGTGGCTCATTTCCTCTTCAAGCGGTTCAAGCGGTTAGTTTTATCTTCATAGCTTCCAGTCAAGACATATGTTAGTTCTACACCAATTTTTCCGGGTTGATTTTCTGATAATTATCTGCCTTTAGCATCTCATCTAATTCTTTCCAGGATTCAACCTCTCCACCTCTTCATCGTGTGCCTAACCATTGGACTCTTCTCCGTCGTTCAGAGAGGGGTTTTCTGGTTCATAGCAGAGGATGAGGTCTTCAGCTGTAAGAAATACTGGTGGTCAAACCTGCTCCTCATCAACAACCTCTTCACCATCACAGACATTGTACGTCTGGGAACCTTTTGATTGATCTAATCACTTCACTTGTGTAATTACAGCATATGGTTAAAAGTAAATGACATTATTGCAATAAAAAATTACTTTTTTTTTAAGTGTGCACCCTGGACGTGGTATCTCTCCATTGACTTCCAGTTCTATGCAACAACACCTTTTCTGATCTTCCTATACAGAATGTAAGTTGAGTCCTTTTGCCTGTATCATAAATACAGAATTTGTTACCACACCACCCTTTATATCTCATGTTAGACATGTTGGAGAATTTGATGAAAATATGTCAGGGTCATATTTAACCCTACATTTTTTTTTAGTACAATTACAATAATGGATTCTAATAAATGGTGATTTTCACTAGATTCTAACAGAGCAAAGGCACTAAAAAATAATGAAGTATAAAATAATCTAATTAAAGAAATGCTTAAATTAAAAGCTTACAGCAAAAAGTAGTTGCAAATTATTGTAAATAGTTTCAAATTATGATTTTTTTCCACATATGCTCATCTATGCTGCATTTATTTAATAAAAATACAGTAAAACTGTAATATTGTTAAATATTACTACAGTTACAAATTAACTGTTTTCTATTTTTAAATATTTTAAACTATTATTTATTCCTGTGATGCAAAGCTGAATTGTCAGCATCCTTACTCCAGTCTTCAGTCACATGATACTTCAGAAATCATTCAAATATTTCTACTAATAAAACGTTTCGTATTATCAGTTGTGCAATTAGAGAATGGGAGTAAAGAGTGCAAAAAACTTGGCTTTGTTTCTTTAAACAAACCATGATTTCTCATTTCTTTCTTTGGGGTAAAATATGAAATGTTCTCGACAGGTTTTGAGAGATTCACCCATGTAATGGCTGCAAGTTGTTTCCAGGTCATAATCAACACCTCTTGCTTCTTTACAGAAACAAAAGTGTGCTTGTCGTTGTGTCGTCAGTTCTCCTAATGCTCTCGAGTGTAACAGGAGCCCTGATCACCGGCCTCCTGCAACTCCCTGTGCACCAGCCAACCACACTGTAAGATCACTTTTATTTATTGCATCTCTAAGAAAACACTCCCAATGAGACGAAATCACACAGGCAAAGCGGGCATTTCTAAAACACTGATTACGACCTCTAGCTGCTGCCAATGCAATACAGAGTCAGTTTTAATACCAAGAGTCTGATTTCTGTTTCCTTAAGGAATAGTTCACCCAAAAAATTCCCAATTACTCTGCCTCATGTCTATCAAACCCGTAAGACTTTCATCCTTGAAACACAAATGAAGATATTTTAAAATCTGATAGATTTCTGTTCCTCCATTGACAGCCTACGCAACTACCACGTTGATGCTTCTAAAAGGTCATGAAGAGTTTGTAAAACTAATCCATATGAAAAGAGCGGTTTAGTCAAAATTTTCTGAAGAGACTGCATCAATTTATAGGGTGAACAGATTGAATTTAGACTTTTATTCCCATATAAACATCGATCAGCGAACATAAACAGAAGCTTAACAACCTACTTGACGCACGAGAATTAACCTCATTGGTTCTTTCTGAAGCTCAAACGTGCACCATAACTGATGTGTGTGTTGATGAATGTTTATATGTAAAAAAAGCTTAAATTCATCCTGTTCATTATAAAGCGATCGTGCCTCTTCTGAAAATTTTGACCAAACCGCTCGATTCATATGGATTAGTTTTACGATCTCTTTATGAACTTTTGAAGCGCCAAAGTGCGTGTCAATGGAGGAGCAAAATTCTCTTAGATTTCATTAAAATATCTTAATTTGTGTTCTAAAAGTCTTACGGGTTCGGAACGACATTTTAAAGACCTGTACACACCGGGACGAATATCGGCTCGCGTTATTCGTCAGCGTTTTTCAACGCGTTTTTTTGTGTTCACACTCAAGCTGACGATTTTTCGCTGACGATGAGCCGAGTGAACATGCAAATTCATTCCCTGACATTAGATGGCGCTTAATGTACAGAAATACCCCGGTCCACAAAGTGCTTCTGACACTCGCTTGTCACTCAGAAGAAGAGAGCAAGTTTGTCACGTTTGTCATACAGTTCTTTATTCTCGTTGGTGTCTCTTTATATAGACACCAACGAAACCAGCAGCTCTACATTCATCTGGCCTTGCATCTTCCTCGTCTTATTTCTTCCCGGCAGAGTGTAGTAGACGGACGCTGTGTATCTTCTTCGCCATTACATATGTGTGCTCGGCAAGACCGTTTTGTGTTTGAGCGCCCCCAAGTTGTGTTTTACTGTAACTTCAGAAGCTCCAGACACGTGAGCAAAAGCGCCAAACGAACCCGAGGCGTTTTTTTAAAAATGACGCTTTTACGCGTGGCGTTTTACGCGTCGGTGTGAACACTCAAATTGGCGCCCTTTGTTTAGTCACGAGGCGTTAAACGTCGGCGAATAACGCGCGCGAAATTCGTCCCGGTGTGAACGCGCCTTAAGGCTCGTACACACCGGGACGAATATCGGCTCGCGTTATTCGTCAGTGTTTTTCAACGCGTTTTTTGTGTTCACACCCAAGCGTTTTTCGCTGACGATGAGCCGAGTGAACATGCAAATTCATTCCCTGACATTAGATGGCGCTTAATGTACAGAAATACCCCGGTCCACAAAGTGCTTCTGACACTCGCTTGTCACTCAGAAGAAGAAAGCAAGTTTGTCGCGTTTATCATACAGTTCTTTATTCTCATTGGTGTCTCTTTATATAGACACCAACAAGACCAGCAGCTCTACATTCATCTGGCCTTGCATCTTCCTCGTCTTATTTCTTCCCGACAGAGTGTAGTAGACGGACGCTGTGTATCTTCTTCGCCATTACGTATGTGTGCTCGGCAAGACCGTTTTGTGTTTGAGCGCCCCCAAGTTGTGTTTTACTGTAACTTCAGAAGCTCCAGACACGTGAGCAAAAGCGTCAATCTCATTGGTCGGATAGTTTTTGACGCGGCGCGTCAAACTGAAAAAACGAACCTGAGGCGTTTTTTTAAAAATGACGCTTTTACGCGTGCCGTTTTTACGCGTCGGTGTGAACACTCACATTGGCGCCCTTTGTTTAGTCACGAGGCGTTAAACGTCGGCGAATAACACGCGCGAAATTCGTCCCGGTGTGAACAGGCCTTAAAGGCTCGTACACTCCGGGACGAATATCGGCTCGCGTTATTCGCCAGCGTTTTTCAACGCGTTTTTTGTGTTCACACCCAAGCGTTTTACGCTGACGATGAGCCGAGTGAACATGCAAATTCATTCCCTGACATTAGATGGCGCTTAATGTACAGAAATACCCCGGTCCACAAAGTGCTTCTGACACTCGCTTGTCACTCAGAAGAAGAAAGCAAGTTTGTCGCGTTTGTCATACAGTTCTTTATTCTCATTTGTGTCTCTTTATATAGACACCAACAAGACCAGCAGCTCTACATTAATCTGGCCTTGCATCTTCCTCGTCTTATTTCTTCCAGGCAGAGTGTAGTAGTAGACGGACGCTGTGTATCTTCTTCGCCGTTACGTATGTGTGCTCGCCAAGACCGTTTTGTGTTTGAGCGCCCCCAAGTTGTGTTTTACTGTAACTTCAGAAGCTCCAGACACGTGAGCAAAAGTGCCAATCTCATTGGTCGGATAGTTTTTGACGCGGCGCGTCAAACTAAAAAAACGAACCCGAGGCGTTTTTTAAAAAATGACGCTTTTACGCGTGCCGTTTTACGCGTCGGTGTGAACACTCAAATTGGCGCCCTTTGTTTAGTCACGAGGCGTTAAACGTCGGCGAATAACGCGCGCGAAATTCGTCCCGGTGTGAACAGGCCTTAAGGTGAACTAACCCTTTAAATGTTATCTATGTTTTAAATTGCTATTTAAATGTAAATCATTGACATTCTGTACTGGTTGACTTGTTTTCAGGGCCTACGAAAGCTATTTTCAGTATTACTATAACAAACCCTACACAAGATATGGACCGTATCTGCTGGGCATTCTTGCTGGAATATACATGACAAACAAGAAAGAGACACTTATAAAACAACAGGCAACGTGTTGAATACTTTTTACTAAGTCACAGTATTCATTTTTACATCAAAAATGCGTTTTCAGTCACATAACAAATAATTTGTGTTATGCGACAGTGGCAGGTCGTCATAGGTTGGCTCTGCTCCCTGTCAATCATGGCCTTGTTGGTGGGATTGGCCTATGTGCTGAGAGACGTCCCACCCTATCCGTCCCTCCCCCATGCTGTTTATCAGGGGATGCACCGCACGCTCTGGGCCCTGGCTCTCGTCTGGATCATCCTGGCCTGTGAGGAAGGACACGGGGGTAACAAAAAGAGCTTTGAAAACTCAAATTGTAGGAAAAAATTATAATTAAGGCATAAGGTACAGTCAGTTAGTCATTATTGCAAAAAGCAAACCATAACAGGAGTGGATTTGCATCACCCTACGGAGTTTATTTATTTCTGTGGTAAAGAGTAGCTGTTACCCATTACTACATGGCTGCTATTAAATAAATTAACTTGAACATTGATTTGAATTGAAATGAAATGGTTTTATTTAGTAAGAAGAAAGAGACTACATAGCGAAATGAGGCATGAAACCAGCTGTATAATAATAACAAATCATTTTGATAAGCACCTTTCAACCATAATTAATTTACTTCCAGGTAAATAAAAATGCATGTAAGTGGTTTCTGTTAAAACATACCTGAAAATGTATCTCTCTGCACAGGGTTTGTGGATAAATTTCTGTCTTTAGGCCTGTGGGCTCCCCTGTCTAACATCAGCTTTGCCTGTTATCTGATCCACCCCATTATTATTATACTGTACAATGGCAAACAAGAGACAACCATGCACTACACAGACTACAACTTTGTAAGTATTCTCTTCAAATAAATGCAAATAAGAGCATGCAGGACAGTTAATAATGAATATTGATGTTAATATATATATATATATATATATATATATATATATATATATATATATATATAATATATATATATATATATATATATATATATATATATATATATATTTATATTTATATTTATATATATATATATATATATATATATATTAACATCAAGATTGTGTATATATATATATATATATATATATATATATATATTCATTAATAAATGTTAACATATTGTAATAATAATAATACATTTTGTTTGTATTGCACTTTATATTTGAGCAATCTCAAAGAGCTACAGAGCATAGTAATACAAATAAAATCTCAAAATCAATAAGTTTAAAAAAAAAATGTTATGATAGTTTCCTTTTTATTTTCCCATGAGTTCTTCACATTAAAATCAGTTAACAGGCTTTCATTGACAACCTAGGAAGTCGGGGAAGGTCTTGTGTTTTTAAGTTTCATCACAAGCTATTCCCACATTGGCAATAAAAAAGCTATTAATAACCAACATGAAAATTCAAGCCCCTTTCATGTTTTTGAAACATGTCTCTTCTGCTCACCAAGGCTTTGTGATTAAAAAAAAGTGTCAAAACAGTAATATTGTGAAATATCATTAAAATTTAAAATAACCGCTTCCTATTTTAAAATGCTATATATTCCTGTGATGACTTCAGTGTCTCATGATCCTTTAGAAATCATTTTAGTATGCTGATTTGCTGCTCCATAAACTTTTTTTTATTATTACCCATGTTGAAAACTGTTGTTCTGCTTGATGGTTTGGTGGAAACTGATAAAAAAAATGCAGGATTCTTTGATGAATAGAAAGTTCAAAAGAAATTGGTTTGGAATGGAAATCTTTTGCAGCACTGTAGGCTAAATGTCTTTACTGTCACTTTTGATCAAGTCAAATCATGGTGAACTGTTCATTCTCTTTCCGGATGCCATTTTTAATTAGCATTTGTCTTCTTTTCTCTCGTTTTCTGTCCTCAGTTCTACCTGTTTCTGGGTCACCTGCTGTTGACAGTCACTATAGGTTACGTGTTAACTGTGCTAATTGAAAAGCCGTATCTCTTCCTGTTGAAACGATAAGTCCTGCTTCATTCCCTCAAAACTGGAAGGTGAAGAGAAGATTTAAATATATTTAAGAGAAAAGAGAAGATTTAATTACAGTATATTTATTCATTTATTACCCTTGTGCCTCATTTCATTCTGTGAAAGCTGAAGATTACCGTTTATAATAGTGTTAGAGAGCTTTGGTGTTGTTTGAATGCACAAAAATAAATGATAGTCAATGTTGATGTACATAATTAATAGAATTGAAAAGTTCAATGTTATAGTGTTGTCATATAGTGACAATACTTGTTTTGGGTTTTTTTTTAATGTAAGACTCACAGCGAGAAAAAATTACTGTGATGGTACTATGGTATAAATGATTAGATCAGAGCATTAAATATTACAGCTGACATTTTTTGACGTACTTTTTTGCATGCATATTATACAGGAAATGTCTCCTCTGCATAATGGAATGATGTCATGCATGAAATGAGCTGATGTCATGCATGACAGAGACGAGTACCTCAAGTGTGAGCAACTCAAGACAATAAAACTCTGACCAGACGTCAGCAATTGAAGTGCAGTTGAGGTGACCAGTGATTACTTCTTAATAGCAGGAAGTGAAAGATGATTCATTTAACAATATATCACTGTAAATAAAAAAATAACAAATCAGCCCATTAATCACTTTAGAAAAGAAGGCTTGCAAGACAAAATACTGCGCAGCATGCTGCTACCCACTTAAATGCCTGCTGTAATCTGGTAAGCCACAACATCTGAATCATATGAAGACAATCAACATCAAGTGGTCAATCAACTCTTCAAGTGGCCAATTACTGTTTTTCACAACTTGTAAATTACAGAACTACTTTAATACTTCATGCAACCACTTAGATACACACTTAATACACATTGACCATTTAGACTTTTGTGTAACAAGTTCAAACTCAAATTAACCTATGGCAATAACCCTAAGTCCCTGTCCCAAATGGCGCACTTTATGCGGACTTTCGGTCTCGTGGACTTAAATTGCGCGTGCTCGCCGAGTCTACAAGTCCGTAGGCATTTAGCATTTTAACGCACTGAAGTGTGCTCAGCAGCGCCCCCTTTGTACCCTTGAAGCGGTCTTGCCGCGAAGCCCGCATAGAAGCAGGCTCCACCACATTCTCTGGCTCCACGCACTTTAACTACCCAGGAATCCTTGCGAAAGGCCAATCAGAAAACAGATGGGAGGAGATTACGGTTTTTATGACAAGTTTTTACAAACATTATGATCATCAACCAGTGGTTGATGTCTCAAACATAGGCTAATAATAGCGAGCTGATAATATAATATAATATAATATTATGATTCATTAAATAAATAGAACAGAATGTCAGGGCTTTAGCATACTGAGTCATATGTAAACACAACAACAATAGTCAGCATATTTCCCCGAATGTGCAGCTCCTCTCCATAACAACCATAGACATAATAAATTTTACAGTCTATGCCATAGACATAATAAATACAACAACCAGATCTTCCTGTTTCCGGCGTGACGATCGAGTATGTCCCAAAAATAGCTCTCAATGCGCTCTCGCGGACTCGCGCTAAGGGCCCTATAGGTCTGCACTACATGACGTCACCGAAGTGTGGACTCGGAAGTCCACAAGTCCGGACTGTGCCATTTGGGACAGGGCCTAACTTAACACAAGCTACTAACTGCACAGTATGTATATAGCCTACTGCATAGTACAATTAAAAAAAATAGCAAGTGAAGAAGTAAACCTCAATTCACTGAAAACGTCTATTTTTTCAAATCGAATTAATATTTCCAAAATTGTGTATTAAAACTTTTAAGAAATGTGCAGGTCTGATTATGCAGTTGAATGCATTGCATTGTGGGATACAGTATTACAGTTAGTATGCTTTGTTTTTTTAGTAGGCTATTTCACTACACTACGGCTCAATTTTGTATGAGGTCACCCTCATACAAATGGTTCTATGTCTACAGAAAATTCAGACTGTCCACAGTATGCATATGCTGTAGCTGTACACTGTATAAAGTACTATACTATGTAGCAAGCTTTGTAGTATGTAGGCTATGTACTAGTAGGCTACTATAGGCTATACGGCCTATGGCTGAATCCGACAAATAAATCTGTCCCCCGGCCTCACTTTGGGAAATCAGATCATTCCTTTTTACTGCTGCTCTCTGTGTACAAGCAGGAGATAAAGAGGGAGAGCATTGTGAGGACAGTTAGCACTGGACTGCGGAAGGTGAGCTTATGTTGCAAGATTGATTGAATCTGACTGGTCAGTTTTTTTTGTGTGTGTGATTCTGCTACCTAGCATGAGTAGCTACACTGAGGCAGTTACTGATTATGTTAAATTCTGTGTGGACAGCTGTATTCCCACGTGTACATTTTTCGTTTATACCCCAACAAAAAACTGGGTAAACAGTGATGTACGCGCGAAATTGCATGGGAGGGCAGTGGCTTTTAATTCTGGGAATGACGCGAGCGCGAGATACGAGCTTAGGATGCGATCAAGTCTGCTAAAACAACAACACCGGGACAAAATAGAGCGAGATTGTGCTGAAGGGGACTCTAGGCGCGTTTGGCAAGTAGCGGACTGGAATGAAGTTGGTTTGACGTTGGACGTTCGATATTCGTGTTAGGGTCCGTATCTAAAGTTACATGCGACACTGAACGTTTTTTAACTTCCATAGCGTTTGAAGACACTGACTTACAGTCATAAAACCGACTGTACATTGTTCACCCAGGTCTCAGGTATGATGCTCACCTTTTAGATTTTTGATATCAATATTTGCATATGATTTAACAGTTTATTGTCATGTGTATTTCACTAGGCCTAGCCTACTGTATGGGATCATATACAAAATATGACAATATTTAAAGCTCAATAGCATTAGAAGACAATGACTTACAGTCATAAAACCTACTGTGCTGTTCACCCAGGTCTCAGGTATAATGCACACCTTTTAGATTTTTGATATATTCAACACTTACAAGTGGACCCACAGTCCACTTGTACACAGATTGTGGCCTACGAATACTGTCAGATCATTTAAAAAACTCACCCCCAGGCACATTGCATCTAGATGCTACAGGCAGTGTCATGTCACGCATCCCCAAGGAAACCAAAAGGATCCTCTATTATGCTCTTGTTCTCCCTGGAAAGGAGAAGGATAAGCCACCTCTGTGTCCTGAGTTCATATCAAATGAGCACTCCATACCAACTCATTGCACTCATTGGTAGTGTCCTCCTGGCCTTCAATAAAGAAAGTGTATCATCCTACTTAAACGGAGCACATTTAATTGTCAGCCAAAAAGTTAAAAGTGCAGATTCATTCAATTTCACAGTGCTCCATCTTTGTTCTTCTCATACAATAAAGGCTGTAACTCAAGGATTTTCTAAGAAAACTGGCGAGTTTGCTGTAAAGGAATATGCCATTGTTTTGGCCTTCTTCTTAAAGGGTCATGAAACCCCCCTCTTTCAGCTCAAGTCTAGCTCACAATCTTTTTGAAAAATGCAACTTAAATGGGCGTGGATGCTGTGAGAAGAAGCGAGGGAGTGGGTGTGGTTTGGCCATCACTGTCATAGCCAGTGGCCCATGCATATCGACTGTCACTAAAAAGCAGTGGTAAAACGTGAGGAAATGCTAGATTTTTTTTATAGCTGGCAAAGTTAAAGTCTAATGAAATACACTGACACTTTATTATTGTCCTTTCAAAAGTAACTGAATGCCCTGCTACATATATTAGCCTACTACAGTAATCGTAATTCTATTTTAAACATATTAATGTAGACTACATGTATAATTATAATGTCATTATAAAATATATAGTTGTTTATATAGACACTAAATGCATATATTTGAAAATAATTAATTTTCCGCTTAAAAAAAAACAACGTTCCGTGCATAGCCTAATATCTACGCGCCCGCTGAACTCCCATGATAAAGATGGCTCTGTGAGGACTTCTCATTTTAGACACACACACACACACACACACACACACACCCAAGTCCTCGGGACTTGGTACCGCATCACTCGCAAGACGCAACCTGCATTGGTCGTCAACAAGGCGAAGTCCACCATTCTCTCTCGAGAAAAATGTTTGCGGCACACGCTATAGTTTAGATGTGTCCGTGGTTGATCAAAGTCAAACCAACCGCCCGGAGCCAGAGTTTAGCCCTGGCAGCATCGCGGGGAAACATATTCAAACCACTTGGACTTTTGCACCACGAAAACAAACACTGCGTCCCATGATTGTCTCTCTCATCTAGGCTACTACTACGCGATATCACAGTTTGACATGTCTGTTATTGGAAAGATCCACGTGGTGTCATGAATAATTAAGAGACAATGTCTTCTCATAGGATATGAACTCAGTCTCATTAATAATTATGAGACACCGATGAGTCATCAAGCACTCACAGTGCACGGCCACGTCACAGCCTGTGACGTGGACACGATGAAGATTTTAAACCCGGAAGACGAAAAAAGCGGAAAAAAACTAAAATGTAACCATTTTAACCCTATTATTAAATCTAACAGATGCTAACATTGTCTTCAATGGTGTTCAACACACATACCTCTGTTAAAATCTCAGAAAATTTGGTTTGGGGTTTCATGACCATTTAACAGCGCCACCCTACAAGAAGCACTTAACCACTTTCAGGATATGGCTATGTTGTTCATGTCAGCAAACAAGTCCAATGCACTTATGGCAGCAAAGAACACACTAGACCAAAAAATCCTGAAGTCCAAGCCTACTATGGATGAAACCCTTCGACATGGATGGAAGACATGGAGAGGAGCAGCAACATCAAGACGATATGTGGCACATCTCCCTTCATCACACATTTATTCAAAGGTGTTCTAGAGAAGACCTGATGCACACAGACAGAGAGTGACACAAATAATGAATTCTACTGCCCAGGCATCATCAATTTCCTCATGAGCATCTACATGGGCATTTTCCCCCTTTGGAGTGGCATGTTGCTTGGGGACTTGAGCAGATTCTTTAAAGAGAGAGCTAAAGAAATAAAAACAAGGGAGACAAATTGCCATGTGGAGCAGTGGTTCTCAATCGTGAAGAATCACATATTACACCGAAAGAGGTTCCTGTAGCCAGCTGTTTTTATTACAAAGATGTTTAACTCTCTGCAAGGAAGGTATACACAACATCAGATGATGCATAATCTTGGTAGTCTGTCCCAAGTTGCATCTCCAAAGCAACAGACCGCATTGACCAACAAGAGGAGCAATTGGCCAAGAGATCCCTATCTGAAAGATCAGCGAAACATCATTCAAAGTATTTTGATCCACCAGAAGTAGTGCCGCAAGACAAAGCAAACATCTGAGGGTCATTCAGAGGTCACATCAGCCCAGGTATTATGAAATTCTCAATCATGCCATAAAGCTTTTGTTCAACAAATAAAAAAATATCAATTTTTTTTTATCTTTTTCTTGTCATGGGGTATTAAATGGTGAATAATATGATGTGCCCTTGTCTTATCACCAGATCTTTAGTAAACTAAACACATATATGAAATTTTAGACCAAAATGTTTGTCAGTGCTCTTTAGTATCATATTAAAAATTGTATACATTTATTTAAAAAAAAAAAGTTCTGTCCGTCCTGTTAGTGTTCCAGAAACTTGATATAGATATTGTAAATCTCTGGATCCTCAATTATTTTTGCAAGAATAAAATTACAGGCTTTGAGTCTTTGACATTGTGTAAGTATACTTGGCCTTTGAATGACTTTCATCATTTTTACTTACAATAAATGTACCTATTAACTTTTAATGTATATAGCAAGCATCTCACAATCATTGAGTGTAAAGTGAGATAAGACAATAATTACCATATACATATATAAGAATTTAGTAGACAATAATGTTTTAATGCTTAATGTTATCCTGTTAATCATTTTTTCTCTCATATTTTGTGTTTTATGCACTAAAGCAAAATGGATATTGTGTCCTTATTTATAATCCAATTATATGGCCTGTAAAGAGAACAGAGCACATTAATTTAAATTGATAATGAGTCTCTTTAATAAAAAAAAAATTCACAACATTTATTGTTTGGATTTTGATAATGGAGAATTGACAAGACAATAAGGGGTAGAAGAGTGGGCATGTGATCGGGAAAATACTCTATGAGCCGGGAAACAAACCTCTCACTGTAGAACTGCAGAAACTGATGTGTCACCTTTCTCTACATTTAGACTCAACAAAGTAGTAACAAACTCAAAAGATTGTTTACATTTAGTATGTTAATGATTGTCTTTATTTACACTGCCTATAGAGTTCTTCAAGATGAGACGAATCTGTCTCAGTAGTGAAATACATATCAGTATTTACATATGATTTAACAGTTTATTGTCATACATATCTGGGTGAACAATGTACAGTAGGTTTTATGACTGTAAGTCATTGTCTTCGAACGCTATTGAGCTTTAAATATTGTCATATTTTGTATATGATCCCATACAGTAGTGAAATACATATCAATATTTGCATATGATTTAACAGTTTATTGTCATTTCAATAATCTAAACAGTGTGCATCATACCTGAGACCTGGGTGAACAATGTACAGTAGGTTTTATGACTGTAAGTCATTGTCTTCGAACGCTATTGAAGTTTAAAAAAACGTTTATTCCAGTGTCGCATGTAACTTTAGAGACGGTCCATAAATACGAGAAGTTCATGCCAGTTACAAGCGGTCACAAGGCCAAAACTAGCGGCGTCACAGCAACCTCTGCTTCCTTCAGATGATTTGAACTTGTTATGTTGGTTTTGAATGCGCTGCTGAGGCACTGACTCTGGAACCATCTTCAACTGGGGATGTGCATGTCAAAGTACCTCCAAATGGGAATACACAGACATCTCCAACTAGGGATGTGTTCAACATGTAAAGTTTTCAAATCTGTGAAAATAGGGAAGGCTGCTGGGCCTGATGGCATTGCTCCGCGAGTCTTAAGACATGTTAGCCAACTTGCCTGTTTTGACTGACAATTTTTAACCGGTCACTCTCTCTTTGTGTGGTTCTGAATTGTTTTAAAAAATCAGTCATAATTAATGTGCCTAAGAAAACGACTGCCACCTGTATGAATGATTTTAGACCCATAGCCTTGACTTCTGTGATTATGAAGTGTTTTGAACAGCTCGTGAAATCAACAACAGCATACCTGTCTCTACTGATCCACTACAATTTGCATACAGATCAAATAGAGCTGTGGATGATGCTGTGTCCTTGGCTTTACATACTGTGCTCCTGCTCCAGCATCTAGAGGGCATACGTATGTCAGGATGCTGTTTGTTGAATATAGCAGTGCTTTCAATACTATCAGACCTTCTATTTTAATGCCTAAGCTGTTAGTCCTGGGCCTCTGCAATTCCATCTAATACAGGACTTTCTAACAGGCCGCCCCCAGACACAGTTGTCACTACATGCTCAGTCCTCTATTATATAGTCTGTATACCTATGACTGTATTGGAAAACATCCCACTAATCGTATTGTGAAATTTGCAGACGATATACTGTGGTAGGACTCATTGACAGTAATAACGAAACTGCCTAGGGATGAGGTGCGTAATTTGATCATGTTGTGCCGCAGAAACAATATGTCCCTCAATGTGGGGAAAACTAAGATCATCATAGATTTCAGAAGGAACAAACCCACACATATACCCGTATTAATAAGTCTCCAGTTGAAATTGTAAACACCTTTAAGTTCTCAGGCATCCATATTTCAGACTCCATCTTATGGTCCTTCCATATCAGCTGTGCCATTAAGAAGGCACATCAGAGGCTTTATTTCAAGAGGTGTTTCAAGAAATATGGTATGTCCCTTAACATTCTACAGAACTTTTACCGCTGTACAATTGAGAGTATACTGACAGGTAACATTGTAGTAGTGTGGTTTAGCAGGGCTACTTCACGTGACCTTAATCTTCTGATAAAGGTGGTCACAACTGCATCTACAAATATTAGGGTTCCACTTGAACCGCTTCAAAACATTTACTGGAAACACAGCACTAGGTTCTAGTCATCCTGCACACAATCTCTTCTCCCACCTTCCATCAGGGAGACGTTTGCAGAGCATCCCAACAAGCACATCACATTTCATGCATAGTTTTTACCCTCAGGTAGACTACTGAATGATAGTACAAAATGAAGGAGGTTTGAGCTTAGTTATGTTTACTGTGCTTGGATGTATTAATGTTATCTATAGCTAATTGTTATTATTGACTTTCCAGTACTTCATTGCTGTGGTACTCTGTACTAATATGCATATGACAATAAACGTGAACTGAACATCGCAGACTTCCCTATATAGGCGAAAAACAGTAGCCTACAGTACGTCACAAAAGTAGTAGCCTATGTCCGAATTTATAGTCATTATTAAAGAGTTGGCAAAAAGTACTCAGATGACATAGGCTTCTACTTCCAGCGAGATTTTGAAGTGTGAGTTTATTGAAACTCAGTTCGAACAACCGCTTGATATAAAGAATCGGACTTTCCAAAGTTAAAAGGTACTTGAAAGGTAATTTGAGACTTTTGATGATAATATATGACATTTCTACAGTCAGTGAAGGTTTATTCATGTTAGTAGTTAGGGGAAAGTGTCTGAAGCCTGACATCCATCTTTAAAAGAGTAGGAAAATCCATTTATTTAGAACACCACGTTTACTTTTAACATTCTGTTTTAATATAATGTAAAAAACGACACGATAATTAACATGTCTACAGCGCCACCTTGTGGATACAATGAGAAGCATCATCAGGATCGCTTACCACTTTTGGTCATGAGCATAACGTGACTCCAACACTAAAGTATGCTTTACTGGCACTGTACGTACTGTATGACGTCAGTCTTAATCGTCAGCTATTTGAGAGCTGTGAAGCTGTGTTAGCAGGTGGTCTTATCCACGGAAATAAATGCATGGTGAATTTATTTGTCAGAATGTTGATGGATGCTTCTTAGATCAGTCTTCCTATTCAATTTCGTGGATGAATTAACATGTGACAAATTCAAATCAAAGCCATTTAGCCCCTCTGAGTCACTTTGTCCAGACATTTTTTCATTAAAGAGTGCCTTTTTTGGGCTTGCTGGAGCGTAGTCCTGAGAATGAAGTCAAAGGCTGTCCCATTTTCTGTTTTCTGCACCTCTCGGCCTCCTTTAACACCCCACCGGGCACGTATATCGTGTATACAGCCAGGGATTCATGGTGTAGCAAGATGCCCTGTGCAACAACACATACTAGTGAAGTTATATTTAACTGACTTTAGAAAGCTGACACTCTGGACGTTTTCCATATCTCCACTCAAGAATGCTTCAGGTTCTGTGCCAGAACAGGACTAGATCTGTAAGCATGTGTCTGGATTGGGAATAACAACACAATTAAACACTTAACAAGCTTATTTTCATGACTGATGAACTGATTGCACGGAGATTTGTGATTTAGGACTTTAGAGAACATGGGTCATGCTGTATATGATTTTTTATATAAATAATGTTTTCAGCTTGGTTTATATGATCTCACAAACACACAACACATAGGCCTACACTATTGTTCAAATGTTTGGGGTCAGTCTTTTTTATGTTTTTTAAAGAAGGCACATATTATTTAGATGTAATTTATTCCTGTGATGGTAAAGCTGAATTTTCTTCAGTCTTCAGTGTCACATGATCCCTCAGTAATATTCTAGTATACTTAGGCTATTTGTTCAAGAAACATTTTTATATTATTATGAATTTTGAAAACAGTTGCACTGTGTATATTTTTTATGAAAACAATGAAACATTTTCTTGGATGAACAGAATGTTCAAAAAGCATTTATTTGAAATTATTTGTTGTAAAACATAAAAGTCTTTACTCACTTTTGATCAATGAAAAGTATTAATAAAAACAGTGTAAATATGAAACACATCCATGAATTAAGAGACTAATAAATCAGATTTATTTATCAGACCTCTTAAATAATTTATTTTCTTTTATATACTTTTGTAAATATTTTGTATTTTTTTTTTTTTTTTTTTTTATTGAATACTAGTGTGGGGTGTTTTGTGGTGGGAAAAGAAGCAAGAACAATTTAATTTAATTGATAATCGTAAGTTGATCTACTAATATTTATTCTCTTTGATCCTGAATCCGTAATTGAACGGATGCTGAAACATATAAATGACTAAAGCTGTCTTTATTTTTTCATTATTCTTAAACAGAATCAGATGATGTGAGATTAACCTTCATTTAATACAAGGCTATTCATTTACTGTAATACATCAACACTCAAGCTCTGTGCACTGCAATCTGTTCTCAAAATTGTTTAACAAGCATGTGTCTGAAGTGCTTATACTCGGTTCTTTGATAAGAATACAAGAGCCCGACATCAGTACTACATGGTGATCATTACAATATATATATATATATATATATATATATATATATATATATATATATATATATTATATATATATATATATATATATATATATATACATAGTGGTGGCCAGAATTATTAGAATGGTAACACTTTTTAATGTTTTAAAATAAGTCTGTTCTGCTAACCCTAGGCTCCATATTTGATCAAAAATACAGCAAAAACATTAATATTGTGAAATATTTTTAGAATTTAAAATAACAGATTTCTATTGGAATATAGCCTATTTTTAAAATTTAATTTATTTCTGTGTTGGTAAAGCTGAATTGTCAGCATCATTACTCCAGTCTTCAGTGTCACATGATCCTTCAGAAATCATTCTAATATGATGATTTGATCAAGAAACATGTATTATTATTATCAATGTTGAAAACAGTTGTGTACAATTTTTATTCCGGATTATTTGATGAATAGAAAGTTCAAAAGAACAGCATTTATCTGAAATAGCATTTCAGTAGGATAACATTATCACTACCATTCAAAAGTTTGGGGTCAGTAAGAGTTTTCTTGTTTTGTTTTTTTAAAGATATTAATAATTTTATTCAACACAGTGACTGAGACATTTATTATGTCAGGAAAATGTTGGCCATCACTGTATACATGCATATATGATAATGCATAGTACCCATAGTACGTTTTAAAGTAGGCTACCATGTTTTTCCATTTTTCCATCTAATACGATCAGCATCATGCTGCCGTCAGAAAACAGTTTTATATGACCTATAACATTCTATTTTGAAGTGACTGAAAACACTGCAGCCTGCAAGAAAACAAATTAAAGATATCCAAGTCCTCATATCAGTGTTTATGAGTGTGTGTGTGTGTGTGTGTGTGTGTGTGTGTGTGTGTGTGTGTGTGTGTGTGTGTGTGTGTGTGTGTGTGTGTGTGTGTGTGTGTGTGTGTGTGTGTGTGTGTGTGTGTGTGTGTGTGTGTGTCTCTGTCCCTTACGAAAAATAAGTTTAAGTGTGCTATTAAACTAAAAATAAGAAAGTATACTTTCAGTCTATTATATACTTCTCAGAAATACTTAAACTTGCACTTACGGTAAGTAGCTACTTGGCTTATACTAACAGAAAGCTCTAAGTATATTTTGGCCTACTTGTACCTATTTTTTGATCTAGATATACTTTATGTATAATCTTTTGATTGAGTACTAGTATCCTATTAAATACTTTTACATAATGTCTTATAAACTTACATTGTTTGAAAATATTGATTTATAAAGAAAACGTCTCGGTTACTGATGTAACCCTCGTTCCCCGAAGGAGGGAACGGGAGATGTGACGTCGACGTGACGACGTTAGGGGATCACTTCAGGGAGCCCTATCAACTTCGAGTGTCTACAGAACAAGCCAATGAACGTTGGCGTGCGTGAAACGCGTCACGCGCCCCGCCCCGCAGCGCGGGTATAAACAGGAAGCGGACGCCGCACTCATTGTTTTTCGCTGAGGAGCCGAGATTGAGTCGGCCGTACAGCGATGGTCAGCAACTGTGGCAGCGGGACGTCACGTCTCCCGTTCCCTCCTTCGGGGAACGAGGGTTACATCAGTAAACGAGACGTTCCCCTTCAGTCGCTCACGTTCGACGTGACGACGTTAGGGGATCCAATGGAAGACGCCATCGGTTGCTGCCACATCCAGCGCCCTACGGAAGGCTCTCAGACCCCCAATGGCTGGGGCGGAAGACCTGCGTAGAGGGAGTTCAACTGCTGTTCCATATACCCACACCGTGAACTCTTGGATAACACTGGGAAAGCGTGCCTTTCCAGGGGAGAGGGACGCTGCGGAGCCACATCCTGCCCGAAGGGAGGTAACATGTGGAGGATACACATATGGACTGGCCAGAAGGGCAGTGCAACATATGGAATGTCACTGGGGTGGCTCCAGCCTGAGAAGGGGGAGGCTACACCAGCCAGTGACGGCAGAGCGGACTCTGCCAAGGGAAAGACACGGGCTCACCTCAGGGAGCTGGTCGTGGAAGAATACTCATATGGGATCGCCGCAGGAATCACCACATATGGAACCCAGCCTAGCACAAGTTACAAGCATACGAGCACTAGGCCTGGCGTCGGACGCTCCGCAACGTCCGACTGCCGGAGGGGTACGGAGGAACTCACAGGGTTCGCCAGAGTGGGGAACTCGACTGGAGCAAAAAAGCGCACGTATCCGCTCCATGTGGAGGGGAGTGGCGCAGCAAGCCGACACAAGAGCGGAAACTTCGGTGTTACCGGCTGGTTGAGGCGAGCACACAGGAAGAAACCGGCTCAACACGTAGGCTATAAAACCTAGCGAACGTGTTAGGTGTCGCCCAGCCCGCAGCTCTACAGATATCTGTCAGCGAGGCGCCGTGTGCCAGCGCCCAAGAAGAAGCGACACCCCTAGTGGAGTGGGCTCTCAACCCGGGCGGGCAAGGCACGCCTTGGGCTTCGTAAGCCAAGGCGATGGCATCCACTATCCAGTGGGCCATCCTCTGCTTGGAGACAGCCTTTCCCTTCTGCTGGCCTCCGTAACAGATGAAGAGCTGATCTGAGGTCCTGAGGCTTTGCGTTCTGTCCACGTACAGACGCAGAGCGCGGACGGGACAGAGAAAAGCCAGGGCTGGGTCTGCCTCCTCCGAAGGCAGCGCTTGCAGGTTCACCACCTGGTCCCGGAAGGGAGTGGTAGGAACCTTGGGCACGTATCCGGGCCGGGGTCTCAGGATCACGTGAGAGTTAGCCGGGCCGAATTCCAGGCACGATTCGTCGACCGAAAATGCATGCAGGTCCCCTACCCTCTTGATGGAGGCCAATGCAACCAGGAGTACTGTTTTACAGGACAGAATTTTTAACTCAGCTGACTGCAAAGGCTCAAAGGGTGGTCTCTGGAGTGCCGAAAGGACCAGAGACAAGTCCCAAGAGGGTATAGAGAGTGGGCGAGGAGGATTTAGTCTCCTTGCTCCCCTCAGGAACCTGACGATCAGGTCATGCTTTCCCAACGACTTACCATCCACTGCATCGTGATGTGCGGCAACGGCGGCAACATACACTTTAAGGGTGGAGGGAGACAGCCTTCGCTCCAACCCGTCCTGCAGGAAGGAAAGCACGGTTCTGACCGAGCAAGTTCGGGGGTCCTCCTGGTGAGAAGAACACCATTCAACGAATAGGTTCCACTTCAACGCATAGAGGCGCCTCGTAGAGGGGGCTCTAGCTGAAGTGATGGTGTCAACTACCGCTGGGGGTAGGTCACCTAGAACCTCCGCGTCCCGTCCAGGGACCAGACATGGAGTTTCCAGAGGTCCGGACGCGGGTGCCAGAGGGTGCCCCGTCTCTGAGAGAGCAGGTCTTCTCTCAGAGGAATGGGCCAGGGAGGGGCTGTCGCGAGGAGCACTAGTTCGGGTAACCAGGTTCGGTTGGGCCAATACGGCGCAACTAACACGACCTGCTCCTCGTCCTCCCTGACTTTGCACAAGGTCTGTGCAAGAAGGCTCACTGGGGGAAACGCATACTTGCGTAGGCCCGGGGGCCAGCTGTGTGCCAGAGCATCCGTGCCGAGGGTCCCCTCGGTCAGGGAATAGAACAACTGGCAGTGAGACGTGTCCGGGGCGGCAAACAGATCTACCTGTGCGGTCCCGAAGCGCCTGAAAATCAGCTGGACCACCTGGGGATGGAGTCGCCATTCTCCCGGTAGCACCTGCTGCCGTGAGAGCTCGTCGGCTGCACGGTTGAGCAGGCCAGGAATATAAATGGCACGAAGCGACCTCAGATGCTTCTGACTCCAAAGGAGGACATGGCGGGCGAGTTGTGACATGCGGCGGGAGCGTAGACCACCCTGACGGTTGATGTACGCAACGGTCGCAGTGCTGTCCGTACGGACCAGTACATGCTTGCCACGAAGCGGCGCTTCGAAGCGGCCCAACGCAAGATGTACTGCTAACAACTCGAGGCAATTGATGTGCCAATGCAGTTGAGGCCCCGTCCACAGACCTGAAGCTGCATGCCCGTTGTACGTGGCCCCCCAGCCGGTGGCAGAGGCATCCGTTGTGACCACAGAGTGCCTGGACACTTGTTCTAGGGGAACACCTGCCCGCAGGAACGAAGGGTCTGACCACAAGCTGAGAGTTTGGCGACAGTGCGGGGTCACTTGGACCCGGCACGAGCCGCTCTGCCACGCCCATCTCGGGACTCGATCGTGGAGCCAGTGTTGGAGCGGTCTCATATGAAGCAATCCGAGCGGCGTTACCGCGGCTGCAGATGCCATATGCCCCAGGAGCCTCTGAAACAGTTTCAGTGGAGCCGCTGTTCTGCGCCTGAGCGTGCTCACGCAGTTCAACACTGACTGGACGCGGGCCTCGGTGAGGCGCGCTGTCATGTTGATCGAGTCCAACTCCATACCGAGAAAAGAGATCCTCTGCCCGGGGGTGAGTTTGCTCTTTTCCCAGTTGACCCGAAGCCCTAGGTGGCTGAGGTGACTGAGCACCACGTCCCTGTGTTCGCACAACTGCTCCCTCGACTGGGCGAGAATAAGCCAGTCGTCGAGGTAGTTGAGAATGCGAACCCCACGCTCGCACATGGGAGCAATGGCTGCCTCCGTGACTTTCGTGAAGACACGGGGCGACAGGGCCAGCCCGAAGGGTAAGACTTTGTACTGATATGCCCGTCCCTCGAACGCAAAGCGAAGAAACGGTCTGTGTCGAGGGAGAATCGAGACATGAAAGTACGCGTCCTTCAGGTCGATCGCTGCAAACCAATCTTGGGGACGGATGCACTTGAAAATGCGTTTCTGCGTAAGCATCTTGAACGGCAGCTTGAGAAGGGACCGGTTCAAGACACGCAGGTCCAAGATTGGCCGTAACCCACCGCCTTTCTTGGGTACAATGAAGTACGGGCTGTAGAAGCCGGTCTTCATATCGGCTGGAGGGACCGGCTTGATCGCGTCCTTCGCCAGTAGGACTGCGATCTCTGCCCTGAGCACAGGGGCACTGTCCGGCAGAACGCGGGTAAACAGAATGCCCCTGAATACAGGGGGGCGCCGGGCGAACTGAATCGCATAGCCGAGTCTGACAGTACGGATGAGCCAGCGAGACGGGCTGGGAAGCGCTAGCCAGGCTCCCAGACACCGCGCAAGCAGAATCAACGGCACCACAGACGTACCCGGGGTGGGGCAGCGCGGCGGAATGCAGGGACCCGACTCGGACGGCACAGCGGCCCGGAGTGGGGTCTGAATGTGTGGTGCAACACGTACCTGCTTCCGTCGAAGGGCAGAGTGAGTGTGTGGAGGCGGCAGAGCGTCCGGAACACAGCCACTGCTGCTCGCTGGCGATGAGAGAGGGGCTCGAGGGTGACAAGGCACAGCGTCGTCGACCGTCAAGCGCGCTCTCTTGGGACCCAGAGGTTTCAGAAATTGCTCTTTTATTGAATATGTGGGTACCACTGAAGGCAGTGGCGGAAAAGGAACAAAAGGAAACAAAAGATTATCCACCCGGCCCTCCACCGGGGGAAGGAGCGGTGCCTTCACCGTCTCCTGGAGAGCAACTTGATCCACCTCTGGGTCGCCCGTCTCAGGGTCGTTTGCACCTGCGCTTACCACCTGGTTTGGTAGCGGCCTGGACGGGCGTGGCCGACTTCCTGCGGCTTGCTCCACGCTGAGGCCTGGATGGTGGCTGCTGCTGCTGAGGCTTAGCGGGAGCGGAGGACGCCGCAGGAGGACGGCCTCGGCGACGAGCGGACGGAGGGTCTGCGGCCGGCGGACGGGAGGGAGCAGCAGGGGTCCGCCGGGGCAGGATGTGTCGGATAGCCTCCGTCTGCTTCTGGGCGGCCGAGAAACTGTTGGGCGAAGCTCTCGACCGCATCGCCGAATAACCCAACCTGGGAGATAGGGGCATCCAGGAACCGATACTTATCGGTGTCCCTCATGTCCGCCAGGTTGAGCCAAAGGTGGCGCTCCTGGACCACCAAGGTGGACATCGCCTGACCAACGGAACGTGCGGTTTCCTTCGTCGCCCGGAGGGCGAGGTCAGTAGCCACACGGAGCTCCCGGAGGAGCTCTGGGTCAGAACCACCCTCGTTCATGTCCATGAGCGCCTGGGCCTGGTGGACCTGCAAGAGCGCCATGGCATGGAGGGCGGAAGCAGCCTGTCCACAGGCCTTATAAGCCTTCGCCGTAAGACCGGACGAAAACTTACAGGCCTTGGACGGGAGGCGCGGATTACCCCGCCAGGAGGAGGCGGACGCCGGACACAGTTGCATCGCGACGGCCCGCTCCACCGGGGGGATATCCACATACCCCTTAGCTGCCCCGCCGTCGAGGGTGGCGAGGGGGGAGGAGCTACTAGAACGGCTTCGGGCACTATACGGTGCCTTCCACGTCCTAGAAAGCTCCTCATGCACCTCCGGAAAGAAAGGTACCGGGGCGGCGCACTGAGAACCAGCACGGCCCGCCCCGAGAAACCAATCGTCCAACCGAGAAGGTTCGGGACGTGGCGGAGGATTCCACACAAGCCCGACCTTCTCGGCGGCCCGGGAAAGCATAGCCACCCACTCTGGATCCGGCTCGGACAACGCTACACACCCAGACGGGGGCAACGCAGCCGAGTCGTCATCTCCAGAGGAGTGAAGCTCCCCCTCCGATGCTGCGATCGACATCTGATCGTCAGCTGGCGCCCCAAAGGAAACGACCGGCCGTTCAGGAGAAGGACCGAGTCGATCGCAAAGGGGCGCGGATGGCAACAGCGCATGAGAGGCGTGAGGGGCCCGCGGAGATTGCCTCGACGGGGAAGCCCTCACGGTAATCCTCAGATCACCCTGGTCATGCGCCGAAGTAGGCCTATTCTGCGGGGCAGAATAAGCACTAGATCGGGGCATAGGCGAGGGGACTGCACCTCCCGTGAGGTAAGCGAGTCTCGATCTAAGCGCTGCCATAGTCATATTCCCGCAATGGGAACATGAACTATTCACAAAAGCTGCTTCAGCGTGTTGAATGCCCAAACACGAGAGGCAACTCTTGTGGCCATCTGCTGGCGCCAGGGAACGACCGCATCCAGAAACGCACAAGCGGAATGACATCCTGAAAAGGACGCAGGGTCACGCTTGTGTTGCTCTTTTAGTAAAAATAACAAACAGAGGAAAGAAATAGACTCTTTAGTGCTGAAGCACCCAGGGGTAGCCGCGGTGTAATCGGGTACACTCTCAGATGAGGAACGCCCACGAGACCGACACACACACACACATAAACAGTGCCGTGAAAACGGCAGTTGTGGTTAAAGATGCTCGCGGCCACCACTGATCGCGCCGTCACACCAGCACTGCAGCAGAGTTCTCTTCTCCCTCTAGTTGTCGACAGATACAACGTACAGCAGTCTGTAGAACTCAGAGTCAAACAAAGCTCGGCTCCGAAGCGAAAGACAATGAGTGCGGCGTCCGCTTCCTGTTTTATACCCGCGCTGCGGGGCGGGGCGCGTGACGCGTTTCACGCACGCCAACGTTCATTGGCTTGTTCTGTAGACACTCGAAGTTGATAGGGCTCCCTGAAGTGATCCCGTAACGTCATCACGTCGACGTCACGTCGAACGTGAGCGACTGAAGGGGAACAGATATGTTCCTTATTCTGAGTATCTGAATTTTTGTGTAGGCTAGTCCACTGGTAGTGTACTTAAAATCTTCTTCACTAGTAATACGGTATGGGGCGCTATTACACATCTTCTGAAAAAGTACTGAATCTCCGGATCAAAACAAACACAGCTGAAGAAGAAGCTGAAACAAGCGATAGAAGATTGCTCAAACAAATGTAAAATAACGTGATCATCAGCATTAAACTGCATATAAATCAAAACTACCTAACGTTGTTACCGAATGAAATGTTAACCCAGGACGAGCTGTAGGACTGTGAAGCTTTGGGGTGTTGATGGACTTGACCTGATCTGTTTGGATCTGAATTCTGAATTCCATCCGGAGGAAGTCTTTGACAAAAGAAAAAAAAGTAATTTTCACAGTTTTTTGTGAGAAGTGTTGACTTTAAAAAAAAGCGGTAAAAAAGAAGCTCCCACATCCAAGTGTTGATCAAAAAGGGCAGTTAAATGTATAGTTCAAGTATATAAAAAATCAGTTTATTTAAAGTGTACAAATATTATATAAATAGTAAACTATAAGTATCATGTTATGTTAATTTAAAGAAAACGTACAAGTATAGGCCTACTTGCAGTATACAACTACTACACTAGTTTACTGAGATTATACTTCAAAGTACAACTAGTATAAAATAGTCAACTACTCTACTAGGCTATAGGTTCACTTGTAGAACATGCAGTACAAATGAGAAACGTAGATGTGAAATAGTTGTGCACTTAAAGTTTACTACAGTTACACTTACAGTACACTTAAATGTATACTTTTATATAGGCTACTAAAAGTGGGGCAATTTAGTTCCAAGCAGTATTGAAATAGGACACTTACAAGTTTACTACTAGTAGGCTGCCTACATTTACATTAGTATACTTACTACGTAAAGTAGTAAAATATACTTGAACATTGCTTAAGTATACTTCATAAAATGAATTTGAAGTATATACTTCTTTTTTGTAAGTGTTGTTAATCTGTCTGAGCCGTATCTGCCCAGCAACTGTTCAGACACGCATACTAACACACACTCAAAACATCAACATGGCTTGTTAAACAAACAGGAATGGTCATGCTGAGTTTAAGCCTGTCCACACCTCTTTCTGTAAACAACACAATGCTGTCAGTGACCAACTCATAAATTTATCAGAAAATAATACACCACACACGCATGATGTAATGATGTAACAGTCTGTTGTGTGTTTTATTACAGTGCCAAAACCCGGGACTGTATGCGTGTGTGTGTGTGTGTGTGTGTGTGTGTGTGTATGTGTGTGTGTGTGTGTGGTGTGTGTGTGGTGTGTGTGTGTGTGTGTGTGGTGTGTGTGTGTGTGTAGAGCTCTCTAGAGCTATGAGTTGTTTCTCCTCTGGACTGAAGGTGAGAAGTAATGTCTCTTTCTGTTAAAAATGTGACCGTTACAGTAATTTATTTAAAAATTACCCATCAATAAAAAATATTAAATGCTGAACCCATTTTTGCACAACATCACAAATCTATTTTTACAGAAAGATATGTTGTGATGTTTTGTGTAATGTAATGCCACTCCTCTGCTCGACTGTTTATGAGAGACGTCTGCATTTATAGACGTGTGTGTGTGTTTGTTTTAAGAGGTGTCCAAGTGAGGCTCAATGGGGAACTAAGGTCACACCACTTGACCTGTAGATGTGTGAGTGCGTGCGTGCGTGTGTGTGTGTGTGTGTGTGTGTGTGTGTGTGTGTGTGTGTGTGTGGGTGTGTGTGTTGTGTGTGTGTGTGTGTGTGGTGTGTGTTGTTTTTTTTGTGGTCAAATGATTGTGAATGGCGAGCAGCAAGAATTGCTGAGATTTCCAAATACCCGCAGTACTCAGACTTTGCGTACGTCTGCTTAGATCCTGACGTGGTGATAAGCACTTTTTCACGTCAAAGACGTTTTCACCGGCTTTATGAAATATTATTGTTGGCATGGATTTTAGCGATCTAATCTGTGCACATTTTATAAATGAGGCCACCCATGTATATGGAAAGTCCCCATGAAACATGGAAACCCAGTGTGTGTGTGTGTGTGTGTGTGTGTGTGTGTGTGTGTGTGTGTGTGTGTGTGTGTGTGTGTGTGTGTGTGTGTGTGTGTGTGTGTGTGTGTGTGTGTGTGTGTGTGTGTTGTGTGTTGTTCATGACCCTGTCTCAGGACACAGACTGAGGTCAAGGGTTTACGCCCTCTTTTTTTTTTTTTTTGTAGGACACTGAAGGATTAAAGACTGTATGTCTTTATATCCCAAGGAGATCAATCGCAACACATTCTGAAGACTGAAACCTCAGCATGATTTTAACAGCCTGCAAAGCTTAAAGGTTTCTCGACCTGTGCCAACCCTAAGCTGGAGTCTGTGGGATAAATTTGTTGCATTCAGAGACACACTTGTAAATTGAGGGAGATATTAAACATGACACTGAAACCAAAAAAAATAAATAAAATTGTCATTCCAAGTGAACCTCGATCTGAACCCCAATTTTGCAAGAAGATTTGCATGCAAATTTTTAATGCACCACATAACAACATTATATGAATAGTTGGTTTCTCATAAAATGCAATTGTATGAATTCACAAGACTTGGAATATAGATATGGCATGGACTACATTTATAGTACTTTATTTGTACTATTGCTTTTGCATCAAACCTCTATTTATAAAACGCTTTATGCAGATTGTTTCAAAGCAGCTTTACTGTGATAAACAGGAAAATAGTGATCAATGACGCAAACCGAATTCAATTCGGCTGTTAACCAATTCTTTAATAACAAAAAAGATTAGTAAAAAAAGCATGCAGCTTGTTGACAGCTTCTTGAATCAATTCACATAGGTGTTGAGACAGAAAGAGAAAGTTTCCATAACCGTGTTCCTCCTATCAAATGCACCTGTTGGAAAGGCCACCTCACATTACAGATGTGTGTGCTGGAGAGAGAGAGAGAGAGAGAGCATTTGAATAGGAGGATAAGGTGATGGATATTAGGGCGTCCAAGGAATGAATGAAGCACTTCTAAGAACCACGCAATCTTCTTCCTCTGCGTCAGAGCTCGTAGATCAGATCCTCCCTGTGGAGCTTTAAACATTTCTTACATAGAATCCCTCTATCTGCGCCTGCAACACTGATGCAGGATAAAGACTCGGCCAAACGCCTCTGATAGGCATTAAAATACCTTTCAATGTCAAATTCCCCTCCACTGTTCTGACAGTAATAATCTCATTCTGGCTCCACAGATGAAAACACCTCGGAGATCTTCTTCATGATGTTTGTCAACTCTGATTATCGCAAGGCAGGTAAATATAGCAGTGAAGTGATAAATCATCTGGCATGGCACATGTCTCTGCTATCAGGTAACCAACTTTGAACTAAGGGGGATGTTGACTAAAAATAAACCCTCTCCTCAAACCTCCAAGACCTTTCAGCTTTACGTGAACCTCATATTCTCCAGACCGACATCACTGTTGAGTATAATTGGCCATTTGGAATTATTATTATTTATTTTTTTTTAAAGGGAGTGGGATTTTGTCACTGGGATTTTCTCTGTTAGGACAAACAGTTTCTGTTGTGAATGCAGGGAGCTGATGCCGAGAGCTGTCTGCTTTAAGAGTGAGATTTTTGGATGGTCTCTCATGACCGATGTGTGCTAGTTAAGGTAATGGACTCTCAAAGGTTGTGAGGTTTTATGACTTTAACTTTTAATATCAAATAATTTTTGTATTTTTATTTATTTATTATAATTAATTACACTCAGTGTTTTTGTCACAATGAACTTTTCATATTCTAACAAGAAATGTATTTTTAAAGGTCACTTTTTATTATTATTATTATCAAGTTTTGAATACTTACACAAAACTTTTTTTATTGTTTTGCATGCATATTAAATGAGTCAGGTTTGTATATAATAATAATTGACCTTATTTATTTATGTTTTGCGTTACTTCATAATTATTTATGAAGTCTTGCATCTGATTGAAGTGTATGATGACAGTTTAAGAGTAGCTTTAGAAAATCATGCGAGTAGGAAAAACAGGGCTGAGTCATATTCATCTGATAGCTCTGACGTAGGAATCATGTATGGAAATTACGCACACATGTTTGATACAAATCTAAGTGGAAAATCATTTGACCAATCAGTAGTCACATAGGTGTTGTATGGAAAAACCTGTTTATAAATTATAAAATCATTTATAATATAATATTATTTATATATATATATATAAATATATATTATATATTTTGTTGCATGATTTTGCCCATGATGTATTATAAAACAAACTGTGGTGTATTGATAGTATAAGATACTGAAAAACATATTTGTGTATTATAGTATTACCCCTTATTTACCCAAGTTTCTAAAAAGAATACCATGTCTAAAAACCACAGTAGTGCTTTTTTGCTGAAATTAGCTTTTTTAAATGATCTTCAGCTCTCAATTTCTATGCGTCTAATTGTTTTCTTTTCCCTCTTTCTCCATTTCCTCTCTTGCAGTGACGTGTGCGCAGTGATCCAGAGAGAGGAGATGACAGCTGAGGGGGTTGACAATCTGCTGCTCTTGGACACAGATGCTGTCAACTCTTCCCTCGCTTCAGTGCCCAATGAACAAGATGAGCCGGCCCATGCCTCGGGCAACCAGACGGATGACAGCTTCAGTCAAGTCCCTGATCAACAGCTGGATCCAGCTTCAGAAAGCTCAGGATTAATGCCAGTTCTGTACCAGGGCAGGACCATGGAGGTCCATAGTACAAACATTCACGGGGCAAGATACGAGGAGAATGGTTTAGTCTTAACGCAGCCTATGGATCAAACTGCACTGATTGAAATGAAAATAAATCAACCAAATGATGATAAAAGTTGTGACTTCGATACTGGTGTTGTAATGGAGACCGACAATATTACGAACAGCATTAACAACCCTGACCTAATTAAAATTATGGACGTGGACAATATGATAGACAGAAATCAAAATAACAAACACAGTGACTTAAACACTATAGAGGATCAAAATGATGCTCATGGGACTGTGATGAGTCTCGAAGTTCCATCAACAGAACACAACAGACAAGAAGAAATGGGCCAATACACCATTTTAAACCAATATTCCTCCTCTGAAAGTATTGGACTTGAGGTTAGCCAAATGGCTAATGATGATGATATAGTAGTAAATACTGTCTATGATGTAACGAATATTGAGCAACACCATGACCAACCAGCAAACAATGAGATTGATGTAACTTCCTCTGAATCGTTCATCCAGACCTGCCAGGATACACCTGATTGTATTGATGTAGCTGTGGAAGGAGCAACTTTCTATAAAACTCCCCCAGAGATGCATGCCATTGCTGAGGGCTTGACGTGTGGCGGCATCACATCCTCCCAGACACTAAAGCTGGACAATCCTATTACTGACGTTCCTATATGCTTGGGCGATTCGCACGAAGCAGACACTCTAAATATCTTAACACATGCCTCCACATTATTAGATTCTTTTGGGATGAACAACATCTTGGAAACAGCTGACATGCCTATCAATGACAGTGACATCAGTCAGACTGTAAATAAAGACTTGGCTTCCTCAAATGTTGGGTTTTGCAGTGCCGTTTTAACTCAGACGGTTCAGAATCGTCACCAGGTTTCAGAACATGACGTAACAGAATTGGAATCCAACAGAACTGATGATTCAATGCTTGATGGAATGATTGATACAAAATTTTCATTGGAAGACAGTAGAGTGCAGCCATTGGTGACTTGTAGCCATGAACCGAGTGCAACAATAGTTAATTCAGAGTCAATCTTCCCCCAATCCATACTTGAAACCCCACAGATTGGTGAAAAACATGAGAAGGATCTTTCACTAGTGGTCCTCTGCCCAACAACAGTCACAAATGGAGATTTAGGTAAACGTTCTGAGGAGATCGAGTGCGCTTGCTTAAAGTTCACGGGAACAGAACGTGATGTTGAGGCTGGTAGTGAGTTGTGGCTGGACGCTTTCCAGTTCTTGGCAGGTGAAGAGGATGAGGGCGCTATTTTTGACAAGTGCTCTCCCAGCCCCCTTACGACCCATCCAGACAACACAAAAGCCTCGGATCACACTAGGAGAGAGAACATTTCAATTGACCACCATGTTGAGGACTATGAGCTGAGGTTTCCACCTGTTGAGAGGTGGTCATCCTCAGACAGCTGGGCTAGTGCTCTTTCAGACTGGTTCCAGGCTGTTAACATTTATCCGGAAGACTCTTTCACCAGCGCTAACACTTCAAGCACTGGTTCTAAGCACAGTATGGCAATCCAGGACAAGATTTTGGAGCATAGGACGGGTCCACATAATGCAAACAACAATGGACAGACTGGTCTGTCCCTGAACCTCCTAGAACCAGAAGAACCAAGTCAAGCCTCAAGTAGAGGACAAGTCGAGTCTGATAACACTAACGGAACTTTTTTTAAACAAGGAGATAAAGACGGGCTTCCTTCTCATTTAGACGCAGACAGTCGGGACAATGCAATGATGGAGACTTTGGTTAAGTCTGAATCCCTTAAACCAGATAATAATACAGCCATGGATATGTTTAATGCATCAAAGTCATGTATGTCTTCTGCAAAGGAATTCAATGCCAAGCTAAATGGAAGTCAGCACATCTCTGGGGAGCTTTGGAGTGGAAAGGTGAGACTAGCACATTTCAAATACAATTAGCAAAGGCAGATTTAGACTCTGGTGTTTTGACTGAGTATTCTTTAGATCTTTTGCGATTTGCGTTGAGAGATTTATACTTAAGAGTTTTCAATTTCACCTAAAGGTTAGTTTTGGTTATCTTTACTGAAATAACCTCATATAACCTCAATAACCTTTGTACCCTTAGTTCAGTGATAGGATCATCACACATACACCATGTTACTGAAAGATTTTTGTATTCATATATTGTGTAATTTACAAGCTATTGAACTTCAAAGAATACACTATACATCTCCAAAAATATGCTATTACTGTCACACAAAAAAATGGCAATATACAGCGCAATTTTTTTTTACCATTTCCATTATGTAGAAACTTCTACATGCTGCCGTGACAGTATGTGATCTTAAATAGCCTGTCACCTTTAACATTTCCTTTAATAGATCTTACATGTGTTGAATACTTTCATTATTTATTATGACACTCTGTGTGCTGGAAGAGCCCAGTCATTCCTCACAGGAATTTCACTTCATAATGTACACACACAGTCTCTCTAGCTCTCATACAGACACATGTACCTAATCTAATTTACTTAATCTAATTGTAATTATTAGAGACTAAACCTAAAATAAATCCCTACATGTGAATGCAATTGTTTCTGCAATTAAATATTTTTTTTATTCTACTTTATTTACTTTTTCTACCCAAAAGGAAGTTATTTATCTAACTTCTAGCGCCATTTTTGACAAATTCCTCCCCAAAGCATGACTCAAACACACCCACTAATACTTAAACATTCACCATCCCCATCATTCATGACAGATAGCTGTGGCTGCTGAGGAAATGTGAGGTGCAGAGAAAAATACTGATAAACAGAAATGTAGACTAATTATAGAGAGTGGCAGATGATAATAGACCAGAAAGCAAAAGAGGAACTGGAGAGGCAGGGGGTTGAGGGGCACGAGCACAGCTGAGGGCCGAAATACGACCCCTGCTCGCAACTTCAACGTCATACTGTACGGAAGATTCTCCAATCCCACAGACCCCTGAGCCAGTGGGAGAGCTGTGATTGGTTCACCTGTGTTAAACAGTGGCTGTGATCACTATAATAGAGATGATCCCTACCATTGCTAACCACATGTGGCTTTAGACTGCTGCATGAAAGCATAATGATTTTTGCATTAGGCAGACCATCGCCTCAGTACGGTATGTAAACAAACACTGACATGCAGTTTGGACGAGGATAGGCCTAAATTGTGACTTGTTAAATTATTCTGTGTTGACTTTATTGTCTCCAGATAGGCCTTTCTGTTTTTCAATGACAGTTAACGTTTTTGTCCATGTTTTTGTGTTTCAGTCGGAGGGAAATACGCTGGTGGAGTTGACTGAAGACAAAGTCACAACGTCAAGACGGGAACGTCAAAGCAGCTTTTCTTCTCAGAAGATCTCAGCTTACACCAGCAACAAGAATTTAACTGGCTGTGTGAGTGGCGATGAGCGGCGTCACGGCTCCAATGTGAATCTCCACACATGTCCCACTCAATCGGACATTCACTTGTCTTCTGAGGCGGGACAAGCTGAAGGAAATGGATTGTTTGTGCTTTCTAACTCTGAGGACTGTACCGTGAAGCCAAGAGAAGAGGAAAGAAATACACCTCCAGAGTTTATTATGCCGTTTGCTCCACTCTGTACTGGAAGTAATTTCATCAATCATAGTTTATTGAAAGAAGACAGTCCACAAGCTGATCTAGATCTTCCTCTTAAAAGGAATATTAATGAGATACACATTAAGAGTGATCAAAATTCAGTCAGTAGTGACAATTCTTCTGAAGACCGCTTTCATACATGCCCTGAACAGTCTTCATCTTCATCCGTTGTAGATTCAGATGATCCTTCCATCAAGTATAAGCTTTCTAAGTTACTTTTACTGACAGGAGAGCGTTTTATGGTGTCTGAGAACAAACGTGTTGCATATGTTACTCTAGACTTGGAGGAACCCAGAAGTTTGAGTCTTTTTTCCTTGTCAAACTGTGAGGAACTTCCTAAAACAGACACTATGCCTCAAAAGACCTCGGATGGTAAAACACGCTCTAAACATAAGGAGAAACCAGCTGAGAAGCAGCAACATGGGATTCAAACATCAAAAAAGCAAGATCTTCAGTTTTCATCCCAGGTGAAAGACAAATTCAACTCAGAAGAAGCTGGTTGTAAAGATAATCCGGTCACTGTCATTGAAACCATCGTCATCACAGAGAAGATCGTTCCTAAAACCCAAGGGAAGAAGAAAAAGAAGCATGCGCAACATGGGACGCCAAAACCCGAGAATGATCCACCAACTAACATAGGGAGCAGGAACGCTCAGAAGAGCACAATTAGCAAGACAGAGAACCATGAAGTGAAGGTGGCGTCAAATGGTCTGGAAAAACCAGCATTTCATCCTCCCACCAAAATGGACATTACAAACAAAGATAGCACTCAAAAAGTCATGACAGTGAGACCCAAAGTAGAACGCAGTGGCGCCAAGTTGAACCCTGCCAGCATAAATGCCACTCAGAAAGCTGTCCCTATAAAACTCAAAGCAGACGCCAGTAACACAGCCAAGATGGAAAACAAGACGTGCACCTCAGATTCTCAGAGCACGTGTTTACCCAGTATGCTAAATGACGACATAAAGCGGAGACGTATTGCAGACGTGTTTGGAGGAGTTTCGATAAGGACAAGACCACAGCTGCCTGCAATTTTCCGCCAAGCAAGAAAAGATGGAGAAGATGTGCCTCGAAGAGCTTACAGTGATGCCGTCAAGCAGAAGATTCCAACAACACCCAAAGAAGGTTCTCCAAATGCATTCCTGTTCAACTTAGTTTTAAAAGTCAATCCAGTAGAACAGAGCTGAAGTCTACGATATTGGCACTCGGGGAGCAGGATTGGTCCTGCTCCATAAAGCCCAATGTCCTGCAGAGTCTAACTTCAACCTGCCCAAAACACACTTGTCTGGAAGTGTTCTAGTAATCCTGAAGACCTTGATTAGCTTGTTCAGGTGTGTTTGATTGGGACTGGAGCTAAACTCTGCAGAATAGTGTTAGGATTGGACACACTCTCATTAGAAAATTATTGCCTGGTTTCATAGATAAGCCTTAGTCTTAGTCCCAAACTAAAATTCATGTTTGAGCTGTTTTAACTAAAAGCAACTTGCACTGACATGTCGTAAAATATGTCAGTGCCATTGTTTTGTCTCAGTATGCAAAAAAAGTAATGTTTTTTTTTTCTAAGGCACATTTATGAAAAGCTACTTAAATGTCCTAATTGAACTAAGGCATAATCCTGGCTTAATCTAAACCCTGTCTGTGAAACCAGGCCTTTGTGTTTTATTTTCATTACCAGTTCCCGAGTCAGAAATGTCAGAACCCTGCTGGAAAAAAACTCTTGAACTAGTCTAACTGGTTTAAGCTGATTTAGCTGGTCTCCCATCCTAGTTAAGTTGGTTTTAGTTGACCAGCTTAGGGAGACTAGCTAATCACCTTAGGCTGGTTTAAGCTGTTTTTATGGGTATGCATGGCAGCAGATTATCAAATAGTGCACTAATAAGTGGCCATGTGAAAAATGGTTTATAAATGACATATGTTGATGTGTTTTTGCTGTAGTTGTGGTTCCTCGTGTAGTCTCAGAGATCCAGGCTGACCCAGTCCCTACTGACCCCCAAAACATCTTACTTTGGTGCCAGTTCAGTCCCATCCCACCCGATGCCACCATTAAGTGGACTAAAGAGGGAACAGTGCTGTCAAACATAAACAAAGTGTAAGATAAACCCTCTTTACCTCTCCACTCTGGGTCTCACTCTGGGTCCAAACATAATTAGTTAACTAAGATGACCACATTTCTGAAGAACATCATCATAACTTTTTTACCACTTGGTGTCACTCTGTTCTTGCCTAAATCTGCTGTACATTTTGGCAGAGACCTGACTGAACATCAGAGCACTGGTGATTCAGCCATGAGTTGGAGTGAGAGCGAAATGGACCTTTTACATAACTGTGTGATTCATTCCTACGAAATGCTGACTATGCCTCAGACACTCTCAAACAGGCCTCTGCGTCCCAGAATGGTCCTTTTGAGTTGTTTTGTAAGCTGTAACTGAAGTTATACTGTAAATAATATGGATTCAGGGATGAACATCTGCATTGGTCACTGTATTTATTGAGTCTTAGAGCCTTGACAGTTGATTAAGTAATTATTGATTTACTAGGTTTTTCTTTTTTCTGCAGAGAGAAGGATGACGGCCGCTTCACACTGACAATCCTAAATGCTTGCAGTAAAGATCTAGGGCTGTACAAATGCAGTCTGAATGCCGCCAACGTTTCTGTTTCGACCTTAGAGTACCATCTCACATCTGAGGGTAAGACATAGAGGGCTGCTTTCCCAGATTAATCTGATGAAAGTGACTATAAATTAAGATTTTTATTTGCTGATGTACTCCATGACTAAGCAGAAAGCTAGGTGTTTAATTCGTGCTCTGAAGCTTCAACAGGAAGATTGATGTAATAGACAAAAAAAAAAAAAAAAAAACGATCGAGATTTTCCCACTTTCAAAATCACTTACTGAATTTGATACAACTTGACTGGTAATTTAGTACATTCTGCAAGTATGCATGCGTGTGGCATGAATACAATTCAAACATACTACAATACTATTCAGTTGGATTTTTTAAAAAGAAAATAATGTTTATTCATCTAGGATGCATTCAGTTGATCAAAAGTGACAGTAAACAAGACATTTATGATGTTAGAAAAGATTTATATTTCAAATTAATGCTGTTTCTGAAAAAAATGCACCAGTTTCCACAAAAATGTTAAGCAGTACAGCTGTTCTTATTTGATCAAAAAGAACAGTAAAAATATATAAAAATATGCTGATTTGCTGCTCAAGAAACATTTCTTACTGTTATTAATGTTGAATGATAACATTTTTCCAGGATTCTGTAATGAATACAATGTTCAAAAGCACAGCATTTGTTTATATTAGTTTTTTACAAAACATTACCTATGTCTTTGTTACTTTTGTTACTTTTGCCAATTTAATGTGTCTTTGCCGGAAAAAAAGTATGAATTTCTTCAAAAGTTTGAGGTCAGTGAATTTTTATTTAAAGCGTGGGGATTATATTTCTTAATTTTAGTGTCAACAATGATGCACAATTTATGTCTGGGAAACCAATCCTCACATTGTAAATCTGTAAACATGAGAAGACAATAAAATAATGCCAGACAGCTTATTGCACACATTGACTCAACTGTCTACATTTTTAATTGCAGTGCTTATGGAACTAGTCATTCCGAGTCATGATCAACCAGGTAAACAGACCTTCATTTCATTGAATCTGCAGAGTAGCAAAACGTCTCCGGTTACTTGATTGTAACCTTGTTCCCTGAGAAAGCGGAACGAGATGCTGCGCTGCTCAGCGCATTGGGAACATATTTTATCGTGACCAGCTGTGAATAATGTGTATAACACGTCAATGAAATTGACCCGGAGGTAATATAGCCTCGGTCGGTGACGTCATCGGCACGCCCCCACGACACGAGGCTATAAGAAGATGAGCCGCAGGTGCATCATCAGGATATTATCTGAAGAGCAGTCCTGGGACATCTTCAGCACGGCAAAGCAGCGCAGCATCTCGTTCCGCTTTCTCAGGGAACAAGGTTACAATCAAGTAACCGGAGACGTTCCCTTTCGAAAGCTACAATCGATGCTGCGCTGCTCAGCGCATTGGGAACGAGAATACCCACGCCGCCGTGCTTGAACATGTCTGGACCCCACGGTTGTGCAGGTGTTTTCACAAGAACGCAAGAGAGCCTAGACATTAGCTTGTGATGTCGACTCAAGGACATGAGAGCCCGGAGTGGCATGAACATCCAAACTATAAAATCTTATGAACGTGTGCGGAGAGGACCAACCTGCCGCATCACAAACATGTTGTAGGGGGGCACCCCTTGCCAGAGCACTAGAAGAGGCGACCCCCCTGGTGGAGTGAGCCCTAAGACCTATAGGCGAAGCTTGGCCGCGCGCCTCATAGGCAAGAGCGATAGCATCCCTGACCCAATGCGACATAGTCTGCTTGGTAGCAGCTCCTCCTCTGTTGCTGCCCCCATAACAGACGAACAGTTGCTCCGACTTACGCCACTGGCTAGTGCGGTGGATGTAAGCCTGAAGAGCACGGACTGGACACAGTCTATGAGATCTCTCCTGCTCCGGTGTTGAGAACGGCGGGGAGCAGAAAGCCTCAAGAGTGACAGGATGTACAGCCGAAAACGGAACTTTGGGCAGATAGTCAGGATGTGGATGCAAAATCACTTTCACCATTCCTGGGGCAAAGTCTAAGCAGGATGGCGAGACAGACAGAGCCTGCATATCCCCAATTCTTTTCAAAGAGGTTATTGCCATTAGAAAAACCATTTTTAGAGTCAGAAGTTTATCAGACACTGATTCTATAGGTTCAAAGGGGGTGTCAATCAGACCCTCGAGAACTACAGTTAAGTCCCATGAAGGGATCTTGGTTCTTACTGGAGGCCTCAGCCGCCTGGCTCCCCGAAGGAAGCGAGAGAGCAGAGGGTGTCTCCCCAGTGGTGCCCCGTCAATTAAGGCGTGGCAAGCCGAAAGAGCGGCCACGTAAACCCTAAGAGTAGCAGGACATGTACCTGTTGATAATTTTTCTTGCATGAAGTCCAGCACTGAAGCAATCTGGCAGTTAACTGAATCTACATTGTGTTCAACACACCACCTTTCAAAAACACCCCATTTATTGGCATAACATTTCCTAGTGGAGGAAGCCCTAGCACTCAGAATGGTCTCAATAACATCCGGCGAAAGCCCAGTGGCTCTTAATTGGTACCCCTCAGGGGCCAAACGTGAAGATTCCACAGGCCGGGCCTGGGATGGAATATCGTGCCCTCCGCCTGAGACAGAAGGTCTCTCCTCTCCGGAATCGCCACGGCGAGCCGTCGAGTAGAGACATTATCTCCGAGAACCATACTCTGTTCGGCCAACGCGGCGCTATCAGTAATAGGCAAGACCCTAGTTGGCGAACTCTGGCTAGAACTCCCGGGAGCAGAGAAACTGGAGGAAACGCATACAGGCGCCATCGCATCCAGACCCAACGGAGCTGGGTGACTCAGAGAGAAGTAGAGGGGACATTGCGCTGTCTGCTGGGAGGCGAAGAGGTCCACCTCCGCTTCGTAAAACCTGGTCCAAATCTGTCTCACTACCTCCGGGTGGAGTCTCCACTCCCCCGTCGGAAGTGTCTGTCTGGACAATAGATCTGCTCCCACATTCAAACGCCCTGGGATGTAGACTGCCCTGAGAGACAGGAACTTCCCCTGGGCCCAGAGAAAAAATCTGCCTCGCTATCCTGTTCAGGTTGCGCGAGCGCAGACCTCCCTGGTGATTTATATAAGAGACTGCTGCTGTGCTGTCCACCCGCACTAGGACATGACAGCCCCTCAATTAATGGAGAAAATATCTCAGAGCCAGAAATACAGCCATCAACTCGAGGCAATTGATGTGCCAATCGAGCTGATGACCCTCCCATTCCCCTTGAGCTGGACGGCCATCTAAGACCGCTCCCCAGCCCATCAGGGAGGCGTCCGTCGTTAGCAGTTTGCGACGACACGGCGCCCCTAAAGTGGGACCCAAGGCGAGAAACCGGGGTCTGAGCCACAGAGATAGTGTACGAAGCCCGCGGCGCGTCACTTTTATTAGCCTTTGAGGATTGGCTCTTGGATGAAATCCTCTGGTTTTTAGCCACAACTGAAACGGTCTCATGTGCAACAGCCCCAGAGGAATTACCGTGGATGCTGAAGCCATGAGACCCAACATTCTTTGATACTGACGAACAGTACGAACCTGGCCTAGCTTGACTTTGGTCATGGTCTGCCGAATGGTCTCGATTCGAGCGGGAGACATTTGCGCCCGCATCGTAACCGAATCCCAAACGATCCCGAGATAATTCGTTCTCTGAGCAGGAGAAAGAACACTCTTCTTGGTGTTGAGTTTCAGCCCTAAAGAAACTAGATGAGCTAACACGATGTCTCTGTGTTGAAGCGCCATCTCTCGTGATTGTGCTAGAATTAACCAATCGTCGATGTAATTCAAAATGCGAATGCCCCGGAGTCGCATTGGAGCCAGTGCTGCATCCATGCATTTTGTGTATGTGCGGGGTGACAAAGCTAGGCCGAATGGAAGAACCCGAAACTGGTACGCTTCCGAACGAACCTCAGGAATTTCCTGTGTTGTGGCAATATTTCTATGTGAAAATATGCGTCCTTCAGATCGATCGTGACGAACCAATCGCGATGTTGAATTTGCGACACGACCGTCTTGACGGTTAACATCTTGAACTTGAGCGCTTTGACTGTACGGTTTAAGCCTCGAAGATCTAAGATTGGACGCAACCCCCCATCCTTTTTGGAACTAGGAAGTATCTGCTGTAATAACCTGACTCCCTCTCTGGAAGAGGAACATATTCTATGGCCTCTTTGCTCAGAAGAGTTTGCAGCTCTTGTGACAGTACATGCATCAGCTCTGGTTTCACGGAAGTGAAAATCACGCCGTTGAAACGCGGAGGACGACGAATAAATTGGATTCTGTATCCTAACTGTACTGTGCTTAATACCCACGCAGAAACGCCTGGCAGAAGTTTCCACGCTGCCAGACTTTCTGAGAGCGGTATTAATTTTAATACTTCCTCTTGAGGGGATGTTAGATGTTCCGCGCCCGGAATGACAGATACCCAAGAGATATATTATCCCCCTCGTGAACCGAAGAAGCCAAAGAGTGCGCTTCGAGATCACGAGAAGGGATATCTGGATCTGGTGACGCAGCAAGCGAAAGGGACTGACTCGTCTCTTGCTCGTCATGCAGATCCATACGCGAGCCCCACGATGAAAATGTGGGTGCGGACTGGAAATAGCTGAGACGAGTGCGAAGCATCTAAACAGTGAGACGCTCACAATGCTCGCACTCGCCTCCCTCTAAAACCAGACCCGCGTGCTCTTCCCCAAACACACAAAACAATAATCGTGTGTATCCAGCTCAGACATGGAACGGGAGCATGGAGGAACACAACGCTTCTTGCTTTGCTGGCTCATTTCACTCTTTTAAACTCAGATAAATGAGAGAGAAAAAAGATTGGAGATGAGAAAATTTCTGCACACTGCCTGACAAAACTAACTCCTAACAAAGATCTGTATCAGATGAAAGTTTGAGAGAGAGAGCTTGACGTTCACACATGCACAGTAATGGTCTGAAGATAAAAGACCTGATGATGCACCTGCGGCTCATCTTCTTATAGCCTCGTGTCGTGGGGGCGTGCCGATGACGTCACCGACCGAGGCTATATTACCTCCGGGTCAATTTCATTGACGTGTTATACACATTATTCACAGCTGGTCACGATAAAATATGTTCCCAATGCGCTGAGCAGCGCAGCATCGATTGTAGCTTTCGAAAGGGAACATTTTATTTCATGCAAATCTGACATATGTATGTTTTTAATGGCTTCTGGATGTGATTGGTTAGTTATACAAAACTTCTCCCCTTTTTAATCTCTCAGCTGAGCCCAGGGTTGTGAACGGGGACGGGGAGAACGTACAGTGCAGCCCGCTTTTATTTAAGGAGGATTTTCTCTCAGATCAGTACTTTGGAGAGAATCAATCCGCTAGCATTGTGACTGAGAAGATCCACTTCGGTGAAGGCATGCACCGCAAGGCTTTCCGAACCACTCTTAGAGAAGGCAATCTTCCACAATTTAACCCTGGCCATCCCTGCGTCCTGAAAGTCCACAACGTCATCAGCTATGGGACTAAAAATAATGAGGAACTTGTCCAGAAGAACTACACCCTGGCTGTGGAGGTGAGAATGGATGTCTTCAGGGAGATGTTTAATTAAGAAATGAACTTAAGGAGATTTGGGACTGATTTTTTTTCTGTATTAACCAGGAATGTCATGTGCAGAATACCGCAAGGGAATATATTAAAGCGTACAATAGTGTGGCCAAGTCTGCTGAATCATTTGGAGAGGTGCCAGAGTAAGTACATCAAAACTCTCCAACTGTTTCCTTACTGTCTACACACAATATTGACATTACACACTGAGATTTGTAATGTGAGGTGTAATAAGTACTGGGAAACTTGTACATACTTTACGTGAAGCATTAATTGATGCTGAAACACTCAATTAAAAGTTAAAGGTATATGACCAACGTGTTCTTGAGTTAAGTGAAAATTTTTCCACATTTACTTGATCAAAAAGTAAACTTAATTAGCATTTGAATTTTGACAGTACTGAACTAAATATACAGTAAAAACAGTAATATTGTGACATATTATTACAAATGTAAAAAAGTGTTTTCTGTTTTCCCTGTGGTGGCAAAGCTGATTTTTCAGCAGTCATTCCTCCAGTCTTCAGCTTCTTGTTTTTAAAACGTGGGGCTTCTTAAAGGTTGTATCAGCGATTTGAGATCTGCACACAAAAACAATTGATTTCACCAACCACTCAAAACCAAAATAAATAGTGTTCCGACTTCCAACCAATCACCGACAGGGGTGGGTGTTGTGAGGTTTTGCGCTTGTGCACGACTGCGCGCGAAGTCGGAGCTGAAGAATAAGGAGGGAGGGACGAGCTAACTTGGTTTGTTTGGGATCTCGCTTCAAACACAAACAGAAGTGACGTCACCCAATCGCTGATACAACCTTTAATATTTGTGTGGAAACCGTGATACATTTTTTTTCAGGCCTCTTAAATGAATAGAAAGTTCTACAGAACCACATTTACAGTTGTAATCGAAATTATTCAACCCCTGCAAATCAGGTTTATTGGCAAAATTTACAGACTTTTAGCTGTTTGCATTGAACAAATCAAACAAAAGTAATTGAAATAGCTCAACACCAAATGTTTCAAGTGGTTTCCCCAGATTCAACAGAAAATGCCACTTTTAAGTAAGTCTTAAAATTATTCAACCCCTTCTTTGGGAAGCATCTTTAGTACTTAGTAGAACGCCCCTTTTGCTGTTATGACCTGCTGCAAACGAGATGTATAACCAGACACCAGCTTCTGCCAGTGTTTCTGAGGAATCTTAGCATGATGAACAATGAAATATTGACAGTTTAAGCCTCCAGTTCAGAAATATTCTTGGGTTAGAGTGCTTCAAGTCAGGTGACTGGTGGCCACCGTAGAATCTTCCAGAACTTCTTCTGCAACCAAGCTTTGGTGGAATTTGTGGTATGCTTGGGATTATTGTCCTGTTGGAAGGTCCAATGACATCCAAGCTTCAGCTTCCTCACTGACGGCATGCCGTTCTCTCATAGGATTTCCTGAAATATTTCAATGAATCCAGTGTAAGAGGATGCAAAGCAGCCCCAGAGCATCACTGAGCTGTAGACCGTGTTCTTCCTCCAGACATACCGCTGATCCACAGGGCCGAAAAGTTCCAGTGTTGTTTCATTGCTCCACAGAACAGAATCCCAAAACTCCTGTGGCTAATTTCTATGATTTTGAGAAAATCTGAGCCGACTTTTCTTGTCCTTTTGGGTCAGTAGGGGTGTACGTCTTGGAGTTCTGGCATTCGTTTAGTACTCGCCTTACTGTGCAAGCTGAAATCTCAGTGCCTGTTGCCACCAAGTCTTGCTGCAGAGAGTCACTCAAGGGTTTTTCTGAACCTGCCTTCTCAGAAATCTGGTTGCAGCCATTGATGGCTTCCTTTTTCTGCCCCGTTCAGGTAGTGTAACCGCTGTTCCTTTAACTTTGAACTTGTGAACTATGCTTCCAGTGGTGTCTCTAGGAACCTTTAGTGCGTTCACTATCTTTTTGTGTCCTGTTCCTTGTTTGTGAAGAGCGATGATATCTTCTCTTAACTTTTTGAACTATTTTTCTGACTTTGCCATACTGTATTTCTAACATGCAGTCTTATGACACTCAAATATTTCATGTGTTCTAGCTTAAGCACATGCACCTTGTGCAACTAATGAAGCCGTTTGAAGGATTTTGCAGATTTGTGCTGCTGTGAGGGATTTTATTCAATTCTATTGAATAATTTTGAGACAAAGTCATTAAAAGTTGTATTTTCAATGAATTTGTGAAAACCACTTGAACATTTGTTGTGTTGAGCTATTTCAATTACTTTTGTTTGATTTTTTCATTGCAAACAGCTGAAGGTCTATACATTTTGCCAATAAATCTGATATGCAATGGGTTTTGAATAATTTCAATTACAACTGTATTTTCATAACATGTAATTTCATAGAATTGCAACATTGTTTTTTTACTGTCACTATTGATCAACTGAATTTCTAAATAGAAAGTATTCATTTAAAAAGATCTTTCTGTCCCCAAACTTTTGAATGGTAGTGTACAATACGTATATTTACACACAAAGAAAGTGAATTAATCAGCATTCATAAACATCCCCAGAATCATCCCTATTTATTTGGTGCACCGGCCGTCTAACGACATCCCTTACGCCACGCTGGAGGAGGAGCTGCTGGGAGAATTTGTGAAGTACTCTGTGAAGGATGGGAAGGAGATCAACCTGAAGCGCAGAGACTCTGAGGCGGGACAGAAATGCTGTGCCTTTCAGCACTGGGTCTACACACAGACAGAGGGCAACCTGCTGGTCACCGATATGCAGGGTATTTAATGTACTTCAATTTGACCAAGTGTACCACATCATGACATGTACAGTATAGATGTAGGTTGTAGATGGAGTGAAGCAGAACATTGTTAAGATTCACAATTTTTTCTCCTTCATGAACAGGTGTTGGTATGAAACTAACAGATGTTGGGATTGCCACCTGTAAAAAAGGGTAAGTTATTAATCAAATATCTAACAAATTTATCCTTTTTAAAATTTGTGTTTTATTAAATATATTGAAATAAGTAAATAGAAATATATATATATATATATATATATATATATATATATATATATATATATATATATATATATATATATATATATATATATTCATAATAATATTAAAATATGAAACGGATATTTAAATAATGTACTATAAATATAAATACACTGTAAAAAATAGTTTAGCAATTTAGTTATTTCAACTTATTTTTTTGTGTAGAGATAACTAGATTGTCCAGACAACAAGAAATTTTAAGTTTTTCTTGTCCTCAACTTATCGAAATAAGTTAGTTAAACTAAAAAAAAACCATGCAAAAAGATAACTCAAAATAATGAGTTACGTTTTTTACAGTGTATAGGCCTATCGGAAAAATTTGGAAAAAGAGCTGCACGATTCTGAATAAACTGAGAATTGTTTAAAATAGAGGTCATGATTCTCTCATGATTCTGATAGCCTATTCAAAAATATTTAATAAATCACACTGTTTTCTAAAAGAAATTTATCAGGTTTGAATGAATGATTTAATGACTCTCATAAATACTTCACTTGTTTCATTACTGGGGGAATCAACATTTTTTAATGAATCTCTTGAATGAATGATTCAATGACAAATACATTGTAACAGTCACTTCTTGCCACCTGAAACTATGTTATTTGAAGCGTCGTTACTAACAACAAATTATTTAAATATCCATTTCTTATATTTAAGTGAAAATTAAATATTTATAATAAAAAATGTGTAGTTATTATGAAAGCAGTAATATTGATTTGTATTGGTGCAGCTATAAGGGATTCAGGGGAAACTGTGCCATGTCCTTCATTGATCAGTTCAAAGCTCTGCATCAGTGTAACAGCTACTGTGAGCTACTGGGCCTGACGTCCCTCCAGCCCAAGCCCAAACGCACCGTTGCCCCCCCAAAGCCAAAGACACAACACGTGCCAAAGAAAAAAACTTTCGGCCCTGTTCTGAGTGGCAAATCCTGATTGGACAGAAGCCCTGAACATTTGCTTGTAGGATAAGTAGTGTTTGCAGGTTTTAGCAATGAAGTCTTGCTTAATGCTTAGGGACAATTGTGTTTCTGAGATGTTTCATTAAATGTAAGATGACATTCATCTGTAAGGACATTAGGGAGGTTACTTCTTTCTTGAGAGTTCTTTGTGCTATTTTAAATGAGCTTATTGCTGATTTGTATTTATTTTTTAAAATGTTTTTTTAAGGGGTGAGTGGATTGTGAAAGAGTTTATGTAATATTTTTGTTAAAATCAAAGAAATATAAGCATAGGGTTTTCATCCTGATTTGCTCTGTTGAAAAGTTCATAATAGTGCCAGTGGTGCTGCCAACTGTTTCTTTATTATTAGCCTACTGGCACTATTCTACAATAGACATGCCAGAATAATAACAAAGAACTGGAAATGGTTCCTTATGTTATTATGAATGTTTGTTACGATAGTCGTTTATGCTTAATGAGCAAGTTCACCCAAAAATGAAAATTCTGTCATTAAGTGCGAGTTGATGAATGTTTATATGTGAATAAAAGCCTAAATTAAATCTGTTCATCAGATAACATGATCGTTTCTCTTCAAATTCGGACTAAACCGATCTTTACGGTCTCTTTATGAACTTTTTGAATTGTCAAAGTGGTAGTTGTAAAGCTGTCAATGGAGGGACGGAAATCTCTCAGATTTCACCAAAATATCTTCATTTGTGTTTCGAAAATGAACGAAAGTCTTACGGGTCTGAAACGACATGAGGGGTTTTCATGAGGGGTCTTCATTTTTGGGTGAACTTTCCCTTTAAATAGATATTTATTTTACAAGTGAGATGAATGTACAACAATGTAACTGTTAGAGTTGAATGTTGGAAGCTGCTCATTTTCAATGTTAAAATATTTCATTTTTATTTCTTTACTTTTCATTAATAATATTTCATTTAGTTTGACTTTTATGATCTATGCTGTTTGTCTGTGGGAAGGTAGGATAAGGTGATGAATATGACACTATGGAAAAGTTTGTACACTTGCCCTAGTAAACAGCTGTTGACTTGCCTCAGTAAGAATGACAATCCTCCCACCTTCACGTTTCACATCATCCTTTGAAAGTCAAATGACTTATTGCCTCATTACTATATATAAACACATACGTTTGAAGCAACATATTTGTCCTGTTAATATGACCCGCACAAATGAATCACCTGCAATTAAAAACTGTGATGTTTGCTGCTTTATGCAAATCTAGATAGTCTTATATTTAAGTATTAGTAGTGAATATAGATTGAAGGTCATAGGTTAAAATATTTTTGATTTGACTTAACCTCAATCCCGTTGTATTGGCTTTGAATGGCCTTTGAATTATATAATGTATAATAATAAATATTGTTTTTCTTTTTTTGAGTATGGGCTTGATTTTAATCACAAATCATGTGTTACAAATAACATTTGACCCATTAAAACACTTCAAAACTTTGTAGATTTTATTGTCATGCAGATACCACATTAATACAGAATCCAATATGAAGGAAGCAAGCATCACATGACATGCACTGCATACTGAAGTCAATAATAATCTAATAACAGCAGCACTGAGTCTAGGCAGACATGATCTATAACATGTGTTTTCGGCAGATGCCAATTTATCAACTTTACACACAAAGTCATACGCATTCATTTAAAGAAAGACACAAAGGTGTTTCATATTCCCACAGCCTGTGACATCACCTGTTTCTCTTCGCTGCTGATTGGCCGAGGGGGTCGCGAGGTCTCACCGTGGCTATTTAGTGTGATAATGGCGTTTGACAACACAGGATACAAACACCATTGTCACACTCCACAGCTCAGGAGGACAACAAACAGACAGACAGACAGGAACATTGCAGGTTTATAACCTTGTTTGTGCTCATTCCAGAAGTAGTTTTATCAACTGTTGTAAATTGACCATACTATAAAGTAAAAGTAGCCTATAGTGTTACAGAATATTGAATTCGTCTTTAACGTCTCAGAATCTCACCTTAACCCTCAAAATGAACCAACAGCAACGTGCACTTAAACGAACAAGGCCAGGATAGGTCGCCCTCTCTTTTCAGTCAGCAGTCGATTATCGTCTTCTGTTTACATGGTCAGTGGAGTGAACGGTGATGGGAACAGTGCAGATGGTCTCTTCTAACCATATAGTTTGTTCTCATATTGGACATTTAAAATATGTTGTAACAATAAAGTAACCTAACCTAAACCTTCAGAACTTAAGAGTTCTGCTAATGGTTCCATTGGCACTCCGTTGTTTAAATATGGGATTTTAAAATGTCACGTACAATATGACTAAAGACCATAAGGCAATGCATAATTTTTCAATAAGCATCATGAAGTCAGTGTCAAATGATCCTTCAGAAATCATTCTGATATGCTGATCTGATGCTCAAGGAACATTTCTTATTATTATCAACGTTATTTGATGAATAGAAAGTTCAAAAGAACAGCATTTATAACATTATAAATAATATATTTTTGTTTCTGGAAATGAAATACATTTGAACAAAATAAAACAACTTTAAATATTAAAAACAATATTTTTTTAATTTAAAATAATAATATAATTAAACATTTTATTTCAGATAGATGCCAAGTCTTCTACTTTGGTGTACTAAAATAAAAAAACTGAAATAAACATTAATAAAAACTACAGACATAACCAAATTACTAAAATTGTAACAAATTAAAATAGAAAATATTCATGAAATAATTGTATCTCAATGCTACAAAAATAACACTAATTTACCGCAAATGTTCGATCAGTTTCATGCATCCTTGCTGAGCAAAATTATTAATTTATTAAAAAAAATGTATCCATTAAGGTGCATGGATTGAAAAAATAGTAGGGAATGTCTCTTCTTGAACTCTTTTTATTAAACTACTGACTGGCACTATCTAGATCTTAATGTCTTCAGAAAACAAGTTTTATTTATTAAACACCAAAGCTTTGTAAAAGAAGAATGAAGTTCTGATATACTAACACTCACTGATCCTTTTGTTTGCATAAAAAAATGTAAAATGTAAAAAGCAATCATTTTGTTGTTTATGATTAGTTTCTAATAGTAACAAATATTTTTGACACCATATCCTTTCTGTGGATAAGTTGACTTACCACAGTCCACAGACCCTGTTTTGCAAAGATGGCTGATCCACGTGTTCCTCCATGCTGTAGACATAAAGAGAGCACTGAAAAAGAAACTTCACAAAATAATCTCTCAGTGAACTACAGACACAATGTATAAAACACTCACATCACTCTTATATCCTCACGCAGTCTCTTGCAGGGTTCCTCAGTCTGCAAGAAAACGAGAAACAAGTCCAGTCTCTGAAGCGAGTTTGCCATGACTGGTCATTCTGCTCTCCTTTAACCTCCCTATATGTACCTAGAGAGGGTTTACGTCAAACACTTTTGTGATAAGCTTAGAGAAGTATTGATCCGCAGTGACGTGGGGACGAGGTCACTAACCCAAAACCTGCGAGTGCTTATGAAAAAAATAAATAATTTTGAAAAGCAGTTTCCCAGTAAGCATTCTTATAAATGGACCAGCAACATTTCAGACATCTGTACTCATAAAAACAATCATGTGATATAAATAGTGGTGAGATGATCAGAAATGCTTTGATAGGCTCTTGAATCAGTGATTAAAATACAAGATAATATGGTTATTGATTTTGTCTGCCCAAATATTTCAGCAGGTGCAAAAGAAAGATTATACTGATATTAGAGGACTGTATTTATTCCATTCAAATCCACGTAACATAACCGTCTTACCTAATTTCCAACACAGTGAAGCAGTCAGGCCTGCCGCATGTTACAATAACTGAAGCTCACTCTCTGAATGTGTGCAGGTGAGTTTGGAGCCGGACTTGTTTGCGATTGCTGAAAGAGAGCACTTGATAAAGTGTACAGGACAGCAAGCCGCTTTTATTTGCTTGTCCTTGGATCTGATAGCGTGTGTGAATGAACTGAGTTTCCTTCACCGCTTAGCATCACAGCTGTACACATGACATGAGGCTGAGCAACATTAATGGAGAAATGACCAGAAATGATTTGACACACCAAGTAAATCAACCGTATATATAAAAAATATATAATGCATATAAATCATCATTTTGTATTGTGAATAATATAAGCATTATTAATTACTATTGTAAGAAATGTATAATATAAAATATTTTACAGAAATATTTCGGCTTGCAATTAACCAAAAAAGTAAAAAAAAAAAAAAAAACTATGAGTTGACAGTATTCCGGCACATAAAAATAATATTAATATTATTTGATTCGATTTCAAATTAAAGTGAAATTTGAAAATTAAAATGTTGACATTGGCCAAAAGATGACAACATTCATAATTTCTATACAGTAATTCAAAACTTTGGGGTTAGTAGCCTATACGATTTTTACTTTTATTTTTTAAGAAATCTTTAAGAAATTAATGTTTATTCAGTAAGTATGCATTAAATTGATGAAAAGTGACAGTAAAGACGTGTTATATTTTAACTATATAAAAAAAAATCCCCCAAAAATGAATCACAATGTCCACAAACATTTGAAGCAGCATAACAATATTTAACATTGCTAATAATAATAATAATTTATAAATGTTCCAAATCAGCATATTAGAATGATGAAGGATCATGTGACACTAAAGACTGAAAATTCAGCTGTCATCAAAGAAATATATTGCATTTTAAAACATATTAAAACACTTCTTTACATTTGTGAAAATTATTACAATTTAACTGTTTTTACTTTATTTTTAAACAAATAAATCCAGCTTCGGAAAACATAAAAGACTTAGAACTTAAAAAATAAAAATCTTACAGACCCCAAACTTTTGAAAAGTAATCTAAATTACTAATATATAGCCTATATATAAATATCAAACAATTATATTTTATTTATAATCTGGAATTATATATATATATTATATATATATATAATATATATATATATATATATATATATATATATATAATATATATATAAAAATTATTTTTTTTGTATATGCATGTATAATGAAAAATTAAATCAGTCTCTTGTTTGACAATTATTTCTAAATATTTCATAAATTACGTAGGCTTGTAATGTTAAGCACAGAAGTAGAAAATCAGAGAAGTCAAAACAGCCTTGAACTAGATTAAAAAGACTAAATGGCTGCGAGATTTGACCCGGTTAGCAGTGCCTGCAGCTTTCAAACAGGTCAAATCAACAGAACATTAACATTGCATATCTGTGAAAAAAGAAAGAAAACCCCCACAATATTCTCTTCGACTTCAGACAATCCAGTAAATGATAAAGCTCAGTTTATCTCAACCTTCAGTTTAAAACGAAACCTGGAATAGACGTGTAGGGGAATTAACAAGCCACGTTGCAGTTAGAGAGATAGAAATACCATGAATTAGTTTTTAACATTTACCATGAAATCAATGTTGATGGAACAAAAAATGAGATGGGACAGGGAAAAAAACAGTTTCTCAATGCTTTTGCTCACAAAACATCTGCTTTCAAAAAAGTTTTTTTCCAAGGAACGCAAATGTTTCACGAGTGAATGCAAAGTTTCTTGGGGGAATGCAAAAGTTTTGCGAGCGAATGCCAAGTTTTTCGGCGGAACGCAAATATTCTGCGAGGGAACGCAAAGGTCTTGTGTGCGAATGCAAAGGTTTTGAGAGCGAACGCAAATGTTTTGCAAAGGGAACGAAAATGTTTTGTGAGAGAATGTAAAGTTTGCAAGTGAACAAAAGATTCTCTACGATTTTGAGAGTGAATGTTTCTCGGGGGAACACAAATGTTTCGCGATCGAACGGAAAGTTTCCCGGGGGAATGCAAATGTTTCGCGATCGAACGGAAAGTTTCTCGGGGGAACACAAATGTTTCGCGATCGAACGGAAAGTTTCCCGGGGGAATGCAAATGTTTCGCGATCGAACGGAAAGTTTCCCGGGGGAATGCAAATGTTTCGCGATCGAACGGAAAGTTTCTCGGGGGAACGCAAATGTTTCGCGATCGAACGGAAAGTTTCCCGGGGGAACGCAAATGTTTCGCGATCGAAAGGAAAGTTTCCTGGGGGAATGCAAATGTTTCGCGATCAAACGGAAAGTTTCCCGGGGGAATGCAAATGTTTCGCGATCGAACGGAAAGTTTCCCAGGGGAACGCAAATGTTTCGCGAACGAAAGGAAAGTTTCCCGGGGGAATGCAAATGTTTCGCGATCGAACGGAAAGTTTCCCAGGGGAACGCAAATGTTTCGCGATCGAAAGGAAAGTTTCCCAGGGGAACGCAAATGTTTCGCGAACGAAAGGAAAGTTTCCCAGGGGAACGCAAATGTTTCGCGATCGAACGGAAAGTTTCCCAGGGGAACGCAAATGTTTCGCGATCGAAAGGAAAGTTTCCCAGGGGAACGCAAATGTTTCGCGAACGAAAGGAAAGTTTCCCAGGGAACGCAAATGTTTCGCGAACGAAAGGAAAGTTTCCCGGGGGAACGCAAATGTTTCGCGAACGAAAGGAAAGTTTCTCGGGGAATGCAAATGTTTCGCGATCGAACGGAAAGTTTCCCGGGGGAATGCAAATGTTTCGCGAACGAAAGGAAAGTTTCCTGGGGGAATGCAAATGTTTCGCGATCGAACGGAAAGTTTCCCGGGGGAATGCAAATGTTTCGCGAACGAACGGAAAGTTTCTCAGGGGAATGCAAATGTTTCGCGATCGAACGGAAAGTTTCCTGGGGGAATGCAAATGTTTCGCGATCGAACGGAAAGTTTCCCAGGGGAACGCAAATGTTTCGCGATCGAACGGAAAGTTTCCCGGGGGAATGCAAATGTTTCGCGATCGAACGGAAAGTTTCCCAGGGGAACGCAAATGTTTCGCGAACGAAAGGAAAGTTTCCCGGGGGAATGCAAATGTTTCGCAAACGAAAGGAAAGTTTCCTGGGGGAATGCAAATGTTTCGCGATCGAACGGAAAGTTTCCCGGGGGAATGCAAATGTTTCGCGAACGAACGGAAAGTTTCCTGGGGGAACGCAAATGTTTCGCGATCGAACGGAAAGTTTCCTGGGGGAATGCAAATGTTTCGCGATCGAACGGAAAGTTTCCCGGGGGGGAATGCAAAATGTTTCGCGAGTTCGATCAACGGAAAGTTTCCTGGGGGAACGCAAATGTTTCGCGATCGAAAGGAAAGTTTCCCGGGGGAATGCAAATGTTTCGCGATCGAACGGAAAGTTTCTCGGGGGAATGCAAATGTTTCGCGATCGAAAGGAAAGTTTCCCGGGGAATGCAAATGTTTCGCGATCGAACGGAAAGTTTCTCGGGGGAATGCAAATGTTTCGCGATCGAAAGGAAAGTTTCCCGGGGGAATGCAAATGTTTCGCGATCGAACGGAAAGTTTCCCGGGGGAATGCAAATGTTTCGCGATCGAACGGAAAGTTTCCCGGGGGAATGCAAATGTTTCGCGATCGAACGGAAAGTTTCTCAGGGGAATGCAAATGTTTCGCGATCGAACGGAAAGTTTCTCGGGGGAATGCAAATGTTTCGCGATCGAACGGAAAGTTTCTCGGGGGAATGCAAATGTTTCGCGATCGAACGGAAAGTTTCCTGGGGGAACGCAAATGTTTCGCGATCGAAAGGAAAGTTTCCCGGGGGAATGCAAATGTTTCGCGATCGAAACGGAAAGTTTCTCGGGGAATGCAAATGTTTCGCGATCGAAAGGAAAGTTTCCCGGGGGAATGCAAATGTTTCGCGATCGAACGGAAAGTTTCTCGGGGGAATGCAAATGTTTCGCGATCGAAAGGAAAGTTTCCCGGGGGAATGCAAATGTTTCGCGATCGAACGGAAAGTTTCCCGGGGGAATGCAAATGTTTCGCGATCGAACGGAAAGTTTCCCGGGGAATGCAAATGTTTCGCGATCGAAACGGAAAGTTTCCCGGGGAATGCAAATGTTTCGCGATCGAACGAAAGTTTCTCGGGGAATGCAAATGTTTCGCGATCGAACGGAAAGTTTCTCGGGGAATGCAAATGTTTCGCGATCGACAAACGGAAAAGTTTCTCGAGGGGAATGCAAATGTTTCGCGATCGAACGGAAAGTTTCTCGGGGGACACAAAAGCATAGACAATTTTTCTTCCCATCTAATTTTTTTTATCACCATGTCCCTTTAGGGGCTCCATAAAACCAAAACCCATTTGACACTGAAAATCTTATTTCAATTTTTATTATAGTTCCTGCATTTATGCCAAAACAGTTTGAGATTTTTGGGATAAAACGACAACACACCTAAATTCCATTTATCAGTTTATTTCGAATGAAGTTATACGAATTGCAAAGTCTCATGGTGAGCAGGAACCAGACAATAAATGTTCCTCATCAATAAAAAAAGAACTGCCCCTACAAAAGAGGAAGGGTAATTTATAACAATAATCATAATGTTATCACAAACCTACAGACCCACAGCGGCCTGAAAAGTGTGAGCGGGGAGGCGTACAGAAAAAAAAGAAGACTGGAAAAGAAAATGGAAAAAGTCTGAAGGAGTGAAGCTCGTTCCTACAGAGCTGATCCAGACGTCGACTCGTCCAGCTTCACACTGACTCCAGATCAGCTGTAGGGATGAGCTGTGATCTGATATGTTAGCAGCAGGCCCATTATAAACAATAGATATTGCACCAAGTAACTGAGTGCTTTAAAAAAAAAAAAAAAATAGATAATCACATTCAAGTTCACAAAAAAAAAAAACATGTGACATGACCCTAGTGTGTGATCAATAAAGTGCCCTTATAGGTACAGTGGTGTTAGAAGAAACAAGAAAGACAGAAAGAAAGAAAGACAAGAAAGAAAGAAAGGTTTACGTCCTGAAAGTCTACGAGACTCGCAGTGTTGAATCACAGCGCTTTAAGATAGCTACACTCTGTGTCGCTCTTTAATACTTCTAACAGATTTAACACGTACAGTAAAAGAGTCCAACCGCGTCTTCCCCAAAAACAAACTCATTTACAGCATTATGAACAGGTTTAATCATAATTAAGATAAGAACAATACTTATTACAATTGAAGAAAACCCTCTTTGACAAACTTGTTTACATGTCCAATGCATGTCCGTAACGATTTGTTCCATCTTTGCTCTCAACCAAGAAGGAGAATAGCTTTATAATTACTACGTAATCATATTGAAACACAAGATACATGTTCATGCCAGTTTTCATAGCAATACAATAATCATGTTTGTTTTTTTTGTTTTTCTTTTTTACCCACGATGATATGGATATAGCCAGGCAATTGATGCATTTTCAATAACGTTGTTTAAAATAGTAAACCACATTGTTGGTACAAATATCCGTTTACTCGGTAAGAATGACAACAGTATCATAATAACAGCGATAATAATAAACTATTAAAAACAATTATCAACATCTCGTTGCTTCTTGGCATTGCAAAAGAAGATAAAAAATAATCCTCGACGAAGGAAGGGGACACTTGGCGAACTTTGCCGGATCAGGAGGATGAGGATGCGCCCCTTCATCCTGGCTGTGTTTCCTAAGGTAATCTGGTGTAAGTAAGACCTTGATAAGAGTCCATTGTTGCCTCTTCACTGAACTTTTATTATGTTAATGCAAAAATGGGTGGTTTTTATGCTGTATCAAGGCCACGCCCACTCTGAGGCCACACCCACTGAGGCCTTCAAATACTGAAGTTTCGATTACTGTCAATATAAAAATCGCCATGGCCTCAGAGCTGGATTTAAAAATAAAACGTGTTGGGAGAGAACATGATTTGTGGGATACTGCAGGGCTGTTTGGCGTCAAAACTCGTTCACAGCCAATGTCGTTCCAGCTAGACAGATACATGCATATATCGTGTGATGACATCACACACACATGCGACCGCTGGGTTCTGGCTGTACAATGGCAACTCGAGAGTGTATATGTGAGTATAGATGTGTGTGTGTTGTACATGTCTTTGCTCGTCGGTTGCATTGGGAGATGGTGTGGTGTACATGAAGGGATTTCTTTAGTCGACGCCTTCAAAGCCTTGAGCGTTCTCTACCGCCATCAGAAGCTTCTCTCGCAGGTCTTCAAACGACTCGTACGTCGGGAGGTCCAGACGGTTAAAGCTGAGCGGGGAGAAAATGTAACAATCAAAGAAATGAATGAAACACAATCTAGCCTACTTGCTGTAAATCAGAGTTATGCCGTTTCAGAATATTACCAAAATGTGTGTGTTTTATGAAATGGAAATGAAGGGAATATATATTGATGTTCTTGATTACATAACGTGGTCAAATCCCTCTAGGTCTTACCAGGTGTGGGCACGAGGGAGCTTTTCAGGTGTCCCCCACTGCTCGATAGTAAACAACTGCGGCCCATTGGAACCTGTGAAAGATCACATGACTCATTAAGGACCAATCAGGGAAGGAGCTATTCTATAGGTCTCAAAGGGCAACACTAAGAGCTGATCTCAAACATCTTATATACTGTATTCATTAAACTGTCAAGAGAAATACCACTGCAACACCAGTGACATTTTCTGAAATATTGTATTAATATTATACTGCTGAATATTTACCTTATGCAGTTATATGTTATGATGTTATATGATACTGTATGTTATACACTCACCTAAAGGATTAGGAACACCTGTTCAATTTTTCATTAATGCAATTATCACATCAACCAATCACATGGCAGTTGCTTCAATGCATTTAGGGGTGTGGTCCTGGTCAAGACAATCTCTTGAACTCCAAACTGAATGTCAGAATGGGAGAGAAAGGTGATTTAAGCAATTTTGAGCGTGGCATGTTGTTGGTGCCAAACGGGCCGGTCTGAGTATTTTTTACAATCTGCTCGGTTACTGGGATTTTCACCACAACCATTTCTAGGGTTTACAAAGAATGGTGTGAAAAGGGAAAAACATCCAGTATGTGGCAGTCCTGTGGGCGAAAATGCCTTGTTGATGCTAGAGGTCAGAGGAGAACGGGCCGACTGATTCAAGCTGATAGAAGAGCAACTTTGACTGAAATAACCACTCGTTACAACCGAGGTATGCAGCAAAGCATTTGTAAAGCCACAACACGCACAACCTTGAGGCGGATGGGCTACAACAGCAGAAGACCCCACTGGGTACCACTCATCTCCACTACAAATAGGAAAAAGAGGCTGCAATTTGCAAGAGATCACCAAAATTGGACAGTTGAAGACTGGAAAAATGTTGATGTCTCGATTTCTGTTGAGACATTAGATGGTAGAGTCAGAATTTGGCGTAAACAGAATGAGAACATGGATCCATCATGCCTTGTTACCACTGTGCAGGCTGGTGGTGGTGGTGTAATGGTGTGGGGGATGTTTTCTTGGCACACTTTAGGCCCCTTAGTGCCAATTGGGCATCGTTTAAATGCCACAGCCTACCTGAGCATTGATTCTGACCTTGTCCATCCCTTTATGGCCACCATGTACCCATCCACTGATGGCTACTTCCAGCAGGATAATGCACCATGTCACAAAGCTCGAATCATTTCAAATTGGTTTCTTGAACATGCAATGAGTTCACTGTACTAAAATGGCCCCCACAGTCACCAGATCTCAACCAAATAGAGCATCTTTGGGATGTGGTGAAACGAGAGCTTCATGCCCTGGATGTGCATCCCACAAATCTCCATCAACTGCAAGATGCTATCCTATTAATATGGGCCAACATTTCTAAAGAATGCTTTCAGCGCCTTGTTGAATCAATGCCACGTATAATTAAGGCAGTTCTGAGGGCGAAAGGGGGTCAAACAGTATTAGAATCGTGTTCCCAATAATCCTTTAGGTGAGTGTATATTATGTTATTTGATATGATATGTTATATGTTATTATGATATGTTATATGTAATGTTATATGTTATGTTATGTTTGATATGTTATGTTTGAGATAAGTTATGTTACTGTAGATATGTTATTATCTGTTGTTGTATGTTGTTATGTTATGTTTGATGTTATCTGTTATGTTTGAGAAGTTATGTTAGATATGTTATGATATATTATATGTTATGTTATATGTTATAACATCTACATCTATAACTCATCTACCGTAGAGTTCAGCAAAGCCGTTCATTGGCACTCTGGATGTTCCGGTGACAAACTGCAAAAGTCTGATCCTCTTTTCGGCATCCATTAACAACACAGCCTGAGTAGAGGTAGAGAGACATGGTTAATACCAATAACATTTATCCGTTTATGCTAGCAGCATTGAAAAGAGGTCTTAAATTTCAACACTGGTTCCCCTACACGGTTGTTTCAAGGAAGTTTTCTTAAAATAAATATCCAAATTTTTCCATTTAAATAAGCATCAGTGGAAAAAACTCCACTTAAAGCTTTTTTTAGTTAATGCACACAAAAACTGACCCAGTGAATTAGGATATGTTAAAAATAATTAATATTACCCCAAAACGTTTTATATCTAAATATATTCAAAAATCTTTGTAAATGTTGTAAGTGTTTTGCATTTTTTGCCATATTTTTATTCATAGCGACAGTTGTGAGAGGACATGAATTTACAGAAAAGAGAGCAGGGAAAAGGATGGAAAAATGCAACAAGCTACACTCGAACTTGTCACTGTGGCTCAACATTGTCAAAGTTTGGTCAGTACTGTAAGACCCCACTGATAGATGCATAACTACACTATTCTGTGGCATACAACTATTCTGTGGCATACAAGAGTCTTTCTCCATCGACTGTCATTCAAAAATCTGTTTGCCAGCCGAGCAACTGCAACTAAAATAAATTGAAATAACATAGATATTTAGAAAGAATGTAGAGCAAGCCTGGCTCCAGTCTGCTGATAAGAAGTTCCTAATGACTCTTTCATCAGAGTAAACACTCGTTGAGCCTCACATCAAACAGACTTTGATCGGTAACTGCCCTGCGGTGTACTTGGCATGGGGTCAAAAACACTCATGCACACAAGTTGACACACTTGACTTTTTTGTGATATTTGGAATCTTTTGATCTAAAGGACTGTTTAAATGGCTGAAATTAATTTTGAGGAAAATATGCATTCATGCCTAAATATTTTTATGCATTAGTTCGAACAGCCAACAATTATCAGTATACAAGTGTCAGAACTCCTTCAATACTGATTAAAAAGCATCCCAGGATGCACTTAGTTAAGTTAAATGTACACTATGTAACGTTTTTGTTCATAATTAACTAAATTAAAAAAACGAGTCACTACGTTATCAATCCTTTTTCCAAAACATGTTTTTGTCTTACCCTGATTCACTATGGTAAGCCGATTGTAAGTATGTATATTTTAAACCTGTCAGGATGGTTTTCACTGAAAATTGCGTACATGTCACTAGTCATTTTGGAAAATAGAGTAAAGTTGCTCTGGCTACTCTGAAGTATGTAGGGTGTTGGAGTAGCAGTAAGTTATAAAAACGGAGAATCACCCATTACAAAAAAGGCCAAACAGAAGAGTATGCTGGCAAAAAGAGAACGGGACAGACCTCGTAATAAAACAAGTATCAACATTGGCTTTTCAGAGATGGCGAGAACTGAAGAAATTGAAATAATGTAAAAGTAAAATGTATGTAAAATAAAGTTAAAAGTGTACTTTGAAGATGAAATATAAGATTGTTTTAATTTGTTAAAGGTGCCCTAGAATGTGAAATTGAATTTATGTTGGCATAGTTAAATAACAAGAGTTCAGTACATGGACATGACATACAGTGGGTCTCAAACACCATTGTTTTCTCCTTCTTATTTAAATCTCGTTTTTAAAAAACACCCCTGAAAAAAAGGCGAATCTCCACATAATACCGACTGTGACGCAACAGTCGGGGATCACGCCTCCAAAGATTTGCATAAGCCAGCCCATGTTCAATGCCAGGCGGAACTGCGCAGCCGAGTCATCGGAGCAAGCGAGGATCAGAGAGAAAATGGCAGATCATGGAAATAAATGCTATGTTCCAGGCTGTGCAGGGGATGTGAGGACTTTTCATACCCTTCCCACAGAAAAGAAATGTCAACAGGCGTGGTTGATGTTTATCTATAATCGGATACCGCAACAGTTTAATTCGAAGTTGTTAGTTTGCTCTGCCCATTTCACCACGGACTTATTTTCTAACCTGGGACAATATCAAGCTTCTCTCAGCGTCTCAAACTGAAGAAGGGGGTAATTCCAACTATATTCCCGCAACCGGTAAGTAGTGATTGTATTAACGATAATTTACACTGTGTTAGACCCAGCGCAAGATCCTAATACAGTAACAAATAGCAAACTCCAAGTAACGAGCATACATCTCAGTGAATAAACTATACAGAAAGCGGTCAAAGAACAATCCACACAGCGCGAGTTTATCTCTCTTGCCAAACTCGTTATGAAATCAATGACGCTGTTACACTGCACAATGAAGCTTTTACTGTATGTCATCGTTTGCATTGGTGAAAGCATTAGAGAGAGAGAGAGAGAGCAGAAACTGCGTTGTCTCGCGATCAACAGACTATCATCTGCTTGCTCAATGCTCATCACAGCAACATTTTATGTGATGGAAATAGATATAAATACTTTAAAAACCTCTCACGATTCGTTAATCTCGATAGCTGTAATAGTTAAAACGTATAACAGCTGTAGTATTCGAGAGAGTTCACATGTAATACGAAGCTATTTCATATGCAAGCATGTCAGCCAATCACAGCAGTGGCCGGTTCTCACAGCAGACACGCCCCTTCAAACAGAGTGTTCAAATCAGAGACTAAAATCAGGCTAGGAAAAATGCCTTTTATTTCTAAATTATGACTATTTTTGATCTAAAAAACATACTAACATTATAAGGGCAACACAGAAAACATTATAAAATAATTATAGGGCATTATAGGCCATTCTAGGGCACCTTTAAACATTTTTCAGTGACTACATTTGTCTTCTTTCATAGTTCAGATGACTTTAAATTAAGGGTGTTCCGATTGATCGGTCGCCGATCATAATCGGCCGATAATTGCTTTGGGATGTGTGATCGGCGGTCTCTATAAAGGCCGATCCAGAAAAGCCGATCAGATGACGCAAAACTCGCGAGACAATTTTTTTACGCCCTGGTAAAAATGGCTTCACCGGTCTGGCAATTCTACAAGGTGTGTGAAAAAGACAATTCATAAGCAATCTGCAATGTGTGTACCATGCCGCGGCCGCTTGTCAAACTGTGCAGCCTCTCTGCTCAACCCGTAAATAAATCCATCGATCCGCAAACTTTGTTTCTTCAATGGTCCAGTGGTAGATATTTTGCCAAGCGTGTCAGAGGTTACGGGTTCTAATCAGCACTCGTATATATTTTTTTCTCTCATCAAAACTGAATATGTTCATTAGTGGTTACAGTACATCAAGCAGGGACACGTTTGTGTTTTATTTTGTGATTTCACCGGAATGAATAGAGTCCGCAACGGCGATAGATTGAAGCGCGCGTCCGAGTCAAGACTGCGCGCGAGGCACAGAGAGACACTGTATCCATGACACTGATCGCCGCGGCAACGAGCGCGCAGCTTGAGTTCAAAAACACATTTTAGCGCTAGATTTCTTATTTAATAGCGAAAGGGTTCTTGCAAAAAACAAAACAAAACAAACAAAACAAAAAAACAAGAAATTGAGAGAAAATGAATCTAATAATCTCTATCCCCCTCTCTCTTCCTCTCTAAATGCCTACAAAAAAACCCCACTAAGCATCCCAGAAAAAAGCAAAGTTATAGATACAGATATGGAAGTTGTTAGTTCTTTGTATTTTTTGTTGTTGTGCACTTTACCTGTGGTCCTTTAAGTGTATTAGAAAAACTGATGGCTGACTGACTCAAAACATTATTTTGGCTATAGCCTTTTTTGTTGCAGTTTTTAGTTTAAAGTAGTCTAAAGCTAAATTTATAGACTCAGATGTTCTTTCTTTTATTTTTTTTATTTTATATTCTACAGGAAAGTTGTAAGTCAAGCCCTAAGCTGCTCCCAATAACTCAAGCTGCTAAGTTAATATGCTGGACATGTTGCTTGCAAATAAATACACAGGTGTCAATTCATGATACACTGTCTTCTCTCTTAAATGTAATAAGGTACTTAATGTACATTGTTGTTAAATATAGTTTAATAAGTAATGCTACATGATAAATAGAAGTCTTCAAATAGACCCTGTAATTGGTGATCGGTATCGGGTGATACAGCTTCCAGTAATCGGGGATCGGCCCCAAAAATCCTGATCGGAGCACCCCTACTTTAAATTGTTATAAATGTAGAACTAGTAATAATAAAGAATTACTAGTAGGTGTGACCAAACTTATATTGCACACACACACAGAGACTGTTTGTTCTACATACCTTCCAGAACCACTGGATCACAGGGTGATTAGGACAGTAGCCATTCTTATAAACAGTGTGCTGTCTCCAATCATTGACATCCACATCTCCCAGACCACACATCAGCAGCTGGAGACAGAGAATACAACTCATAAACAAACACCAAACAACATCTTTACCCTCATCATCCTGTAGATAATGAGTGATACGTGTATGTATATATATATACATACTGTATATGTGTGTGTGTGTGTATATATATAACTTTATCTTATTTGTTTATTTTATTTATTTGGAACTAGAAATAACATTATTCATAAAATACAAATCAGGCATTTGTACAAAAACAGCGTTACATCTGTCAAATCACGCAGAGGATACACTGCGGTACAAATAGTAAAGCAGCAGAACCTCTACTGGCTGACACATTTATGCCATGCTATATAACGCAACGCCTGTCTTTTTTTCCGTTTTTTATTATTTGCCACTATGACGGGCATAAATCTAGCTTTCCCCCACTATGCAAACAACAGCCTGGACATGGACGCATTATCCTGTGCTCATGTGAGAGGAGAGGATTCATTCAAGAAAACAAGAATTTTGGGCTCTTTTATGAAGTGTACGTGTATTATTCTATGGAAGTCTTGGACATGGAGGATGCAGTCTCCATGACAACGGCAGATACTGAGTAATCGGTATGTGGGAAGTTGTTACCTCCAGTTCATTTTCGTCAAAAATCTTTATCAAGTCGATGGGAATGAGCTCGGTGAATCCCTGTGAAACGACATGAGAAACATGATGTCATTATAGCACGCTGGCATGCAAGTGTTATGAATAATCTAACTTCTGCTACCACCTAGTGGCATTAGTTGTGCAAGGAATTTGATCACGTACTTCCAAAAAGGCGTTCATCTGTTTCTGCACCCTGTTCACAAACCGCCACTGAATCACCAGGCTGTGCAGAGCCAAAAGAAAAGACATTGTTAGCATAAGAAGCCATGTGTAAGATTTTACATACAGAGCAAAAGAGCAACTCACTCTATGTATTCTTTTTTGTTGTCATTGGTTACAACCATGTCTGATCCGCTTGGCTTCAAATCCACCTGATATGTCTATAAATATACATATATACAAAATATATATATAAAAAACATATATAAAAATATTACAATTAGATAAATGACTAAAATTTAATTACATTTAAAATAAACACAGAAATTTAGAAACATGATGGTGTTACCTGTCCAAAGTTGTCCTCATCGATGCAGAACCGCAAATCTAACTCTGTGGGGTCGTTTTCCAGAATCCACTTTAGAGAGTTGTAGTATTCACTGTCCTACATAGTGTACATGATCATAACAATGAGAAAAGTATATATACTGTATATATTCATATTACTAACATTGTAATCAACGCCTCTAAAGAACATTTGGTAACAGGTAATAACTTTAAATTATGCATAATTAGACCCTAATCCTAACCCTATATAGGCAGTACATGTAATATTACTCAGTAGCATTACTCCATTATTGTTAAAATATTATTGAACAGTGTCTTGGTTACACGTTACATGTAGTTACTAAAGTAATAATGCATAAATTACACCTATAGTAAGTACATGCAGGTAATTAATATTACTCGGACCTTAAATGTATAATTAAACTGTAATAAAGGTTACACTTTATTTTAAGGTGACGTAGCTACATTGTACTTACTCAAATAAGTATTGAGTAAAATTAACTAATGTAGTTCTCATAGAGTTACGGTTGGGTTCTCTTACGAGAGTATCTCTCGTACTGCGTAATATCTTACGCTATGGGGAAAACTCTTTTCCACGAGATATTGAAGCCAAAAATTATCCTTAATTTTTTATTAATGTAAAACGCTTTGCGGCAGCAAGCAGACATAGGCGAGACAGCTCGCGCGCCTATTGGCTGCCCTGCGGCAACAGCAGCTGCCTATCGAGAGAGGCTCTGCGTGACGTCACGACGAATGGGGGCCTTTCGCGCCCATATCGTCACGTCCCGCCAGAAAGGGCGTGGTCTCGCCCTATAAATAGGCTCGATAGCTGCTCTTACGTTGATTTTTCATCTCTTCAGCGAAGCCTCCCGCATCGCTGGATCCAGAGTGAGAAGCCGCGCCGTCGACCTGTAGCCTTTCAGCGGGACGTGCCATCGAGTCTGGAGTCGCTGGCCTCGCCGCCTTCAGCCGCCGTACCTGCTGCGCTTTCCGGCGTACATATCCTTTCCTCTGTTTAGAGTGTGTGTGTGTTTGCATTATTTGCCTTTTTTTCCCACCCCTCTAAAAGAGCGGCGTCTTTTTAAAGATGCCTTGCTGTGGTTCTTGCCGAGCCCCACTCAGCGATGAGGACCGCCATGTCATCTGCGTGTCCTGCCTGGGTGAGGATCACGCGGCCATCGCGCTCGCTGACGGCGGATGCCATCATTGTGAACGTTTGCCTATGGTGACTCTGCGGACTCGCCTAGCTTCGTTCTCCGAGCCCGCATCCCAGCCTGCCGTGACGCCGCGCCAGCGCGCGCCCGAGCTATCTCCAGCCCGCCAAAGCTCGCCGGTTCGCCCGCCAGCTTCGCCGGCTTCGCTCGAGTCGCTCCCGGACGGACAGCGGCCGCCGTCTGCCGCCGCATCCGCCATCGAGTTGGACGATAACACTGAGGCATGTTCTCTCTTGGCTTCGGATAGCGAGGATTGGGCGAGCTCCGTGGACCTCCCCTCCGCTAACGTTTCCCGCCAACCCTCTGGGAAGAGAGCCGGCATTGAGGCTGAGCTGATGCGTCTGCTCACCCAGGCCGTGGAAAGCATCGGCCTCGATTGGGAGGCGCCCACGCTACCGCCGCGCAACAGATTGGACGGACGCTTTCTCGGGAAAGACGAGGCTCCGTCAAAGTCTAGGCCCGCGCCCTTCCTCCCGGAACTTCACGAGGAGGTTCAAGTCGTGGAAGGCCCCCTTTTTCCGCCAGGATGCGTACCTCTACCTCCGCGGCATTCTCCGCTGTCGACGGTGCGGGAGATAGAGGATACCTCGCCATTCCTCCGGTGGAGACGGCTGTTGCGTCACATCTCTGCCCGCCCTCTGCTGGACGGCGTGTTCAGACGACGCTCCCGTCCAAAGCCTGTCGGGTGACATCATCGCTGCACGGACGCGCTAACACCGCAGCCGGGCAAGCATTTCAGCGCTGCACACGATGTCTATTCTGCAGATTTACCAGGCAGACCTTCTCCTCAAGCTGGACGAGGAGGGACCTGGCGCTATCTGCGTAGCGGACCTGAGAAGCGCTACAGACCTCGCTCTACGCGCTTCTAAAGCCGCTGCACAGGCCATGGGGCGGAATATGGCCTCTCTCGCCGTCGCCGAGAGACACTTATGGTTGACGCTGTCTGAGATGACGGAAGCCGAGCGCTCTGTGTTCCTCGACGTGCCCATTTCCCCAGCGGGCCTTTTCGGATCTGCCGTCAAGGACTTTGCGGACAGATTTGTTGAGGTGCAGAAGACTTCTCAGGCTATGAAGCACTTCCTGCCGAAGCGCTCGAGCTCCGCTACAGGTCGCACCAAGCCGCCTGCTCGCAGCTCTCAGCCCCAGCCTGCACCGCCCGCCGCCTCACAGCGCCGCCAGGCCCGGGATCAGAGACCGCTGTCTCGCTCCGCCGGACGCCGCCCCCCTCACCGCGGGCCCCGGCCGAGGATTGAGATCAAGCCCGAGGCCTCAAAGTCTTCCTAGCCTCTCTAGGAAAACGACGGTGTTCAGATCCCGCTGTGGCCAGATTTCCACCAAAACTTCTCGCTCGTTCTGTTCCATGCAATGTGACTGTCCCAGTGTATTTTGCAGTGAAGCAGCCGGTGTCTCAGCCCGCTTGCCTGCACACAAAAGCTGTTTTTACGGCTACCCAGATAAATCCAATAAAGAGTGTATTTTCTGGTGTTCCGGCCTCGGCCGATGGTGTTATGAGTGTTGTAAGAATTCCCACGTCCCAGTGCCCATTCCCACACCCAGACACAGCCCACCACGGTGCAGGGCTCGCACAAATAAAATCGACTCCGGTCGATTGTGCAAACAATGTAGTGAACGCGCCCATATCCCAATGCCCGCTTACACTACACGCTGCGTGTCCCTCGGTTTCTGTAAAAACGAAACCAACACACATTCAGTCGGCCCTAAACGACAGTGTTTTCAGTGCAGCAAATGTGCCCGCAGCCCCGCGCCCACATTTCCTCACAGACACGCCGAATCCCACGGGATTCGCCCCGCTCGCTCTCTCGGCGCCACCCACCTCAGAGGAGCTGAGCGCGGCCAGGCTGCCCGCTGTGATCAGCGCGCCCCCCGCCTCGAACGCTGTAAACACGGCGCTGTGTTCCCAGCACACAGGGACTCTCGTGCCGCCGCTTTCCCGCGGCCAGAGCCCAGATTTCATTCTACCCCTAGCTATTCGCGCGGATGCGTGGTCAAGGCTTCCCGGGGTATCAGAGTGGGTGCTGAACACTATAAAGAGAGGCTATTCGCTACAGTTCGCTCGACGCCCTTGCCGTTACACGGCGCACGTCGAAACTACGGTGAAAAGCGAAGTATCTCATCTACTTCGAGCCGAGATAGCGAAACTACTGAGGAAAGGGGTTATAGCACCTTTATCTCAGGCTCAGAGCTAAGGGGGCTTATACAGCAGATATTTTCTGGTACCGAAAAAAGATGGTGGGCTCAGACCCATTCTAGATCTGCGACTGCTGAACAGAACGCTCGTGAAGCGCCAGTTCAGAATGCTTACGACCAGGAAAATCCTCGCGCAAGTGCGCCAAGGAGACTGGTTCATGTCAATCGATCTGAAAGACGCCTATTTTCAAATACAAATAGCGTCCCATCACAGGCGATTCTTGAGATTCGCCTTCGAGGGCCAGGCATATCAATACACAGTCCTGCCGTTCGGCCTGTCCCTAGCACCCCGTACGTTCACGAAGTGCATGGACGCGGCCCTCGCCCCCCTGAGACTTCGGGGCATGCGAGTTTTAAACTACTTGGACGATTGGCTGATTCTAGCTCGTTCACGAACGGAGCTCATAGAGCACAGGGCCGCATTACTGGAGCACCTCGAGGAGCTGGGCCTTACAGTCAATTGGGCGAAAAGCTCACTGCTCCCCAGTCGGAGAATTTCCTTTCTGGGAACAGTGTTAGACTCGCTATCCATGACGGCACGCCTGTCACCAGAGCGCGGATTGAATATTCAGCACGTCGCGAAATCCTTCCGCCACGGCTCTATAGTCCCGCTCAGAAGGTTTCAGAAAATGCTGGGTCTGATGGCCTCAGCAGCCTCCGTACTCCAGTTGGGCCTGCTCCGCATGCGCCCACTGCAGCTATGGCTAAAAGCACGAGTTCCCCCCAGGGCGTGGACCGCAGGTCTATTTCGTCTCAGGGTCGGCCTTCAGTGCATTTCGGCTCTGAAACCATGGAAAGCAACCGACTGGTATCAGTCAGGTGTGAGTCTGGGGATCCCCTCGAGTGTGAAGGTGGTGTCTACGGACGCCTCCACATCGGGGTGGGGAGCGCTGCTCGAGGGCAGACCGCTAGCTGGCCTATGGTCAGTACGGGAGAAGCTCCTTCACATAAACTGCTTGGAATTAATAGCAGTCGACAAAGCGCTACAGCGCTTCTGTCCCCAGATAAAAGGCCACCACGTATTGGTCCGGTCGGACAACATGTCAGTGGTGGCGTACATAAATCGCCAGGGCGGCGTCAGGTCCCGAAACCTTTACAGGCTGACGGAACGCCTCCTGGTCTGGGCTCAGCACAACCTGCTCTCGCTGAGAGCGGCGCATGTGCCTGGTCACCTAAATGTGGGGCCAGACAGGCTGTCCAGAAGCAACGTCCCAGCAGGAGAATGGTCTCTGCACCCGCAGACGATCCAGCTGCTGTGGGAAACGTTTGGCAAAGCGCAGGTGGACCTGTTCGCGTCCCAGAAAAACGCTCACTGCCCGAGATTCTTATCGAAAAGCCGGGACGCGCTGGCCCATGTTTGGCCCCGCCGCCCCCTATATGCTTTTCCCCCTGTCTCACTCCTGCCTCAGGTGTTGGAGCGAATCAGGAGGGAGGGATGCCCAGTGCTACTCATAGCTCCGCTCTGGACAAACCAGTCGTGGTTCCCTGTCCTGATGCAGCTGACCAGCGCTGCCCCATGGCCTTTACCGTTGAGGAGAGTCCTCCTCTCTCAGGCGGAAGGCTCGATTTGGCATCCTCGCCCGGATTTGTGGTCCCTGCACGCATGGGCCAACGGGTACCCGCTGACCTCCCAGAGGGAGTGTTAAACACGATCGCGCAGGCTAGAGCCCCGTCTACCAGACGGCTCTACTCCTCGAAGTGGTCGGTGTTCTCTGCTTGGTGTCAAGCGCAGGGCTTTTCACCTGTAGACTGCGGGGTTACGGAAGTACTTTCCTTCCTTCAGGAGCTACTGGATAAGGGCAGGACCCCTTCCACGCTCAAAGTATACGTGGCGGCCATAGCAACGTTTGCAAAACCGGTGTCTGGCCAGTCACTGGGAAAGAACGACTTAGTCGTGCGTTTCCTTAGAGGAGCTCGGAGGCTAAACCCTCCCAGGCCCCCTTCAGTCCCGACATGGGACCTTTCCACGGTCTTGGAGGCCATGAAAGGTGCCCCATTCGAGCCAATCCAGTCGTCAGACATGAAACACTTGTCTTTCAAGACAGCGTTTCTTATGGCTCTCGCTTCAGTGAAGCGCGTAGGGGACTTGCAAGCGCTTTCAGTGAGCGCGTCATGCATGGAGTTTGGACCTAATGACTCAAAGGTCATACTCAAACCGAAGCACGGCTACGTGCCAAAATCCCTCAACACACCGTTCAGGGCCCAGGTGATTTCCCTGTCTGCCCTTCCGGTTCTCAATGAGGAGAAGGACGCGAGTCTCCTTTGCCCTGTCAGGGCACTAAGGGCTTATGTGTCCCGCTCGTCTGGTTTCAGACAGACTGAGCAGCTTTTCGTTTCGTTTGGCGGCCGTGCTAAGGGACTTGCCGCTTCGAAACAGAGCCTATCCAGATGGATAGTCGGTGCCATAGCGCTGGCTTACACTTCTAAGGGCCTACAGTGCCCTTTGGGTGTTAGAGCGCACTCCACAAGAGGCATGGCCTCCTCTGGGCATGGTCTAGCGGGGTTACCCTGCAAGATATTTGTATGGCCGCGGGCTGGGCCTCGCCGTCTACATTTATAAAATACTATAACCTGGAGGTTCCCGCCTTACAAGCTAAGCTTTTGGCGGTATAAAATTCAGTGCTATCTGCCCGCTGTGCGGCTCGGATACTGAGTTTGACCTGCGTATTGCTCACTGACCGGTACAGCAGCTCATTAAAATTTTGACACACATGTGGCCACCCAGTTCAGGCTAAATGTTCACCCTGAGGGTATGGTCTATTTGTCACATGATTAGCTCCTTTCGGATGCTATTTTACAGGGAATGATGCTTCTAGCCTCTCTTCCCTCACTCTCTGTGAGTTTATGGTGATTATGCACTATATGCGCCCCGGGCTTCGGCCCTGGGACTTTGGTGTTGGATCCCTACCAGCACGGCGTGTTGCATTGTGTTCCCCATAGCGTAAGATATTACGCAGTACGAGAGATACTCTCGTAAGAGAACGTACTCGGTTACTAACGTAACCTCGGTTCTCTCTAGAGAGGGAACGAGTACTGCGTATCTTGCCGTGCTTGGAATACGCTCTGGTTCGCTTCGGCGATGAAAAACCAACGTAAGAGCAGCTATCGAGCCTATTTATAGGGCGAGACCACGCCCTTTCTGGCGGGACGTGACGATATGGGCGCGAAATGGCCCCCATTCGTCGTGACGTCACGCAGAGCCTCTCTCGATGGCTGCTGCTGTTGCCGCAGGGCAGCCAATAGGCGCGCGAGCTGTCTCGCCTATGTCTGCTTGCTGCCGCAAAGCGTTTTGCATTAATAAAAAATTAAGGATAATTTTTGGCTTCAATATCTCGTGGAAAAGAGTTTTCCCCATAGCGTAAGATATTACGCAGTACTCGTTCCCTCTCTAGAGAGAACCGAGGTTACGTTAGTAACCGAGTACGTTTTATTGTTAGTTGCATGTAGTTATGCATAATTTACTGTTATTACTAAAGCAAGAACATGTAGTAACGTGTAACTACGTCCCCTCAAAATAAAGTGTTACCAAATAAAAGTGTTAGCCAACATTTCAATGACAAATCTTATTTATAAAGTTTTTGAATTGAGCCGCTATGGGTTATCTCTTAAAATTGGTGTACATGTGTGTTAACGCACCACTGACTCCATATCATTCAGGGTGATCTGTTTGCCCAGCATCATTTTATAGAACGGTCGAATAAAGAAACCTGAAAAACAAACAAAAACAACACATTTCTGTTTTCAACTGGGGAAAGAAACTACAAATCAAACTAAACTCACAATCAAAAGCTGATACCATGATATTTATCAAAAGTGAACAATAAAAAGAAAGAAAACATCTGTAACACGATTTTAGAGTGGAATTGTTACATATGTTACATGTAGTTAATATAGTAATAACTAGTATAAATTAAGGATAATTACATGCGACCCAAACCCTGATCCTAACCCTATAGGAAGTACATTTAGATACTTAATATTACTCCATACTTAAATGTATAATTAGAGTGTAACAAAGACACCTGCAAATAAAGTGTACCCAAAACAAGCTTCTGATCGGCTCTTGAAGGTCCCCGGCTTACGTACCATCCAACAGCTTGCCGTGATACACAGCCATTCCAGCCACCCGACCAATGAACTTGAAGTATGAGAGGTGATCCTCATTGCACAGGCCGGAGTTAGGATTGATCTGAAGGGTGTAGTTATCTCTGCAGAAAGACAGATGGGAGACGTTAAATGAGTGAATTGTGATGCCAGCTCTGCTGTGTCCCGTAATGAGTGTCAGTGGGAGAGATCTAACAAGATAACAGACCAGCTCTGTAAAAGAGCAATAGCAGAAAGATAGACAGATGTGCTGGTATATGGTAATACGATATATCACGATAATGAACATGCAGAATATTGTCATCGTGAATACTTCAAAATACCATGAATAGTTATTTATTATGAATTATTCTGATTTCTTTGAATGCATTAAGAATAATTTTCCCATCAATGCACCGCTGTAATGCTGCGTCAAAGAGGCTCTGATGTAAACAAGCCCAACACGGGTGAGAAGCGCATGGCGGAACGAGTGAATGAGACGCACTGAATAAAAAAGCACATTTACTCTCAGACAGCAGATGGCGCTGATGGAAAAGCAGACATGCAGCCGTTTTCACGTTAACCCCGTAAACAAATCAGCTGCGCTACTTTCTGTTTCTGAACAGTATTTAAATGTTTTAAACAGCCATTCAGATTTTTGTATTTACAATGGTGTTCATTGCAGCACTGAATACTTAAATACTTGGACGTAATAGGCTATTTATTTTTAAAAAACTTAAACGTTTTTACATTTTTATCTGGAATAGGCTACAACATGCTCTAGAATAGATGTTGTTTGAAAATTTTTCATTATTGTTAACATTGTTAAATAATGAGACCTTACTGTAAAGTGTCACCTATTATAATTCTTTTGCACTTTAATCTGTAAACATTTTACATTTATACATTTTTCTTTACTTTTTTTGTATTGCTTTATTGGATTTAAATGTTCAGTTCTTTTTGTTTTTAAACCTGTTATAGAATGACAACACTTTTTTGCAACTTATTTTAATTTAGTGATAATACCGAATAATGTAATAAAAGCTTCAAAAATTTGATACCGTCACATGCCTAATAAAGACAGATGGGCGGACAGAGATAGAAATAGAGATAGAGAACCAGAAAGAGATAGAGAGAGATAGAGATAGAGAAAGAGATATTTATATATATAGAGAAAGATATAGAGAGAGATAGAGATAGAGAGAGATAGAGATAGATACAATTTGCCAATGTAGTGCAAACTTGACGACAGTGCACAAACACATGGGATACTTACGTGGCTGAGTACTCAAACAGCCCATAATAAGAAAGATATATAGAGAAAGATAGAGAGAGATAGAGATAGATACAATTTGCCAATGTAGTGCAAACTTGACGACAGTGCACAAGCATGGGATACTTACGTGGCTGAGTACTCAAACAGCCCATAATAAGGGTTAAACATCTCCTTGGAGAGCAGGGAAGAACCATTCTCTGGCCACACCCCCATAGTCCAGGCCTTTCTCCGATTCAAACTCGATCCACAGACGGGCCTTCAGGCTGTCGGGTCTTTTCAGGGACATGATCCGTCTGTATGACTCCTCGAAGATGTTATTCCTGTGCAGCTTCATCTCAAAACGGTTCGGAATATCAGCCTGCGGGAGAGAACGCCAAAACAAAACATTAAATTATATCCTGGAATAAAATAATAAATTGAGTGTCACACTAACATCTCAACTTAACATTAATGCCTGAAATAATCACAGTACTGTAAACGGCTGTTTCAGTCGTGTGAAGAACAATTTAACACCCAATAGAAAAAAACCCCTCTTCACTCCTTGACAAGGATTTCACACAGAATAAATTAGAGTGTCTAGGAATACAGTATGTGACAGGAAAGAGCTTACAGCAATGTCTCTGAAAACGCTTCGTTTCTTACCGGTTTCTTTAGCTTCTTTCTGAAGTAGTCATACTTCTGCTTGAACTCTCTAGAATACGGCACCGCCTAAGAGAAGACACGCAAATAAACAATCAAATACATACGTTTAATATCAGTGTAACAACATATATCACTGGACGAGCTAGAAACCAAACATGAGCTTGGAACAGAAGTTATGCTTTCAAAAGAACATTTGATAAGTATATTTCAATGAATCGCACAACATATGTCAAGAACAGAATCTGGACATTTCATATCAAAATGAAAATAAATAAATAAAGTCTTATTTCCTTTCATATTATTAATAATTATTATTATTATTTAACTGTAGAGTAAACCACATTTGTATTTGTTGGAATGACTCTAATTAAATATGATTTATATTTAAAATGCAAGGACAATATGCAATATTGCAGTAATGAGTCACCGAGACAAAATATTTAATAATCATCGATATGTATTATTTAATAATAATAAAACAATAGCCTTCTGAATATATGCAAATAAAAAATATGAATATACATACAAATTATACACAGACACAAATACATATAGTGTGGTGGTGTGTGTGGTGTGTGTGTGTGTGTGTGTGTGTGTGTGTGTGTGTGTGTGTGTGTGTGTGTGTGTGAGAGACAAAACCCAATTGCAACAACAACAAAAAAGAAGTGCTCGAGGAAAACAGAAACATAAATAAGAGAAAAATTGTGAGCACACTCACAGGTCCAGTTATGGCAGGACTCTGGAGGCGAGGGTCTTCCCACTGTGTTTTTTTGGTGTCTGAGGGAGAGAAGTGGAACTTCATTAGCTCACTTCGCCATTTATAGTGCTATTTGATACAGATTATATTTCACTACACTACACCCACCACTTGACAATGCAAACACTAGAGGTCGTTTGTTAGTGCGTATAGCTGACAAACAGAACAGGTGTGTATCGACCGGAGCAGCAGATTCAGCAGTGGTTGAACACACCTGTGTTTGTGGAGTGCGACGGCCACTGAAGGGATGTCCGAGTTTATTGATGCATGAGTAAAATGATCTAACAACTTGTGTTACCTTAAACATCTAAATAATTATTGATCACAGTACAGAATAAAGAAACAAAATAACAAATAGAAACTTGAGCATATCTGTGACTTGCGACTTTTTCTCTCACAATTCTGACTTTTTTTCTCACAATTGTGAGATATAAAGTCAGAATTGGGTGATATAAAGTCACAATTGCGTGTTATAACATCAGAATTGTGAGATATAAAGTCAGAATTGCGTGATATAAAGTCAGAATTGTGAGATATAAACTATTCTGAGAGGAAAAAAGTCTGTGTATTTTCCCCCATAGAATTGGACTTTATAACTCGCAATTGCGACTTTATATCTCACAATTCTGACTTTATAACACGCAATTGGGACTTTATATCTCGCAATTCTGACTTTATATTTCACGCAATTCTGACTTTATAACACACAATTGGGACTTTATTTCACACAATACTGACTATATATCTCGCAATTGTTAGAAATAAAGTGAGAATTGCGAGATGTAAACTCGCAATTGTGAGAAAAAAAGTCAGAATTGTGAGATAAAAAGTCGCAATTATTATTATTTATTTATTTATTTAGTGGCGGAAACAAGCTTCCATAGAAACCTGCTTTACTGTGCGTGTATAACTGAAGGCAGGTGGGATTATTATTGGTTCTCAACAGTTGACGGCAAAATACGCTGCACTCCAAACAAAGTATAGTGATGTATAGATGTACAGATATTTAGAAAAAAAAATCCATCTATATAATATATATTTCTATTTAAAAAATAAATGCTGTTCTTTTGAACTTGCTATTAATAAAAGAATCCTGAAAAATATATCACGGTTTCCACAAAAATATTAAGCATCACATCTGTTTTTTAATAAGGATAATAAGAAAGGGTTCTTCAGCATATTAGAATGATTTCTGAAGGATCGTGTGACACTGAAGACTGGAGTAATGATGCTGAAATTTCACACTTGACATCACAGGAAAAAATTACATTTTAAACGTCAAAAATGCTTTTAAGCATTTATAATTTCTCTTTTTTTCAACTTTTAAATAATTTTGAATACTGGTATCTGCCAAATGCATAAATCCTTCTAAAATAGTGTGTGTGTGTGTGTGTGTATATATATATATATAATTTTTTTTTTTTTTTTTTTTTTTTTAAAAACATCTTGAAATATGTTTTCCACACAAAAAAATCTGTGTACCCTTGCAAGCCCCTGGACCTCAATTTAACCCCGTCCCTCCCGCTCCAGATGTGTCTGCTTATTTTGTCAACAAATGAGTGTCCTTACTGTGGTCAATGTAAAAGGTTCTTCCGTCTGCATGCACTCGTTCCTCCCACCCAGGCTGTGGAGATTCAGAGAAAAAAAAAATATGTTAAAATAATCCAGATGAGGAAACCAGACCTGATAAACCACTCATTCACCAACACAATAACTGTAACAGATAATGTGATGGGAGAAAGGAACAGAAAAATATGAATATTCCTCAGTTCAGTGTGGGAGAGCTTCCACGACAGGGTTCCACTGGCATGCAGAAGAGAGTTTGCTACACACTCTCGCTCTGACAAACACACACTCGCATTAACATACTGCCCCTCTTTTGAGAGCGGAGACCCCGAGACCTGCAAACCCACGTCAATACCAACATCACGGGCAACTGCCAGGCCTGACAAAAATCACAGCCAGGGAGACACATCCAACAATTCATAACCCACAACATCAAGGGAAGCTGTTTGACGACCCACACACGGGATCCGGAGAGGGGACAAGACCTTCGTTCACGACTGAGAGACTGTGAGCCAGCACTGAAGACAGGCGCGAGCGACACCATGGCTCTCGTGCTGAACGGGCATCAACCAAAACTGGTATTGAATGAAGCACAGGATGGATGGATGAATGTGATGGATGGATGGATGGGATGGGATGGGATGGATGGATGGATATGGATGGATACACGCGATGGATGGATATGGATGTATGCACGCGATGGATATGGATGAATGGATGCACGTGATGAATGGAAGGATATGGATGGATACACGCGATGGATGTATATGGATTGATCCAAGCGATGGCTGGATGGATATGTGGATTGGATCAATGGATTTATGGATGTACGCGATGGAATGATGGATGCACGCAATGGATTTATGGATACACGCGATGGATGGATGGATGCACGCAATGGATTTATGGATACACGCGATGGATGGATAGATGCACGCAATGGATTTATGGATGCACGCGATGGATGGATGGATGCACGCAATGGATGGATGCACGCAATGGATGGATGCACGCAATGGATGGATGCACGCAATGGATGGATGGATGCACGCGATGGATGGATGGATTGATGGATGGATGGATGGATGGATGGATGCACACAATGGATAGATGGATGCACGCAATGGCTGGATGGATGGATGGATGCACACAATGGATAGATGGATGCACGCGATGGATGGATGCACGCAATGGATTTATGGATGGATGCATGGAATAGATGCACACAATGGACAGATAGATGGATGGATGCAGGAGATTGATGCACATGATGGATGGATTGATGGATGCACGCGATGGATGGAGGGTCAACATAACCAGAAAGAGATGCGTGCAGAGAGAAATATAAAGAGAGAAAGCTGGAGAAAAACAGTACACAGGAGGAATGACAGACAGATGAACAGAAACTAGAAAACGGAAAAATAGAGCTTAATTGAAGGGTTCTGGAAGTAAACTCAGATTGAAAATCTAAAGGTTATGGAAAGTAAGTTTAGCAACAATGTCTTTCAAAACACCTACTAAGAGTTCTGGAATTGTACAGTGAATGTGGCTTTTACATTAGCATATACCATCAGTGCAATTTAAAGCAATGGTTCTTATCTGGTGGGTCGCAAACCAAAATCCTGTATTTTGTTTCAAATTAATTTACCAATTATTCAATATTTGGCCCAGTTTTTCAATGCATGTGTAAGATAAATCAGACTTTTCCTGCAGTTTCTGCATTTACAAACCAGTAAATTTTCCAATTCAGACAATTTATTTTAATAATTTTGCATACAGTTTGACCTACGCAGGTAAATTAAAAATTAAAATAAAAGTCAAGTGAATATGCTACGTTAATTTATTAGTACCAGTTATTGTGATTAATTAATGATTAGTTTAATTTATTAACCTTTGTTTTTTTCCTTATTATCAAATATTTTTGACTCTGAAACACGTTATGATTTATCTTGTTAGTTTGGTTCAAGGCATAACATTTTTTGAAGAATATTCTGAAGAAATACTTCTGGAACCAAGGCCGCTAAAAAGTGGGCAGTCAATATTGAGCTCTATAGAGAGAGTGGAAGGACTGATAAAACAGAAAAATTCAGATCAAGAAAAGCGAAGACTGACAGAAAGAGTGAAAGAGGGAATAAACCAAAAGGGGAAAATAGGCACAGTCATCCATGCCAGCAATGATGAGAAGGGGTGGAGAGGTCGGTGGGCAGGCAGGAAGACACGCAGGCAGAGAGAGGACCGACCTCCTCTGGAAGATTCTGCCACAAACAGCATCACGTTCCCCCACGCCACCGAAAGACCAGAGAGAAATCACACACACACACACACACCACCAGCTTGTGAGACAGCAGCACTACAGTAAATGCAGAGGGTATCATTTAGATAGCGTTTAAAAAAGAAGAAAAATCATAACAAAATGTGTTAATAGATCAATGTTGTTAATGTTAATGAAAACTAAAAACATTGTTTTTGTTAACTGAAAGCTGAAATAAAATAAAACAAATATTAGATAACCTTAAACGAAAACTAGTGATGTTGCTTTGGTAATTAACTGAAAGAAGTTTTGGTTGAAGTACTAAATTTACTAAAACAAATTAATTAAAAATTAATTAAAAATGAATAAGGTGGAAAGAACAGTATATTTTAGATATATGATATTTGATATAAAAATCAATGTTTTGAAGCCACGGAAATGCATATTTTTGCATATATTAAATGTATTTTTTTTAACATGCATATGGAAATTTCAATATTACATGAAATCATGCATGAAAATAGATGTTTGTTAGATAAGTCCCTGTTTGCAGGTTAGTTCCTGGCACGTATTCCCACTGAAAAGCTGAGAAGAGAAGGTGCGATTACCAAACATCAGTTTCAAAGGTGAAAAAAAAAACAGTTTCTTCAAAATCTTATTATGCAAGATGCATATTGCAACAACTCTTTCTTGCTTAGCGAAAGAAGCGTCAAGAAAAATTGCTCTCATACACGCATAGAAAAAAATAAAGTGCTCACTGAGGATAATTTTGTCCTACAAAATCACCAGGGACGTATTATTTACAGGGTTCAATTAATTTTCACATATATTTATAATTATAAACATTACTTTAAATAAAAAAATATATTTTTGTCTTCTCATCAACAGGATTATTTAGAATATTTAAGAGACTATTTAGAATGTTTTATTTTTTTGCATATTTGCAAAAGGTTCTTGTGATAAGCCAGACTCTGAGGTGAAATAACACAAAATGAGCAGTACGAAACATAATTTTGCCTCTCATATTTCCCTTTTTATCCGCTTAATTTGAGAAACATTTCACGTATCTTGCCACATGGGCTGCATTTACACTGGCACAAAAAATATTTTTTTTTACTCGCATCTGACACAGATTGGGAATTTGTTGCGCATGTGTAAACACAAAAATCCACGCAAGATCAGATTTTTTTCACATCCGATCTGAACTACTACCAAATGTGGTTTTAAATCAGATACATATCCAATATCTGGAAATATGACCTGCGTCTGAACACGTATACCCGATTCCCCTTTGAATTCCAAGACAACACAAGGCGAGGGTGACATGTTTGGCCACAACGATATCTTGTTAATGTTGTATAATGAAGCAGACGTGCCTGTATGTGCTTGCACTAAAACTCAGCTTTTTTCCCCTCTATAGTTAAGAGAATAGAAAGCAATGAGGTGATAACTTTGCTGTTTTTGTACATAAGACGCACGCTGGCTGTAATTCTCTCTCTCGTTAATTCATTGGAATTCATTAAAAAAAACTTTATGTTAGGTTACTTTATTTCAGAATTCTAGGTCTAATGAGCCATAGATAAAATAAAGTAAAATTGCAGTTATTTTCCGGTCTATATCCGTTCAGTCAGATTTTGCATTGCAAAAATCCATGACATCTTTTAACTTATCCATGCTGGGAAATAATCATGGCTACCCGATGTGAATTAGTGAAATAATTTTAGTGCGGCCATTAAAAACCCGAGGATTAACCATGTCACATAGTAAAGCGTTTAAAAACAGAATCATTTTTAGCGTGAAATATTTTTATGACGCTAAAAATTGTACCTCTCGTTGGTTTCATACAGATTACATAAACAGAGAATATTTGTTTTTTGATATGAATTGCTTCATTTAAAAGTAGACACTGAGTTTCGATTCATTTTTGTGATGCGCTTCAGAAAGAAGTTCACAGAGAGTGACACGGCAGAAAGCGCAAGTTTTGTCGTTATTGTGAGAGAACACAAATAAAAGTAGACCCTTTACATTTCTGAATGATGTACTACTCTACACACACACAAAAAAGACAAAAACGAGCAAAAAAAAAAAATCCTGCAAAACGAGCCGGCGCGTTTGTCGACCCCAGAGGGTTAATGTAATGTAAATACAGATATCAGATACCAGTCTAGCATGTCTAACGTGAATGTAAACAGGCAGGACAAAAAAAATTATAAATATCGGATATGGTCAAAAGATCCGATCTGTGCATTAAAGACTTGCAGTGTAAACGCAGCCATGGAGTTTTAAAGGGAAAAAAAAAACGTAACTTCGCTACACAAGTCACAACAGCTGTTTCCCTTAGTAAATGCTTTGATTGTGTCTGATTTGAATCTTGCATATCTCTGTTATTGTGAGTTGTATTATGTTGCAGTTCCTTATAAAGTTATCATCCAACTGGCGAGCATTGCAAAGGCAATTTTGGCACTTATCGAGGCCAGACTTTAGGGCTGTTCTTAGACAAGTTGCATTATAGGTAAACAAAAAAGAAATGATCTCACATGAGAGTCAGATTTTTGTAGCATTGTTCTGGGCATCAGTGTAAATAACTAGGCTTGAGAATGTAGTTTAATAACAAAGAAATCCATGATACACCCCAGACAAATTCCTGTTGTTGTGTCATTCGTTGCAGCTGTTCTGTCAGACTTAATCCTATTTTTTGCTTTGCAGATTGAATTAGTTTCACGATTCTTGTGTGATCTGGCTGTTGGTTTCATGATCGTGCATTGCCGTGTCACAAACAAGGACACATGTCAGGCGAGGCTGTTGAAAGAGCTCGGGATTGTGGGTAATACTGCTCAACGTCACTCCTTTTATACTCACAGGAAGTGGGCCGAGGTCACCAGGGTCTAGGGATGCTTTTGTCCTCATGTGAACGGGATACTTTAAGCGTGGATCTTCCTGAAAAGAGAGAAAGAGAAAAGAGAGAGAGAGAGGTTGACACATGCTCAGATTTTCCCAGAAGGTTTTATCCTCATCTAGCAGTAAATTGCATTCACTGTCTTCTGCCAAAATGCAGTTCTTCAGACAATAAGTCATTTTGGAATGATTGTGGGTTTTTTTCACATCTCCATGGGGAGATTATGCAGTAATTAAAAATAGGCCTAGTGAAATTTAAAGGAGCATTTCACCCATTTCAACATGAATCTTTATTGAAAGTGGATCATATATGTAGTCGAAATGTAAAATAATTTTTGAATTTGTTGCCCTCTTGACCGAGAAAAGACAGAAAATAACCGAAGGGTGCATTTGTATGAAAGACTACAACACCCACAATGCACCACATTGCACAGCTCCGCAAGCCACACCCACTAATCCGGAACTGCGCGCACATCAAAGAAATCATTCTTTCGTCTACAAGGCTAACGTTAGCTGCCACCAGAGTTTGAAATTCATTTCACGCAAAATTTCTAGTAAGTGATAATGAAAGTAAAGAGACACACCGACCGGTCTCGTATCTCTCACAGAGGAGCGGAAGCATAAACGGCAGATCGAGAGAGGAACAGGCCTGATTTTATGTTGTGTGTGGACTTCAGTCTTCAATGAGGGGCTGTTGGCTTATACTTTCGTTGTGTATTTGTTCATTTTACTATTAAAATGTTTAAATGTTCGCCGATTCCAGCCTCCTTCTTCCCACAACAACAAACCCCGTTAACGTTAAGTTACATTGGCAAATTCATTAGTGAATTACTCCTCGTTTGTATTTCTTTCTGAATATGGTGTATTACTGCATGATACCTGGATGTTCAGTCAGGCGAAACTATGGTGGTTCACATCACAACACAAACGTCCCTTCGTTGAAATTCTCTGCAGCAGACGGACTCTATCTGTGTCCGTAGCGCACAGCGAGAGCACAGGCACAGCAGTCCGCCTCAGCTCGAGCCAGTCCGGGCTCCTCGACCGCGACAGGCAGCCGCCTCCTGTTCCTCCATCAGCCTCAGCTGCTCTTCACTATATTGCGGCTCGTAAAGATAGCCACGAACATCGGATTCGAGCAGCAGACTTTCAAAATCCTCTTCTTCCATATCATTTATAGTTTCTTCAGTCATTGTCATACTTCCTATCTCCACAGCGCTCGTTAGCTTAGCTTCCAAAAACAAGATGGCGGATATTGATTTCGGTTTCTGCAAGTGAAGTCCCACCCACTGATCTGTAATAGGCCTGTAGGGTGAGTGGGTCCCACACCCTTGAATAATAATGAGCTAATGTTTGTAGTCTATACACCTTTCAATGAAATTTATCTTCCGTCCTATCGTGACGCAAAATGACGATATTTACGTCACGATAGGACGGAAGTAAAACACTTAAATCCTTTTTTCTCCCATCTCATAAAAAAAACAAGCAAAATTCCACCATCATTATAATATATGACTGGGTTTCTAACAATACAAACCTTAATGCAAATGGGTGAAGTGACCCTTTAAGTCTTCTCGTGGACATTTTAAAACCACTAGCAGAATTTAATAAAGACATACTTTGTAAATCACCATGTACTTTTTTAAACAATCATGAAAAAAAAAATGACTTAATAATGCCTGGAAGAGAAAATCAATTTGTTTTCATTTTAAACCTTTCTAATTACAAAGAACCTCCATAGAGGACGCAATACATTTGACACAGAAATGGACAAAGGCGAGTCTGTGCTGGGGAAATTAGGGCGCTGGAGGAAAGCTGCAGTTCCTCTGCCAGTCACCAGGTGGCACAGTGATTCTGAGTGCATCATGCATGCATCACCCAGGGCCTCTCTCCAGATTCTGTGTGGGGCACTGAAGTGTGCGATTGTGAGCAAGACTGTGTGTGTGTGTGTGTGTGTGTGTGTGTGTGTGTGTGTGTGTGTGTGTGTGTGTGTGTGTGTGTGTGTGTGTGTGTGTGTGTGTGTGTGTGTGTGTGTGTGTGTGTGTGTGTGTGTGTGTGTGTGTACATGCATGCGCAAGTCTGTTTCCCAAATGCCTTTCATGCATCTTAACTCAGGGTAACAAAAAACAAAAACCCAGATCAGATCTAAATTTTAAACATTTGACGAAAAAGCAACCACTAAATATAATAATAATAACAACAAAATAATAATAATAATTTGGCTGTTTGTATTAGGGACTGATTATTGACATACTATTACAGTTTTTATATTTATATTTTTTATCATATGTATATATGATGACATATTTGGTGACATATTTTTTATTTCAATTTTATTTTTTTTAATTATTGTTTAGTTGTTTGTCATTTTTATTAGTTCTTTTTAGAATGTCTATATAGTTACTATAATGTTTTAGTTTATTTAGTTTAAAGGTTCTCTAAGCGATCCTGGGTGACATCACTTCTTGTTGACGTTCGAACTATTGTCAAACAAAACGGAGGCTAGCTAGACCCTCCCTCCTCCTCATCCGCGCACTAACCCCCCAAACACACCCCCAAACCATTCTTGTCGGTTATTGGCTGGAACAGTTTGTTATGTTTCGTAGAGCGGGTCGCTAGAGTTTGTTTTTGTTGCCGTTTGTGGAGCCTGGGGTGTCCGCAGAGACCACGTTTTTTTACAGTGTGTTCAGGGGACAGGCAGCCAGCGGATAGTGAGGTAATGTTTGCTGTATGTGACAAAAAATGTTTTGGCCTAAAAAACACGTGACATCGCTTAGAGCACCTTTAAGTTTTACTAGTATTTTAACTTAAACTAAATAAAATAAACATTCAAAAAATATATATTTTAGCTAGTTGCAGGCAACATCTAATTTTTGTTCAAGTAAAGAAATGAAAATGTTTTTTTTTAATGGTTTTAGTTTACAAAAATAACCCTGATGGAAGACTAATGTTTTGCAAATTATACACATTAAGTAATAAAAGTATAATTCGACTTTAATCTCCAAATGCTAGAATTTATTTATTTATTTAACATAATTATTATTATTATTATTTTTTTTTACATTGCGGTTCAGGCTTCCGTAGTACGATAATATGATTAATTAAAATAATATTCATGATTAATTATGCATGGATAATAACAACAACAACAGCAACAATAATATAATTTATATAATAAAATATAACAAAATATAATTATTATTAAATGATATACATTTTAAGTAATAAATGATATATGATGATATATGATAATAAGAATAATGAATAAAATAACATTCATTATGCATAACAACAGCAACAATAATATAATAATAACTATTATGAAATGGTTAAGCTCAAAACACTGCAGCTGCAAGCAGACAATGCGTGTGGATACAGTCATGAGAAGAAGAATCAACCAGTCAAGCTACAGGTCAAACTGCTGATGGTATTTGTATCGTAGTAAACAAATGATTAGTGATGATGTTATATAAATAGATGATCACATCTGTGCATAGAGCATAGTTACATCAGCAAATGAAACTAGCTCTGATCCAAAACCTAAAGAGCTGTTGTGCTCCAGCAACAAACGTGCAAAAAATAGTGTACTTATGACTACAACAGAGTTTTAAATTACTACTAAAATAACAGCGTGATACTAGGAATAAAAATAAATAGCACACAAATAGTGTAGAACAGTATATTTTAAATAGCTTTTTGGAAATATTTATAGCCAACATTAAATCTCTCTTCACTCATGGCCAGCTTGCATTTGTTTCCTCAGAGCTCATCACAATGCATTCTGGGAATGCCCTTACCGTGAAGAAAACAGTGGCTGCGTCCAAAATCGCATACTTCCCTACTATATAGTAGGTATGTGAAAAGAATTAGGTCCAAATTCACAGTACTCATAAAAGAGTAGACAAAATGTACCCGAATGACCTCCCACTTCTGGTGAGATTCTGAAGTGTGCATACGATGGACACTTTACTATCCCATAAGGCCATAAGAGAGGATTTGTGAATGGCCGTGAAGCGAGAAAACTGACGCTGGTAGGTTACATGACAGTGACAACATGATGAATGAGGATTACATTCATACTACATACACATACTAGAACATACTTTTTTAGCGCTCGCCAAATAAGTGCTTTTTCAAAATAAGTACACACTCAAGAGAGTATGCAATTTGGGACGCAGCCACTAACTTGCAACAGATTTTGTGATTGTTTGTCTTACCCATGTAGTGTTTCTGCTGTTGTGGTCAATGAAGAAGGGCCGTCCGTTGGGCGCTATTCTCATTTCCCATCCAGGGGGCAGGAAGCTCTGGTTTGCTTTATGCTGGGCTTTAGGTGAGCTGTAGGGAGAAGGCTGGGGGGACTGAGGGTTGGAAAACGTGTCCTTTACGGCTCGCCGTATCTGGGCGTTATTGGCTCCCTGCAATAGGAAACAGAGTCAACGCTCCATTATTTAGGTTTTACAGCTTTTTTGTGTATCTAATTAGAATTTTTTGGTGCAAGAAAGACTTATACGACTGGGAAATGTCATAAAATGTAAAAGATTTGGAAAATGCAGAACGTGTTAATGAGACGGCACGCTGTTATTTAATCCTGCTAAAATTTTAATTAGCGCACAACTCAGAGGATTTCACCTCCATTTCACCTCTTCTTTTCTCTTCCTCTCGCTTTTTTCCCCACAAAACAAAAGTATCCCTTTCAACTCCTTAATTGAAATTCACATGGCCCTGTGTGACTGATGATTTAAACACAAAACCATATTTCTTTCTGTAAACTTTCAAACCTTTGTGAAATGTTTACCCAATATTCCACAGATCATCTGACTTCAGATGTGGAAAATTGACCACCTGTCATGTGATTAGTCCTACTTGCTAATCTGACGAATGAATTCTGGGTATTTTTTCCTTCTGAAAGCTAAACTAGAAAAGGAAATAAGAGGAGAACAAACAATATAATTGTTCCATAAGTGTTAATAACTCCAGAACATGAACTACAATGAATCAGCTCTGAGTTCAAAGTCAAAGTTAAAAGAAATGTAAATTAAAATTGGATGTGTTATTTCATTTCATATAATATATATATATATAACAGCTAAAATATATTGTTGTATATTCTCATAAAACAAGCTGAGTCAGAAAGAAGCACAGGGATTTTAATCAATTCCACACCAGGCCGCCCCATGCCTTTTCTGTTAGCTACCATGTTTTTTGCACGGAAGTGTGTGGCTGTAATTAGCAATAATTGCTATGAGAGCAAACATAAGACACTTATTCCCCCCATCCCCAACATCTGCAGATTAGCTACAAGAGCTATTGTTTATTCCATTAGCAAAGTCATTCTTCACAGCGGAGACCATTAGTTCTGGCTGAGGCCCATCTTGACAGATACAATTGTTTGCAATTTTCGAAGGAAAATTCTGGATTCAATTACAATTTGGGCTTTATCAACAGAATAAGTGGTCTATTGCCGTGGATTCATATTTTTGGATTCAGTTTGTAAGAAGCATCACAAAGAATTAATTTTATAATATATAAAAAGATTGTAATATAATATTATTTATTATTATTATTTGATATATTATACTAGAACCATAGCATTATAATAACATTTATTTAAAAAATATAATATATTTTTTAAAATAAGTAATCAAAATTATTTCCAGTGGTAATCAGCAAACAAGCCACATATTACTGTTGATAGAGATCAAATTGAAATGTAATATAATTTAATATTTTTTATTATAAATTTTTCATAATTTCGATCAATAGAATTACTTATTTAAAGCTATTCTCACTAACTTGAACAATGTTTTTGGCTATTCTTGCTATAACAGATATATATATCTCAGAACAATGGACTATAAAAACAAAATAAGAAGCAGGTTTAAGGTCAGACATGGATTTAGAGCAATAGAACAGAAGGAAACTATGAAGTCATGGCTGTTTGAGAGATTAAACTTCTTTTTGGCGAGTTTCACGATAAGCAAACGGACAGCTGCCCCTACCCATAGCTTCAGGTAGCGTCAACTGATACGAATTCACAAAGCGGGGGTAGAAAACAGCCCTGTTCCCTCCACACACACGTGAATGCTGATGAGTATATTAAAACTTGATACAAACAACAGCTGCTCAATTCAACTTTGTGATTAATCACGAATAAGGAAAACTTCTGAAAGCCTGAGGCAAGATTGAAAATACATCCCAAGATGTTCTACTCTTTATTCAAAGTCTTCAAAGAATTTTTGCAGCTTCTGGGGAGCATTAATAAAAATGCAAAGTTGCCATTCTGACAGCAGATACTACAATAAATCCTCTCATCATGTGTGAATAGACAGTATGAGTATGTATGTGTGTGAATCGCATGTGTCCCTATTTGAAGGAAAACAAGTGCATAGTCACTATGCAATATACATCAGAATTCAGCAACTGACCAATCAGAAACAAGTATTCTAGCGAGACGTCATAATGTACAAAAATTATAACCTGACTCCGCCAGATGGATTTGCTCCGCATATCCATCTGGAAACCTTCCGTTGAAGTAGTTTTGGTAAGGGGCGAAAATACTGGTTAGCTGATTGGCCTATGTTGGTGATAGACGGGCCAAATCAACCAATCAGATCAACGAAGCATATGAGAGCGACGACGAAAACACAACCACAAGCCAGGCTACTCTTGCTGCTGCAGGTAAAGGCTCGTTAGCTCTGTAATTCCGTAATAACTCTGTAATTCCGATAAAACTTGCTCGATAGCCACACTGATGCTAGTTTCATCCGCTGAAGCCGCCATGTTCTTAAGACTGAATTGTCGCGCTTCTCGTTGCGTCACACCTCAACCCGCCTCAAAGCCAACGCTGATTGGACGTTCGTTTGGTGAACTGCTCCCAAATTTTCTTTAACGGAAAGTATCCAGACTGATCTGCGAGTGAAACCTTGAAAGCTCGCGAGATCAGGATGGTCTCACGAGGCTACAAAAATTAGGGATGCACCGAAATTTCGGCTACCAAAAAAATTCAGTTACAGGTCAAAATGGTTTTGGAGGGCTGAAATCATTAACTGAAACATGAACACAATGGCCAATCAGAGACATATATGTTACAATTTATTGTCATTTAAATTTATTTTATATTATATTTTTCCAACAAACTGGAGTAGAAACAAATCTGTTATTAAAAAGTTGATAAAAACAGCCTAATGCCAACAACTCAGTTTGAGCTATTTGAGTATTGATTATTAAATAAGTTTGATATATATATAGCTAATAATAAATGACATTTAAAAATATATGAATTATTAATTTTAAAAAAATGATTTTTCAAGAAAGTATGGATAAAACAAACAAATAACAAAAAAGGGTTTGCTGGCAGCTGTAAGAGAACAAGATGACGACTGATAATGCCACTAAGCTAAATAACGGGATTATTCTTTTTTTTCCTTTGCTGTAAATCGAAATGAATTAAATTACCTTGAATTGAAAGGTCTGGAGCAAATGGGTCAGGAAATTGTTTCTCGACTGAATTTGCTTTCTGGACATCAGACTTTCATATTAAAACTTATCCAAACAAGGGCTACGACTAATCATTATCCTCAGCTGAAGAAGCCAGTGGCAGTGTGCAAAGAACGTAATTCTGATTTCCTATCTCGACCAACTGTGTGTGACATTGTGATTATATTACACTGTAGCAATGGAAGTAAAACAGGTGTGAAACCCAAGTTCAACATTAACACTTGTCTAGCACCAAATGTAATAAAAATATTGGCAATCAACTGCACAAAATGATAATCTTAACATTCAAATCAAACATGCACAAACACAAGAAAACATCTGTCGAGACTCGAGCTTTGTGCAAACAACTTTTACCTCAGAAGTTTATCTAGAAGGAATCTTTTATTTTCTTCAGAACTCTGTCTCAACACATAATAAACATTCCTCACATTAAGCCAACAAAGTGAAAAAATGAGGGGCAAAATTACAATGTGGGCGAAACGAACAAATTACACAATGACCTGCACTTTTTTGTCGCTACTTTGCATGAATATGTTCGTTTCAAAAGCAAAATATGGCAAGTACAAATGTAAAAAAAGAGAGAAATATTTAATGAGAAATTAGTGTTTTTGAAAGAAATTAATATTTGTATTCAGCAAGGATGCATAAAATTAATCAAAAGGGACAGAAGCAACATGTAATACTGAAAAAATATTTTGTTTTTAAATTACTATACGTTTGACCTTTCTATTCAACAGCTGTTTTGAACTTTGTTAATAATAAATGTTTCTTAAGCACCAAATCATGATTTCTGAAGGATCATGTGACACTGAAGACTGGAGTAATGATGCTGAAAATTCAACTTTGAATTAAACAAGGGATTAAATTACCTTTAAAATATATTAAAATTGAAAACAGCCATTTTAAATTGTAATAATATTTCACAATATTACAGTTTTACTGTATGTTTGATCAAACAAATGCAGCCTTGGTGAGCATAAGAGACTTCTTTCAAAAACATTTAAAAATCTTACCGACGTTTGTGTAACACTAAACAGAAAATTTGTATTAAAACATTGGTTAAGAACAGCCAAGACTGTTTGAGATGAATCAAACGTATGCTAGATTGACTGGAGCTTGGAGGAGGGGAAAGTGAGAAGGAAGTGAGGGATAGAGCAGGGGGACTGACGGATGTTCTCACCTCTATTGGGGAAGAGAGAGTGACGGTGGGGGAACTGAGGCTACGGGGTCTGCGCACTTGTGGTTCGATTAGATGGTTGCTGGAGGAGGAAGGGGTGGAAGCGGGGGGTGTGGCTGCTGTAGCGCCCCCTGCTGCCGCAGCTGAGGTACTGGCTCCATCTTCAGTGTGCTGTTGGGCAAAGAGAAGGGTTAGCTAGCTAGCCACCACAAGGGCCGGTATATGGGCTAACCAGCCTAACTAGAGTGCATTCAAGGTTTACAAAGATCCAGAATGGAGAGCAAGGTCTAAAATAATACAATAGGAAACAAAGGCTAATTAAGCTGATAAAAAGTATCAATAACCGTAAGGTTTAATTTTATTATGAGGACAAACATGGTCTGTCAGGCTTAAAAATGACTGGAATATTTTAAGGAAGTTAAAAGATTGTAAAGCAGTTAAAAGGAGTTATTATGCTTTTTTTTACTTTCTATAGTGTGTAATGTTGGTGTTTGAGCATGAAAAACATCTGCAAAGTTACAAAGCCCATTCCAAAGGGAGATATTGTCTATAGCAGTAAGCACTTTCAGAACTCCCTGAAACGTCTCGATTGTAGTCTTGAGTTTTCTTCCAGAAAAGCACACTTCACAATATTCCTCATTTAAATAAAGACATATGCAAAATAAAAGGGATTAGGCCTGGTTGAGCCCATTAGTAGTGTGTTGAAACTTGTGTTTATGGTCATTTCCGAAACACCTGACCAATCACAACACGTTCGTCCAGCCGACCAATCAGAGCACACTGCTCTTTTTGGAAGGAGGGGGTCCATAGAGACAGGAACTAAACAGAGTGTTACTGACAGACTGTGAAGAGAGGTGCTACATTAATGTAAAACATATGAAAAATAATACATGAAACATTCAAGCATGAAAATCTATTAGTAGACCCAAAAACAAAATCAAACCATTTTACCTATTCTGTTTTAAAAAGAAAGGAAATGGAGAGCATCCTACAAAGGATGAAGAATTAGTTTACTAGGACAAGGAAGAGGACGATAAGATATAGATCAAGAAGGACCAGAGCAGCAATAAATAGATCAAGGGAACACACAAGGCTTGCCAGAGCAAACAACATCCAGACATTGTGAAGCGATGAGTACACAATAACATGGATGCAAACAGATGAAGGCAGAACAATAAAAAATGATGATTGATGCAGTAAAACAAAGATGGGTCATAAAGAAGGAAGGTATAAAAGTCATAGATTTGATAGTGGATGATGCTGGAGAACACCTGATGAAGAATAGACCTCTGCTTTAACTAGATTACGTACCTGCAGAATGGGCCGTGTCCACGTGGTGCTACGGTTGTTATGGTTGACATAGTACATTCGTCCTTTGGGGTCCTTGCGTTCCTCCCAGCCTGGCGGAAGGCCTGGTGTGGTCAGGGCATAAGAGGCTGATGGAGACTGAACAAAGTGAAAAGAACAAATGATCCATGTACAAAATCTATTTAGATTCATTCATTGCATCATGCTCATATTTGTATGAGAAACCTTATGACATTTAATATGATGAGTGTGGGAATGTTGCCAGAATACGAACACATTTTCACAGACACAAATGTAGATATAAACACACAAGAACACCTAAGCAACACAGCATACAAAACACACTCCGCCTTTTGAAATGTATCCGATAAATATGTCTGGGTGACTTTACATTTATGGTGAAGATGGACAAGTCGAGGTGTAAAGCAAACCCTTACAATCTCAAATGTTATGGTCATACACATGCTAAAAAAACTGGTATAAAACAATAAAAGAATTTGTTTTTGAAATCTGCCACCTTTAAAATAGAGCTCCTATAATTAAAAAAAACAATTGTTTAAATTAAATTACTTAAAACAAATGATTGATTTATAAATATAAACTAAATTAATATAAGTAATAATACATGTAATTATATTAATAATAAAATGTTAATATGATCCAATATATATAAAAAAGAAGAAGGGGAAGAACCAAGAAGACAGGAGAACACAAATGTACAACATGTGGACATTACCATGGTGTCCTCAACGCCTGTGACCGTTTGTGCTCTTGTTCGTCGGGTCTGGGAGCTCTGCTGGACAATAACAGCTGCTTTTAGATGGGGCAACTGCCCAGTTTTGGGCCAGTGGGAGAGGGGAAATGAGGGCAAATGTAAGGACAGGGTCAGCCAGAAAGTGTAACTGTGAGAAGGGGAGGGGGGTGATTTCAGGGTGGTTTTGGTTATTTTAGGTAATTTTTGACAGCTGAAGGGGGTGATTTTGGAGAGGTGCCTGAAGTGTGACGTAAAGATACAGCAACCCCAAAAAAAGTGGAATAACAAACGGGATGTGATTAGATGAACCTCAGGAAGTGGGTTTAATATGAAATCACGGTTGAGTAACTCAATTTGAGAAAACATTGAGATTTGATTTGATTATAGAATGATAAAGAGTGCATGAAATACCCATATTTGTGGAGAAAAAAAAAGCATAATTTGCAATTAAGAGATGATCACAGTTTCAACATTTTGTTTTTGTCTTAAGATGACAGCAAATCATAACAGCATTTTTATTTTGCATGAACCATTCCTTTAATTCATACTTTATAATTGTAAGGGAACTCCACAAATTAATGAAACTAAAACAAATGATGATAATAATTTCAAACGGACTCACACTTGCCTACTGACTCACCAACTCTCCAAATACTGACGAAACACCACCTGGACTAACATCCGACTGGCACACAGAGTGAACATTTCAAATGCTGAAAGATTCAACTCTCTGACAGACAACGAAATGCTCTCCATCTGCTTTTATATGGATGTAATAAAAAACACTTGTCTCAAACAGGGCAATCCTATTAGCCATCCTTTCAAGTAATGATTGAACATTTGCACTGGTGTGAAATGTCAGCCTCCTTGCACACAGGGACAGGAAGTGTGGGGGAAATGCCACCTCTCACCCACGCTGATATCATACAGATTTGCTGTGACTATAGCGAAATCCCTCGTCTCTGAGAAGCACTTCACAGTCAGAGACAACCGGGCCACCAACCAACCGGCCTCTCGTCAGAACAAAGTAGATGCGACGCAGAGAGAACACGGAAAAGGCATCTCTTTGAAAGCGGATTCAGGTGGATGAGGAAAAGCGTTTTTTTTATTTCCAGTGTAAAGGAAATGCTCCTTCAAAGTTCAAAGTTCAAGAATGTTGTTGAAGTGTGGAGGTAAAAGATTAATGTGACTACTTTATATTCAAACTATTCAGGTGGACAGTTTGTACTTTTAAGACAGCCAGAATAATCCCAGGCACTAAGAGACGCCTTGCAAAATCTTGGACCAGACGAGTAAATCAGGGAATCAGATAATACTTCAAGGAACAGTTGACCCAAAAATGAAAATCCTGTCATCATTTTACTCATCTTCAATTTAAACCCGTATGATTTAATTCTACAGAGAAATATAAAATGTATTGTGAAGGGCAACAAGGGTATCATAAAAGCAGTACACACTGACTATATTACAAATCTAAAAACCATGCAATATTATAACAATAACAGATTTACACTACTGTTCAAAAGTTTGGGGTCAGGAAGGTTTTTTTTTTATAAAATTAAATTAATACTTTTTATTCAACAAGAATGCTTTAAATTGATCAAAAGCAAAGCCAAAGACATTTATGATGTTACAAAATATTTCTATTTAAAACAAATGCTTTTCTTTTTACTTTTATTCATAATTTTATTCCTGAAAACAAAACACTTATTACAGTTTCCACAAAAATATTAAGTAGCACAACTGTTTTCAACATTGATAATAATATAAGAAATGTTTCTTGAGCACCAAAAACAGCATATTATTATGATTTCTGGAAGATTATGTGACAGTTCTTGAAGAAGTAATTAAGCTGAAAATCCAGCCTTGCATTTACATTTGAAAATATATTAAAATAGAAAGCCGTTATTTTATATTGTAATAATTTCACATTATTACTGTTTTTTACAGTATTTGTTACTAAATAAATGCAGCCTTGCTGATCATAAGAGACATTTAGACACAAAAGAGACAAAAACATTAAACAATCTTATCGACCCGACCCCAAATGATTGAAAGGTCGTGTAAATTCTGACTTTTCCTAAAACATGGCTTTAGATAACATGGAATATAGAGAATGAGTTGCATGGGCTACTTGTATGGTACATAACGTTTTTTTTTTGTTTTTTTTAGAGGTTACGATATTTTGTTATATGAAAAAGAGCAGAACAAACATTCATTAAAACATCTCTTTTTGTGCTCCACGAAACACCAGCAGGTTTGGAACGACATGAGGATGAGTTAATAATGACAATGATCATTTATGGGTGAACAACTCCAGAGTCGAGTGTTGATATGGTTCAGAACACCTTGTCAGTACATCTAGTATTCATATAAATAAAGCTCTACAAACAACCCAATCATTCAAAGCTTAGAAGTAAATCCAAAGTGAGTGTGCATCACATTTGCTTTGTGACTTTATAAGGTTCAATAACCGATCTTAATCCGTAGCACAAGGTTACTGCGCGAGCTGCCAGGTCTTATCTTGGAAATTCCCAGCATGCACTGGTCTAAATGCCACGATACAATAATGAAATAGACACCAAAACACTTAAGAGACTAAACCAACCTCTTAACCCTTTCACAAACCTAATTTCAAACAGTTGCACAGAGTAGCTGATGGGGCCATCCGACTATGAAACCAGCCGGCAGGACATTTCCTGAAAATAAGTCTCAATACATAAGTCTCAAGGCTGGGAATCATGCCTTTTAAATGAAACAAAAGTGCTTCAAAGATGTGGTGGGACTTCCTGTGAAACATCCCGTGTCTGCGACTGCTCCCTGTCTCATGTAAACGTGAGCAGTTCATACGGTGACCTCATTCACATGGGTCATTTAATTTTACCATATGTGGCTTATCTGCTGTAAAACAGCATTTGGCATCCATGCATCTTACAGCGTTGAAGTTAAAGTATGACAATACAATAGGTTTACATGCATCCAAGGTTAAAAAATCCTTTAATTTTCTCATAAATATACATTGCACATCACCTCATTTCTCAAATAGTCTGAAAAGGTTCGTTCAAAAATTCGGTCTCTCTAAACTCCTCCTTTCCAAGTGCCTACTGTGCTCTGATTGGTCAGACGGCCCAGTCTGTTCTGATTGGTCTACCGCATAAAGCGTGTGTCTAAGCAGAAACTAAACGGCCATTACCATATCTGAATTTCAGCTCCAGAGGCTTCCTCATTCCTCAACGACTGTCAACACTGTAAGTCGATTTTAACACATCAATTTGAGCCCAAAAACGATGATGAAACATTGGAAGAACTAGTTAAATCAACCCTAACCTCAATTGCAAGGATGAATTGAGCAGGAATTTTCTCAGTGGTAAGTTTTTACTTAGCACATCTCATATAACATCTCATAATGTTCCACAAACTGTGTAATTCCTCTACATCAGCATTAAGTGTATGTCCATCAATAAACCGATGTGTAAATGGAAATGTCCCTGTGCAATGACAATTGATTGCAACTCTTTTACACTTTTTTTCCAAACATTACTGAGAAAGCTGCACTGTCAAATGTTCCATTAAAAGAACTCCCACAGTCACATTATCACCATGGAAACACGTTAACTCATCCGATGACATCATAATCACCACTAAAGCTTCAATAAATCAATCCTAGGAGCTTAATAATACCCTATAAGTTACTCTTAATTATCCTTTGACACACAGATTACGCACACAAAAACTACACAAACACAAACAGGTGATGCGTTTCTGAGTGAATATCAGGTGACATTTTATATAACGTTGACTATTTTGACACTTACATTATATAATGTAAAAAATAATATATTTAATATATTAATCAAAGTTTACACAAACAACCTGTGCATGTGCTTTAAAAGATCTGTCATCATTATGTAATGTGAAAATGTGTGCTATTTATTTTATTCAACAGATACAGTAGAAAGTGGGAGGATAATATGGAAAACATCGTCAGGAAATCCTCCATGTCGGACCTGATCCTTATGAGGCTCAATGTGTCAGGAATGTCATGGCTCCAAAGTTTAGTAAAGTCAACAGTATTATTCTTAACTAATTCTAACAAATGTAGGTTGGGAAATGATTCGTTTCCATGTGGGATTGACAATATGGGGGAGGGAGGCACTGATGATATCATCTTAAAAAGTAGAGTCGTTTGAGTTGTAATGAAAAATTACATTTTTTCCTCTTTGATATTATAAAATTTAAGTCAGGAATGTGTAATAAATAAGTTGAAGTAAATAGGGCTGATTTTAATTTTATGTTTACTTCAAAGCATTTTAAAGTGTTAAATATTCCTACTGTCACATTACTGTCATTCCCAAAGGTAACCAAGATGTTCATTAGAGGCAACAGGATTTGATGCAAAAAGAGTGAGAGATTGTACAGTACTGTGAGAATTTTTTTTTTTAAATCACCACATGCAGTGAAAAGGAGAGGTGAGGAGGAGAAAAGTAGGTGTACCGTTGGTGTGGGAGGTTGAGTTTGATCACTGACTCCATCAGTCATACTAGAGGAGCGTAGCCGAGAAGAAAGATGACTCTGCTGGTGTGAGAGAGATAAAAAGGCATTAGACACGGTTATAAATAAATAAAGACATTAATATCTAATATCTCTCTGAGTGGCCATATTCTAAGTTGTACAGGCCCTAAATTCATACAGCCAAATTTTTGGACATTTCTCACTCAAATTTGTACAGTTGCTTGTGATCTGAACACCAAAAAAGAAAAAAAAAAATACAATCTTAATATTTCAATTTAAAAAAATGCATATTTCTTCATTTAAAAAAAATATTTACAAATATATACATTTCTTTTTTATACATAACCTGCTTTCAAGTAGTTGTTTGCCATTTTGAAGGCGACGTGACCTAATTCATACACAGAGTTAAGTAGTGTCACTCACATGCGCCATTCGATATGTATCTAATAGTCGATGAGTGAGCGGTTGAGCAATTTTTAATGCATCATATGCATGACTGTATAAATACAGTAATGCCTCTGGCGCTCATGTATCTGATATGCTTGATGAATTCAGCACTGCGGCAGATGTCATGATAGCCATGAGCAGAAGAAAAATGTTCAGTTTCAACTTCCCTCACTAGGCCTCTTGCATGTTTCGTTTATTAAACATTCAGTCTAACTTTCAGCTACAAATAAGAGTCTGTAGCACCTTCAGCTCTGTGTACCACAATTCATTCTGCACAGATCAGTCTGTGAAAATGTACATTTTCATCTGGACATGTAGACTACATTGTCTGAACAACTGGATTATGTATTATACAATTTTAAAAGAGAACCAAAAAGAGACAAACCAGTGCACAAAGTGAACATTTTTCCTAACAGAGTGAGTGGCTCCTGTTCACAGAAGTTTACAGAAGACCCCCACGCTGCCTCCACAATGAATCACAGAGTGATTCAGCATGAGTGTACAGAGGTGCACATGTGGAATCTGCTTCAGAGTCAGTGTCAGCTATTATTTCTGACATCGTTAATAACAAAATTTCAAGCATTTCAAATGCAATGCCCTGAAGTAGACTAAAAACATGCCAGTTGTGCTTGGAGTCAATAAAGACAGAGCGACACTCGTCATAATCTGAAAACCACGCACACCGGAGGGGAAAACAATCCAACCGTCTCCATTGACTTTGCATTGCGAGAAGCTGCCTCCTTGTCATTTCTGACATATAACAAAAATCAAAACAATGTCTAAAAGCTGTTATGTGAGAAGGTGTACAGCAAACAAGCTAAAAAACCCAAAAATAAGTTTTAATAATCTGTCGACCCTAGAAAATGGATACAAAAAGGACACAAAAGTGGATACAGGCAATTGAAAGAGCGCAAAGTGTCATATTACTCTGAGAACGTACTCGGTTACTAACGTAACCTCGGTTCTCTCTAGAGAGGGAACGAGTACTGCGTAATATCTTACGCTATGGGGAAAACTCTTTTCCACGAGATATTGAAGCCAAAAATTATCCTTAATTTTTTATTAATGTAAAACGCTTTGCAGCAGCAAGCAGACCTAGGCGAGACAGCTCGCGCGCCTATTGGCTGCTCTGCGGCAATAGCAGCAGCCTATCGAGAGAGGCTCTGCGTGACGTCACGACGAATGGGGGCCTTTCGCGCCCATATCTTCACGTCCCGCCAGAAAGGGCGTGGTCTCGCCCTATATCTAGGCTCGATAGCTGCTCTTACGTCGGTTTTCATCGCCGAAGCGAACCAGAGCGTATTCCAAGCACGGCAAGATACGCAGTACTCGTTCCCTCTCTAGAGAGAACCGAGGTTACGTTAGTAACAGAGTACGTTCTCTTACGAGAGTATCTCTCGTACTGCGTAATATCTTACGCTATGGGGAACACAATGCAACACGCCGTGCTGGTAGGGATCCAACACCAAAGTCCCAGGGGCCGAAGTGCATAATCACCATAAACTCACAGAGAGTGAGGGAAGAGAGGCTAGAAGCATCATTCCCTGTAAATAGCATCCGAAAGGAGCTAATCATGTGACAAATAGACCATACCGTCAGGGTGAACATTCAGCCTGAACTGGGTGGCCACGAGTGTGTCAACATTTTAATGAGCTGCTGTACCGGTCAGTGAGCAATACGCAGGTCAAACTCAGTATCCGAGCCGCACAGCGGGCAGATAGCACTGAATTTTATACCGCCAAAAGCTTAGCTTGTAAGGCGGGAACCTCCAGGTTATAGTATTTTATAAATGTAGACGGCGAGGCCCAGCCCGCGGCCATACAAATATCTTGCAGGGTAACCCCGCTAGACCATGCCCACGAGGAGGCCATGCCTCTTGTGGAGTGCGCTCTAACACCCAAAGGGCACTGTAGGCCCTTAGAAGTGTAAGCCAGCGCTATGGCACCGACTATCCATCTGGATAGGCTCTGTCTCGAAGCGGCAAGTCCCTTAGCACGGCCGCCAAACGAAACGAAAAGCTGCTCCGTCTGTCTGAAACCAGACGAGCGGGACACATAAGCCCTTAGTGCCCTGACAGGGCAAAGGAGACTCGCGTCCTTCTCCTCATTGAGAAACCGGAAGGGCAGACAGGGAAATCACCTGGGCCCTGAACGGTGTGTTGAGGGATTTCGGCACGTAGCCGTGCTTCGGTTTGAGTATGACCTTTGAGTCATTAGGTCCAAACTCCATGCATGACGCGCTTACTGAGAGCGCTTGCAAGTCCCCTACGCGCTTCACTGAAGCGAGAGCCATAAGAAACGCTGTCTTGAAAGACAAGTGTTTCATGTCTGACGACTGGATTGGCTCGAATGGGGCACCTTTCATGGCCTCCAAGACCGTGGAAAGGTCCCATGTCGGGACTGAAGGGGGCCTGGGAGGGTTTAGCCTCCGAGCTCCTCTAAGGAAACGCACGACTAAGTCGCTCTTTCCTAGTGACTGGCCAGACACCTGTTTTGCAAACGTTGCTATGGCCGCCACGTATACTTTGAGCGTGGAAGGGGACCTGCCCTTATCCAGTAGCTCCTGAGGGAAGGAAAGCACTTCCGTAACCCCGCAATCTACAGGTGAAAAGCCCTGCGCTTGACACCAAGCAGAGAACACAGACCACTTCGAGGAGTAGAGCCGTCTGGTAGACGGGGCTCTAGCCTGCGCGATCATGTTTAACACTCCCTCTGGGAGGTCAGCGGGTACCCGTTGATGGCCCATGCGTGCAGGGACCACAAATCCGGGCGAGGATGCCAAATCGAGCCTTCCGCCTGAGAGAGGAGGTCTCTCCTCGACGGTAAAGGCCATGGGGCAGCGCTGGTCAGCTGCATCAGGACAGGGAACCACGACTGGTTTGTCCAGAGCGGAGCTATGAGTAGCACTGGGCATCCCTCCCTCCTGATTCGCTCCAACACCTGAGGCAGGAGTGAGACAGGGGGAAAAGCATATAGGGGGCGGCGGGGCCAAACATGGGCCAGCGCGTCCCGGCTTTTCGAGAAGAATCTCGGGCAGTGAGCGTTTTCTTGGGACGCGAACAGGTCCACCTGCGCTTTGCCAAACGTTTCCCACAGCAGCTGGATCGTCTGCGGGTGCAGAGACCATTCTCCTGCTGGGACGTTGTTTCTGGACAGCCTGTCTGGCCCCACATTCAGGTGACCAGGCACATGCGCCGCTCTCAGCGAGAGCAGGTTGTGCTGAGCCCAGACCAGGAGGCGTTCCGTCAGCCTGTAAAGGTTTCGGGACCTGACGCCGCCCTGGCGATTTATGTACGCCACCACTGACATGTTGTCCGACCGGACCAATAGGTGGTGTCCTATTATCTGGGGACAGAAGCGCCTTAGCGCTTTGTCGACTGCTATTAATTCCAAGCAGTTTATGTGAAGGAGCTTCTCCCGCACTGACCATAGGCCAGCTAGCGGCCTGCCCTCGAGCAGCGCTCCCCACCCCGAGGTGGAGGCGTCCGTAGACACCACCTTCACACTCGAGGGGATCCCCAGACTCACACCTGACTGATACCAGTCGGTTGCTTTCCATGGTTTCAGAGCCGAAATGCACTGAAGGTCGACCCTGAGGCGAAACAGACCTGCGGTCCACGCCCTGGGGGGAACTCGTGCTTTTAGCCATAGCTGCAGTGGGCGCATGCGGAGCAGGCCCAACTGGAGTACAGAGGCTGCTGAGGCCATGAGACCCAGCATTTTCTGAAACCTTCTGAGCGGGACTATAGAGCCGTGGCGGAAGGATTTCGCGACGTGCTGAATATTCAATCCGCGCTCTGGTGACAGGCGTGCCGTCATGGATAGCGAGTCCAACACTGTTCCCAGAAAGGAAATCCTCCGACTGGGGAGCAGTGAGCTTTTCGCCCAATTGACTGTAAGGCCCAGCTCCTCGAGGTGCTCGAGTAATGCGGCCCTGTGTTCTAAGAGCTCCGTTCGTGAACGAGCTAGAATCAGCCAATCGTCCAAGTAGTTCAAAACTCGCATGCCCCGAAGTCTCAGGGGGGCGAGGGCCGCGTCCATGCACTTCGTGAACGTACGGGGTGCTAGGGACAGGCCGAACGGCAGGACTGTGTATTGATATGCCTGGCCCTCGAAGGCGAATCTCAAGAATCGCCTGTGATGGGACGCTATTTGTATTTGGAAATACGCGTCTTTCAGATCTATTGACATGAACCAGTCTCCTTGGCGCACTTGCGCGAGGATTTTCCTGGTCGTAAGCATTCTGAACTGGCGCTTCACGAGCGCTCTGTTCAGCAGCCTCAGATCTAGAATGGGTCTGAACCCACCATCTTTCTTCGGTACCAGAAAATATCTGCTGTATAAGCCCCCTTCGCTCTGAGCCTGAGATAAAGGTTCTATAGCCCCTTTCCTCAGTAGTTTCGCTATCTCGGCTCGAAGTAGATGAGATACTTCGCTTTTCACCGTAGTTTCGACGCGCGCCGTGTAACGGCGAGGGCGTCGAGCGAATTGTAGCGAATAGCCTCTCTTTATAGTGTTCAGCACCCACTCTGATACCCCGGGAAGCCTTGACCACGCATCCGCGCGAATAGCTAGGGGTAGAATGAAATCTGGGCTCTGGCCGCGGGAAAGCGGCGGCACGAGAGTCCGTGTGTGCTGGGAACACAGCGCCGTGTTTACAGCGTTCGAGGCGGGGGGCGCGCTGATCACAGCGGGCAGCCTGGCCGCGCTCAGCTCCTCTAAGGCGGGTGGCGCCGAGAGAGCGAGCGGGGCGAATCCCGTGGGATTCGGCGTGTCTGTGAGGAAATGTGGGCGCGGGACCGCGGGCACATTTGCTGCACTGAAAACACTGTCGTTTAGGGCCGACTGAATGTGTGTTGGTTTCGTTTTTACAGAAACCGAGGGACACGCAGCGTGTAGTGTAAGCGGGCATAGGGATATGGGCGCGTTCACTACATTGTTTGCACAATCGACCATTCTTACAACACTCATAACACCATCGGCCGAGGCCGGAACACCAGAAAATACACTCTTTATTGGATTTATCTGGGTAGCCGTAAAAACAGCTTTTGTGTGCAGGCAAGCGGGCTGAGACACCGGCTGCTTCACTGCAAAATACACTGGGACAGTCACAACGCATGGGACTGAACGAGCGAGAAGTTTTGGTGGAAATCCGGCCGCAGCGGGATCTGAACACCGTCGTTTTCCTAGGGCGGCTAGGAAGACTTTGAGGCCTCGGGCTTGATCTCAATCCTCGGCCGGGGCCCGCGGTGAGGGGGGCGGCGTCCGGCGGAGCGAGACCGCGGTCTCTGATCCCGGGCCTGGCGGCGCTGTGAGGCGGCGGCGGGCGGTGCAGGCTGGGGCTGAGAGCTGCGAGCAGGCGGCTTGGTGCGGCCTGTAGCGGAGCTCGAGCGCTTCGGCAGGAAGTGCTTCATAGCCTGAGAAGTCTTCTGCACCTCAACAAACCTGTCCGCGAAGTCTTTGACGGCCGTTCCGAAAAGGCCCTCCGGGGAAATGGGCGCGTCGAGGAACACAGAGCGCTCGGCTTCCGTCATCTCTGACAGCGTCAACCATAAGTGTCTCTCGGCGACGGCGAGAGAGGCCATGTTCCGCCCCATGGCTTGTGCAGCGGCTTTAGAAGCGCGTAGAGCGAGGTCCGTAGCGCTCCTCAGGTCCGCCACACAGATAGCGCCGGGTCCCTCCTCGTCCAGTTTGAGGAGGAGGTCTGCCTGGTAGATCTGCAGAATAGACATCGTGTGCAGCGCTGAGACTGCCTGCCCGGCTGCGGTGTAAGCGCGTCCGTGCAGCGATGATGTCACTCGGCAGGCTTTGGACGGGAGCGTCGTCTGAACACGCCGTCCAGCGGAGGGCGGGCAGAGATGCGACGCGACAGCCGTCTCCACCGGAGGAATGGCGAGGTAACCTCTACTTCCCGCACCGTCGACAGCGGAGAATGCCGCGGAGGTAGAGGTACGCATCCTGGCGGAAAAGGGGGCCTTCCACGACTTTGCAACCTCCTCGTGAAGTTCCGGGAGGAAGGGCGCGGGGCTAGATTTTGACGGAGCCTCGTCTTTCCCGAGAAAGCGCCCGTCTAATCTGTTGCGCGGCGGCAGCGTGGGTGCCTCCCAATCGAGGCCGATGCTTTCCACGGCCTTGGTGAGCAGACGCATCAGCTCAGTCTCAATGCCGGCTCTCTTCCCAGAGGGTTGGCGGGAAACGTTAGCGGAGGGGAGGTCCACGGAGCTCGCCCAATCCTCGCTATCCGAAGCCAAGAGAGAACATGCCTCGGTGTTGTCGTCCAACTCGATGGCGGACGCGGCGGCGGACGGCGGCCGCTGTCCGTCCGTGAGTGACTCGAGCGAAGCCGGCGAAGCTGGCGGGCGAACCGGCGAGCTTTGGCGGGCTGGAGATAGCTCGGGGGCGCGCTGGGCGCGGCGCTTCTTGCGGCGCGGCGTCACGGCAGGCTGGGATGCGGGCTCGGAGAACGAAGCTAGGCGAGTCCGCAGAGTCACCATAGGCAAACGTTCACAGTGATGGCATCCGCCGTCAGCGAGCGCGATGGCCGCGTGATCCTCACCCAGGCAGGACACGCAGATGACATGGCGGTCCTCATGCTGAGTGGGGCTCGGCAAGAACCACAGGAAGGCATCTTTAAAAAGACGCCGCTCTTTTAGAGGGGTGGGAAAAAAAGGCAGAAATGCAATCACACACACACTCTAGGCAGAGGAAAGGATATAAACGCCGGAAAGCGCAGCAGGTACGGCGGCTGAAGGCGGCGAGGCCAGCGACTCCAGGCTCAATGGCACGTCCCGCTGAAGGCTACAGGTCGACGGCGCGGCTTCTCACTCTGGATCCAGCGATGCGGGAGGCTTCGCTGAAGAGATGAAAATCGACGTAAGAGCAGCTATCGAGCCTAGATATAGGGCGAGACCACGCCCTTTCTGGCGGGACGTGACGATATGGGCGCGAAAGGCCCCCATTCGTCGTGACGTCACGCAGAGCCTCTCTCCGATAGGCTGCTGCTATTGCCGCAGAGCAGCCAATAGGCGCGCGAGCTGTCTCGCCTAGGTCTGCTTGCTGCTGCAAAGCGTTTTACATTAATAAAAAATTAAGGATAATTTTTGGCTTCAATATCTCGTGGAAAAGAGTTTTCCCCATAGCGTAAGATATTACGCAGTACGAGAGATACTCTCGTAAGAGAACTACGTCCACTTGAGAGGAACGTAATCGGGTAGCTTACAGAAATATAATATATAAAACTGACATTTGGATAAATGTTTACTGCACACGTAGTGTATTTTTTAGTGCATACTGAGTGTCAGGATGCCACAATTTACCCATTCATTCCAGCCTGTATCCACTTTGTGCCCTTAAACGCTCATATTTGGGGGGTCGACAGCTTATAAAAACCTATTTCTGGGTTTTTTAGCTTGTTTGCTGTACACCTTCTCACATAGCAACTTTTAGACATTGTTTTGTTTTTTGTTACAAGTCAGAAATGACAAGGAGGCAGCTTCTCGCAATGCAAAGTCTATGGAGAAGAAATATTTTCCTCATATTTTGATGGTTTAAACAAACTTGTAGGGTCATTCAAAACAAATATCCCCTCCGGACATCACTTTTGGTCACTAACTATATATATATAAATATACATAACAGCACATATATATATGTTTTTTCCATTTTTTCTTTCTTACCACAGCAGAGCTGGGTCCTGGGATTTCTCCATTTGTGTCTGGAGCGAGAGACAATCTAAGGCTGATCTCATCTGAGAATTCAGGAGTGCTGGAGAGGGGCATCGCCAGAGAGGGGGGTCCGGACAGAGAATGGTTCAGACCGTCAGTCAATAAAGTTGGGTCTTCCTCAGATATGGGTTCCCATGACTGGAAAAGGAGGGATATGAATGAATATTGTTTTTATTAAGAAAATTACACTAAATATGTAAAAATAAAAAAAATCTGATTTTCTTATGATTTTTAAGCACAATGAGGGTTTAAAATGAAAGCAAAAGCATTTTGCAGAAATAATGAAGCTATCTAGCTCAAATCATAGCCTCAGAGGTCAGGGGTTAAATACTAACATCGTCTATGTCCCTGATGTCCAGCTGCTCATTTTCCAGGTCTTCGCTAATGTGCCGTCGAGAGCGGAAAACTCTGTGGGCTTCCTGGTTAATCTGCCGCAATTGATTATCATTTTCCGTTTCTGAAACCACATCCCTAAAGCATAGATGGGGAGAAAAAATTTGTTACGCACATATTAGAGTCTGGTAAGGTTTTACGTCACAAAGAAAAAGGTTTTTTTTTACATGTGCTTTTAAAGTTTTTTGATAAATTGCAAAAGAGGTCACATACACACTACTGGGCCTCTTCCACTGCGTGGTGCGGTTGTTATGGTTAACGTAGTAGGTCCGGCCCAGGTTATCCACCTTCTCTTCCCAGCCCGGAGGCAGTGGAGGCAGGAGCTGCTGAGGTCTCTGTGAACCTGGATCTGCAGAGTCTGTCACCTCCCAGCCCTGAGAAGAAGTAAGTGAGAGACAGAGAAATAGAAGTTAAGAGACAAAACAGCAAGTAAGAGTCAGATGTTCAACAGAAGTAATTATTTTAGTACCAACATTTTTCACCCCAAAAAATCTAGGGACAATATTTCTAGGGACAAGGGATAAGATCATTTTAATATCAAGAATAAGGAAGTCATACGTCTTGAAGTCAGTGTGCCATTTAAATCTTAAAATCCTGTTCCATCTTAACATCCTGGTCCACCAAGTTATGATTAGTATTGCAGTTGCTTTGACACTGTACTATCAACTAGCAGAGAAAGAAAAATATAAAACCAAGCCGAAAACTGAACAGTGGGAATAAAAGTCAAGAGAACAGGAAGTTAGAAAGTTAAAGGAAGGAAATGCCAGACAGTCAACCGGTTCAAGCCAAATGGCATACTTTAAAATGGAAAATGCCAAGTAGTCTGTGGGGATGAGAGGATAAAAAAAAAACAATAAAAATAACTAAAAAGCAGAAGAGAAAGCAAGAAAGGAGACATTTAAGTGCGTCTCTTCAGATAGCAATAGTTTTCAAGCCGTCTCTCTGTTATGTGCCATGGGCTATACACTTGGATGGTCTACATCTACACACAAAAGTTCCACATCTAATTTAAATCTACATGTTTTGACATTTACTATTTCATGTACTAGAAATCTTCTGAAATAAAGGCCAAGTTTTAGTTATACTTTGTCTTTTGAAAATGTTCCGTAATTAATTTGGCACTGCCCTTGTTATTAATTATTATTAATTTACTGCATTTTGGCATTTCATATTCATTAATTTTAGTTGATTATAAATTTGATTGTCTGAACCAATTATTATTTCTAAAAATATTTGTATATTTGTCCGAATTATCTATTTAAGAAAAATGTAATCTTATTAGTCATTCAAAGGAATAAAAATATACATATTCTTCCTGCTATTGGGTTGTTTTACCTCAGCTTCTTCCCTCATCTCGCTGCTTTCCTCCTCATGCCCGCCGTTCTTTGGCATGTAGGCCATTTTCAGTCTCAGGTAGCCTTTCACCCTAGACTTATGACTACAGGACATAAAAGCATGTCATCAAAGAGTCAAGTACAGTCATCAGAGTACAGTAAAATAAAGTACAGACATCAAAATTAACATATTTTGTTTTCTTTCCTTAAGTGGAAACTGCATTTATTTAGACCTCAATTACACCAGAATTTAAAAAGCCCAACAAAGTGAATAAGTGTAAGAGAGAGGCAGGGAAGAAAGGAGAGTTTGTTGAATAAAGTCATTATTTTTGTTGTTTTTTGCGCACAAAAAGTATTCCCGTCGCTTCATAAACTTAAAGTTGAGCCACTGTAGTCACTCGGACTATTTTAACGATGTCTTTACTAACTTTTCTGGGCTGGCAAATGCAATTACTTAGTAGCATGAGAAGGAGTGAGACAGCTCTCAGATTTCATCAAAAAATATCTTAATTTGTGTTCCGAAGATGAACGAAAGTCTTACGGGGTTGGAACAACATGAGGGTGAGTAATTACTGACAGAATTTTAATTTTTGGGTAAACTAACCCTTTAAGGGGATTCACTGGTGTTAGTTTGGTAGTTGCACATTTCGTTCTGAAAGAAAAAAACGGACAAATTTCAAAAGTGCTGTATCGAAGCAAACGTCCAGTCCTGTGAATAAGGTAAATAAGTGCAAAACCAATGTATCAGACTGTTGTAACTAAAAATATAACACTTAAGTTCTTGTACTATGTTTGTGAAATCTGCATAACCACTGACCTTCTTGGACGCAGGAGAAAGTCTTTAAATGTGTACGGCCGCTCCATTGCAGGGTCCTCCGTCTATACAAACAATACAGAAAATAAACAAACATGCTTCAGATCTGGGCTAATCTCAATGGAATCTCACAAAGCATTCATCTATAACAGTCCCAGCTTGGTTGAAGGTGGGGAACGGGGAATATAGACCCTTGGGTGGCGTCCAGCTGTCTTACGTAACACTGTTCTCCCGTTACATTTAAACTGCCCATAGGTTGGATATTCATGGCTGGTTATTAGTGGCTACAATCTGATGGAAATTGATGGAATTGGCACCTCTGCCAGTGCCCGAAACCAAAACTATGTGAGGAAAGATTGGAGGCCCTGAAGGAAAACGGGAGAGCTTTCCAGTTTGGCAAGTCTAGATCAAACTAGAGGTGAAAAGCATTCAGACTGAATCAAAACCAGAAAGAACTCAAATCTGCAAGGTATCTTAATAAATAAACACTCTAAGGAAATATATATCCATCTATACCACTTTTTTTTAAATATTCAGCAATAAGAGCAGGCATAAAAGGAGCGAGTGGTCTGGACTGCAACCATGCAGAAGTGAATAGTAGATATGTAGGCGGCCGCAAGAAAAACAGACCAGACTCCGTGTGCGAGACTAAATATGCAATCCAGCACAGAAATGTCACTTAGCCACTGGAAATACTGTAGCTTTAAACAGAAACAAGGGTTGTTCCATTCCAAATCTTTTCCTAAATGTCCACTGCAAGAAAACTATCTCTTGCTCAAAAGTTAACTGGAACAAAATCCAATTTTGAAAACCAAGGACTTTATCAAGCACAAAGCTTGCCAACACCTGTCTTCTTTGAGACGCTGTGTGGTTTGGACTGTTTTGAAGCAATAAGGAATATGAATGGCTGTGCTATGTTGCAAAAATAATAGTTACTGTACTAGACTATTTTAAAACATACAAAATATATTTAAATTTTAAAACATATTTGATTTTTTTTATATATAAAACATTTATTATTCTATCTTAAAGTGTTGTTTTTACAATGCATATTATTTATGCATTGAAAAAACAACACTTTAAGATAGAATAATAATATTTACATACACAATTATAATCCATGCACACATACATGTATAACATCTGTCAAAAGTTTGGAAACATTACCATTTTAAGTTTTTGAAATAGATCTCTAATGCTTACCATGGCAGCATTTATTTAATCAAAAATACAGTCAAAACAGTAATATTGTGAAATATTATTACAACTTAAAATAACTGTTTCTATTATAAAATATATATATATTAAAAAATATATATTCTATTTGAATATATTTTAAAATGTAATTTATTCCTGTGATGCAAAGCTGAATTTCCGGGCATCATCTTCAGTGTCACATGATCCTTCAGAAATTATTACAATATGCTGATTTGGTGCTCAGGCAACATTTCTTATTACTATCAGTGTTGAAAACAGTTGTGCTGCTTAACATTGTTGTGGAAATGGGGATACTTTTTTCAGGATTCAGGATAAAATTTTAGGACTGTAAATCCAATTTGAGTTCCAAGTTACCACAATTTGAGAATCTCTGTACTAGAGGATAGTGTATCATATCAAAGTTAAAGTTCCAGTATTGTGACAACACAACTAGAAAATATACAGTCCATGATAACATACAAACCTACCCAGTGCTAAGATTTAAAATCGATTGATGTTGTAAAGTGATTAGCTACGTGGTCAAGTATTTTATGTCATATGTATTTTAACATGAATGGAATGCTGCATTGACCAAACATTATTACATTATTATACTGAAATAATGTTGTGGTAAGGGCTAAACTGGGCCACCCTGGAAGTTGGGATAGCCCTCTCAGAAGCAGCCTGTGTGTTTACATTCCAAGCAATTTCCTTTCCACTCCGTACAGGGATATGGGCTTCAACATTTTGAGTTGCTTAATTGTGTCATGTGACCCTCATTAACTTCCATCTCCCCCAGGGAATCTACCAGATATCTACTTGAATGTCACAAGAGCACATGAACTTACCGGTAAATGGGTAAGAGGCACATCCACCTGCCCAAGGAAGTCATCTCTGGTCTATATATGAAAGAGAAAGAAAAAGAGAGGGCGGGAAGAAATTAAAATAATATAAAAAGTAGTAATGTAGAGTTTTGGCTGTGAAACAGTGACTGACTTCAGCAGGACTTGGCAATGAAAACCAAAAAGATGAGGACAAATACACATCTGTATAACCCAAGAAGAATGAATGTGTATGCATGAGAAAGAGAGAGAAAGGAAATAGAGCAATAAGGGCAGTGTTTATTTCAAAGGTTCACTTTAAAAAGGGAAAACCTGACAACCAACCCAATGAGGTGCAGGAGATAAGTAATGAGTAAGGGTCAAAAGTCAGAAGGAGTGTATTAATGTATGAACCGCCAATCACAAGCCTTCAATCCACCCACCAATCCCAATCCCAATAAGCCAAACTGTGAGATTGTCAGCTGTAATTGTCAGGTAGTTGGGTCAGGGTAGACCAGTAGATTACCTGACCATGGTTGAAATGCCCATTCTTGGACCGATCATGACCAATGTGAGCCTGTGTGTGGAATAAACTTATTAAGACAACAAAGACGAGCACGTCCTCGCACTCTGGGGTGCACATTGTTTAGGGCACTGAATGTACCTGTAAAAACGAATCGCCATGAATATGCTTTATATTGAAAATGACATTAAATGACAAACAGTAAAATAATTTAAACACACAGAGGGTGTAGTTGACGGAAACCACATTTGGGAGTTGGCGTTGTCCAATCAGTTTAATCTGAGTCTTAGCAACATTCAACGTCAAACTACATGCATAATACATACAGAAAACAGTTTAACAACAACAAAAATCTTAATTAGCATATCTGAGCATATAAAAATAAAATAAAAACAAAGATCACCCAGTTAAGTCAGCACCAGAGCAGCAGAATGGGTGTAGCTTTCGGACAACAACGCTCATTTATTGTGGAAAGGTTAAGTATGAGTCATTATTTGTGGTGGTGAGTGAAAAACAGGACCACAAATACATTCTCAAGTCCCTATTCATCATGGAAAACCCACCATGTCTGAGACATTCCTCTGATTAAATGTTAAGTGTTTCTGAGTCAAATGGGTTTAGAGTCACCAATCCACTAACAGCAGTTGTGAATCACAAACAGAAGCTAAATTAAGCAATTAATTAACCCAAAAGGTAAGAAGAAATGACCTAGGAAACTCAATAAGCTAGTTTAATCTTAAAAGGTCACATTGCAGAACTTAGTATGTCTTGACAAAGATTCCTGTCACTAAGCAAACTTTTTACTATCCTTCTGCAATAAAAAAGATGCTCTAAATAAGTAAAAATGACTCAACTGATGTATTCTAACCACAGCGACTTTAAGACCATTAAGATATCATGTCTTTATGACCCTGAAAACCCTGTTCCCACACAATGGTCTGAGTGTTAAAAATAAATATTTGCTTAGTCATCGTCTATTACAGAGCTGAGTTAGCAGTTGACTTGAGCCGTTAAAGAGGCTGAAATGTGCAGAAACAGAGAAAACAATCTGAAATGAAGACAGCAGAAACATAAGAACCAACAGCCCCATGGGGGAATGAACAGATTTTCATGGAATACCACGTTGTGCTCTTTACAGGAAGGAGAACTTGTTTGTGAAATATTAGCTACATTACTTAGGTCATGTAGCTAAGGTTTGCAAAGGTTAGGGTCAGGGGTTATGACAATAAGACCCAAGAAAAAACTTCCGACAACTGATCTGCAACACTAAGAGGTGCTAAAATAAGACTGGAGCCCCCACAAATTTAGCAACAGGGTTCCTTTCCGAGCCACAACACTAAGGTACCACCACAGCAATAGGAAATCCTGACAGAGCTTGACTAAATCTCATTTTCATTCTCTCAAGTTGATCTTCTCTTACCTCCGAGCACACATACGCTTTTTAAAGCTCTAAATCCTGAGTACTGCAAGAAAGCTGCCACAGCAGACTAAAGTGAGATTTTCCCCCCACATCCCCTCATCATTCTAGCTAAAACTTGTGAGACACCAAACAGTTGCATGTATTAACCTGAGCATTGGCAAGTCAAAGAGAAATCCATGCACCCCACAGGGAACAAATGCAATAAATGATGACTGAAATGTCATATAGTTATGCGAAAGCTATTGAATTCTGGAAATTCTGCAAAGCATATTATTAAAAAGTAGTATTGATAAAGATCTTCATTGTAAAAGTGGATAGTCTTTGTAAACAAGAACTCTACAGGTTATGAGGCATTACAAGCCTTATCTTCAGAGATAATTCAGCAAATGTCATAAGATGCATGAAAATGCATGATTGAGGAATTCAAAAGAGCAATCATGACAGCAAAATGTAAACAGATCTGTGTGAGAGGGGTTCACTTCAGATGATGAACTCTGCTGCTGGAACATTTGGCTCTTTGACTGACTCATTTCCAGTAATGTCTTTTGAGCAGGTACTGGAAATACATATGCTCCTGCTAGCTGCCACGGAAATTGGGGAAGGTATGCGTTTGTGACATTCCCGATTGCGGAATCGGAAGATTTTTTGAATGTGGACATCTCAGAGACTCAAGACCTTCCAAAATGTATCGCTGTGAAGCTCCACTTTCCAAATTCCATCAAAAAGATGATGTTATGAGTTCTGTACATGATAACTACTAGTTCTAGTACTAGTAACGGCTGGTGACTAATTGAATGAATGCCACACACTTAAAGTGTGTCAGCACTGCTATGATGAATTGGCATCTAACATGAGCAGGAATGAATCACTGAAGGGGCTTTCGATTCTCAATGTTAACCTGTAGAGAATAACTAATATGTGGCATATATAAAAAATAATGAAATGCTTAAGCAGCAAATAACTCAAAACAAAGCCTTGAGCTTAATCTAACTATTATTCATGGAGATTTACTATATTTTTCAACAATATACTTCAGCACAGAGCTGTAAAATCTTTGTTTTAAAAATTTACTGGAACTAAGAAAAGCAGTATGTGTAACTATATATTAGACCTTAATCACCACGGAACAGCTGTTACTAGAGATGAATGGTGACCCAAGCCAAGGGAGAAAGGCCGCTTTCAAAACCAACAACAACACTTGACACGGGACTAAAGATAGATCAAACTCCTCTTCAAGAGAGGGAAAAAAGACAAGTGGACATGGACCCTATGAATAAAGCTACATCTGAAAATGCTTTCAGCTTCTGTATATTTTCCACTTCTGAATATCATATTGAGTATAAGAATTTGTATGCTTGTTGGGAAACCAAAGACGTGGTTACGTCTTGCTCCTGGCCCCCATTTTCATGGAATTTTCACTTCCCAGAATGTGGGTAAGTCATTCCTGATCCCACCTCCTCTTTCCTGCTACCTCTTCTTTCATCTGTTTTTTCCCATTTTCCAGACACTTAAAAACTATTAAAACACACTTTGAGAGGCTTTCACCTACTTTAGGTAACGAAACAATGGCAGGCCTCAAACGTAAAAATGAATCAGCACTTCATATCCAACTCAACTTTAGACCCTCAGTTGTAATTACCTGTGGATTGCTGCAGTTAGGCGCCTTTCCAAAGCTAATATCCTGTGCATGGATGGGGCTGTGCTCGCCTCCCTGGCTGAAATAGATCTTAAACTTGGGCTGTCGCGAGTTCTGTTCCTTACTAATTTTGAATGTGCAGCCTTGAGCTCTGTTCTCAACAATCTCACTCTCAGTCTCCATTTCTGAGATCGGGGCATGAAGGTTTGGCATGGATCCGAGGCGTGAAGGAGCTCCTCTGAATTGCAACGGTTGTGAAGTGCTTCTCTCAAGACGGATCCGAGGATACCGCACCAAGCGGCTGCCTTTAGAACCTGTAATGCCTAAGTCACTCATGTCAGCTTGAGTAGTAGGACTTGGGTGCCGTCCTTGGTCCTGTTGAAGCTGGAAGACCAGTCTTTGCTTGCCAGGACCTCTGTCTGAGCTTTGCAGGACTGACCAACGGCCATTCTGTCCATCCTCGCTGTATGGCATGATCCTAAACTCCTGGGCATCGGAGCCATCTGCAGATCTTCTACGAATACTGAAACCTCCAATGGTAATCCCTTGAGGACTTCCGTTGGGTACACCCAAACTAGCATAACCATTTTGTCCATCGCATGGCCGGACACAAAAGACTTGCCTCTTAGGTTGGATTGGCTCAGTACCTGGTTGATTTTGTTCCACATTTTGACAGGATGTGGATTCTACTCTATGGTAAGCTGGAGGTGGAGGTAAGAGCCAACTTTCATCAGGCTCAGTGTAGGCTGGAGCTGGATCCTGAGGGTACCCTGGAGGTGGATCAAAGGGCAATGCATCTTCTTGAGATGCAGTTGAGCGTTGTAGAGATATCTGGACAGACGTGCTCTTGGTCGTCCGTGGTTCAGTTTGACTCTGGAGCTGTGGGATGAACATGGAAGAGCTTCGCTTTAGAGAGGCGTCTGAAAAAGCAACTGAACCCGACTCCGGGTTTTCAATAAGTCCTCCGTTTCGCGGCTGCACATGGAACATCATGGCCCCTGCGCCACTATAGCCTCTCTCATCTCTGTCTTCCACAGTCCCATTCAGCTGCTCCAACTCTGGTGCAGTGTTACTGCGTCCAGATCCAAAATATAACCGAAGCCGGTGAGACATTCTCCTGTCTGCCTTGATCTGTCTCTGTCCAGCTCTTCCTGGATCTGTCTCACCCACCGTTTAGTGTGTCTGATCCCCTTTTGCTCTCTCTCTCTCTCTCTCTTGTCTTGCTCATCCACCCTCTTTCCTTTCTTTCTCTCTCTTTCCCCTACTCACAGACAGAGGCTGCGTTTCGTTTCACAGCTACCAATGAAGCGCTGCCAGGGAGCTTAAAAGTTCAACCCACAAGCTTCAGGGAGAGAGGGAGGGAGAGAGAGAGAGAGAGAGAGAGAGAGAGAGAGAGAGAGAGAGAGAGAGAGAGGAGAGAGAGAGAGAGAGAGAGAGAGAGAGAGAGAGAGAGAGAGAGAGAGAGAGAGAGAGAGAGAGAGAGAGAGAGAGAGAGAGAGAGAGAGAGAGAGAGGAGAGAGAGAGAGAGGGATCTGGAAAGAACGGGAGACGGGGGAAAGAAAAAAAAAACATCCCATGTGTCAAACTGTTCGAGCTGGAGTTCGATAGCGACAGTCAGCAGAAATAGCCCAAGTGGCAAGCTGCATTCCAGGCGTGATTGGATAAGGACGCCTTGTGCTCTTACAAGCAAAGGTGAGGGTAGGGTGGCCAAAGTCACATGATCCAGATGGCACCCACCCCCAGTTCCCGGTTAGACCCAAACAGCACTCTCTCAGCTGCTACTGATCTGTCAGAAGGAACTAGACCGCCGGGGGTGGAATGAGAAAGAGAGGGATCACAGCTGACTCAGGAAACACTCTCCACAAGCTCATAATTCTTTGTGCTCATCCCACACACAGGGCACATTGGGCCAAGCCAAGTTGGGACATGGTGTGACCCACATCTTCTCAAGCTGGTAAAATAAGAATTACTCCCAAAAACAATCAAACAACACAAAAACAATGCACACAAAACCTAATAAATAAATCCTATATTGGTAAGCAGAAGATAGGATTAGAGGTTTACCACAATCATTATAGACATTCTCAGAAATACCCAGGAAATGTACATTTGCTGGAGAAATACTACAGTTTTTTATGTTGGGGCCTCTATATAGACATGTAATATTTCCCATCAAGCTTCTTAAGGGCTGGCATTGCTGAAATGTTCCGTCTGCATTAAAAAAAAAATACTCAAGGGAAGTTTTAAACCACAACAGAGTCACTCTCTTTCAACACCGAGACAATGATTCAGGATGCAGCCGAGCCGGGACCATTTAATTAGAACTAGAGAAGACAACAAAAAAAATCTACAATCATGAAAACTAAAACAAAAACAACAAAGCAATTTACTTTACTTTGTACTTAGTTTAAAAACCATCTTACATTTTGCGTCATCTGAAAAAAATCTGGAATTCCTTGAAATATGATCAATCACTGACAGCCATATTTATCATATATAAGCCACAAGCTTTTTTTTTCTTTTTTTTTTTATCTGTTTGGGGTAAATAATTTTAAGTTTTCGTGCTGGCATTTGCTTTTGCACCATAACCATAATCAATAAAATCTGAATCTTTAGATCAGTATACAGGACCATCTGCTAACAGATATGCAAATATCATAATGATTTTACACAGACTGCTGACAGGCTGAATAAGTTGCTAAAGCCGATGTGCAATATCCAGAGAGATGACACTACACTGACCGTATTCAAACTTGAAGAGACACTGCACAAACACAGAGCTTTGTCTAAGAAGAAACAGAGGACAAAGGCACTCAATTGCCAGGAGTGTGAAAGACTTCATGCATATCACTAATGGAATGGAATATTTTGTAGGTCAACAACTGCAATTCAAATTAGACAATTATTAACAATAATGAAAAATTAACCATTTAACATGTAACATTTTTAAAATTTCTGAAGAAAATGTGAGTTCCGCTTCACACAAGCAAAACTCGCCAGCACAATTCTAAGGGGTGCTGAGAGGTTTAGTAAAAAGTTACAATGTGGTTGCTAGGGTTTTCTGCATGGTTGCTAGGTGGTTGCTTAGCAAAAAAGCCAACCTAAAAACCAAAACAGTCTATGATATTCTGAAGACTTAGGGATTTTTTGGGGGGAATTTTTTCTATCCACGAAATCACAAGTCTGATAGCTTAATACTATAGTAAACACCAAACAACATTAGAGTGTGTCTGTGCGGCAACACCAGCCCGACATAAACCATGAAGTCAGTGCAGCATCTTACTGGATGGAGTGACCGAGACAGACTCCTACTGAAAGAAAGGCCTTGATTGTGAATGTGTGGGCGCTCTCTAAAGGAGGTATTGTTTTGGAGGGCACACATGCCTTGCAGTGGCTGAGCTGTGAACAAAGAACGGAGACATCATGGCGTAAGAATTAGTTTCACAGCACCAAATGGGAATTACATTCTGGGAATTACAACAGAGGGCATATAATGAGTTTCCATAGCATTTACTTAGTTTTTAAGAAATGGTCTTTATATTAGCCGAGACATTATATAACCCTTAATAGCAAACATTTGGCTGAATGATGGCAAACGAGTGTATTTTGATCTGGCGTGTTTTCAAGAAGTAGATTCGCTCACCCACACGACTCAGGGATGGTTTTGTGTCTCCATGACAGCGGTTTTCGGAAGGAAGAAAAATGTAAGTCTAAAAAAAATTGCTATCAATTGTTGTGAACAACCCATCGATCTACATCTTAACTATAAAAAGAAGCCATTATCTGTCATAACCGTCTTCCTCGGATCACAGTAAAATATGCACCAATCGGTACTGGAACTTGGTAACCACCATGCTGTGTTAACAGTTTGAGGATACAAAATGCTTTGTACAAAAGAAAGTGGAATGACAGAGTTGCTCGTACTGAAAAAGCAAGATAGGGTTCAAACAAGCAGAAACTGGAAAAACAGCAAAAAAACACAACGTTACTGATGAGAAGACACAGGGAAGAAAATAAAGAGATAACAGAGCGATGGAAATAGACAGAATGTATGTGAGAAAGTGTGAAAATCATTAAATTGGTGTTCAGTCGGTGGGACACCATCCATGCTCTCCCTCAGACATATAAGGAAGATGCTCAGATTCTGCTCAGCTCTGCATTGAAACTCGGCCAAAACTCATCACACAGGGGAGACAACAACCAATTCCCTGTGGACTGCAACAACTCATGCGCACACACAACACATCCATCATAGAGTTAGCACAGGGAACATTCCCACTGTCTAGTCACAAACCAAATGCTTTACTTACTGACACTTCAGATCCAGAGCTATAAAATGCACTCAGTGGTTCTCAAAAGGTTTGTAGGTAACTGCATACCAAGAAAAGTTACATAACAGTGGAATTTCTTTCATTGTTACACAATTAATACATCATTTAATAATGTATCTATCTTTCAGTGCTGGTCAAACAACTAAAGCAGTCATTTTTGAGACCGTTTTAATGATTCTTTTGGAGATACATTTCAGAGGTGCAAGCTATTTCAGACTAAATTTGGTAATGAGGAGAAAAAGTGAAAACTGGAGCAACGGAGAACACAAGCTTTATTTCAAAACCCAGTGAGCTGCCTACTTAGACTGCATAACATGTCAAATTAAGGCATCACAGGTGCTCTCGGGTCTCAAAGGGTAAGCTGCAACATTATGTTGCCTTCTTCAGTCCCTAAAAGCTAAGACAGTACTGTATCATTCACTGAAAAGTCAAAAGAAATGTTAAGTCTAAATACAGTTATATTACATTCAATATGAAAAGATAAAGTTAAAGATTGCTTGATTTCATTTTCTATTTTAACAATTTGCGTCATGTAATTTAAAAATATTGTGTTGAGAGTTGCTGCCCATATAAAACGTACAATTTCGATGTTCTATGGCGATTTTAGTACAATGGCAAGATAAGCGAGTGTTTTCTATTTTTAAAACTTGCGTGGGGGATTGTGGGATTGAAAACAGAGGAGCAAACAGTGAGAGTGTCAAAAAGTTAAGAAATGCTCAACTTTAAAAACTTTATGAAAAAAAGCCACTCGGCAGCCAATCAAAGTGAAGTGAAGGCGATGACATCTGTCATCATAAGCATTTCAAAATCTGAGTTTCTGGTGAATGTTGTCCTGAAATCACATTGCTAGGCATCAGATTTAAATGTGCATGCATTCATTGTGACAAGGCTGTGACTCAATAATGAAATTGTCAACTGTACAGTCTGGAATATAGAAATTAACTAAAGCAATTTACTAGATTTTGGAGCAGAGCTAGAGAGTAGTAACAAAAAACACCAATAAGTCACACATTTAAGAGAAGAGGGATCATCATACCATTAGTGATCTATTAAATGTAACACAATAGGACCAGTATGTCATATGCCTGCTACAATTCTGACTGACATGTACTGTCAGGTGGAGGTGGTTCTTACCAGGCGGTTTTCATCAAACACCTCAAAAAGAAGCCGGTGGTTTTGTGGGCAGACCTGCATACATGACAGAAGAGAGAACACAAAGTTATAAAAATGTTTTTGAGCAACATTGTCAAAGAAATTCAATAAATAAACCAAAAATACAATGGCTAGTAAAAAAAACACTTCTCAGTCATATGCAAGCCACCTAACTAACCATACAAAACAGGCATTTGCTATGTAGATATAAAATCGTTTCATTGGGGGCATTATCATTGGCTTAGAATAGCACCTATAAATCACGTCCGTGTGAATGGCCTTCTAAACGAAGCAGCTCTGTGGAGCCGGCCCGGAACACAATCTTTCACTAGATTGTTTTACGTACGAGCAACATTTCCGCCCATTGACGTCACACAAAATTATGTGCTGCTTCTAATAATAGATTATTACAATTGTAGAGGTGCTGAAAGGTGAGGTATAATAACAGATGTGCATTCCGAGATATATTACAAAGAGCTGATGTCTTGATAGCACTTGACAGAGTCGAGATTTAATAAAGAAAACAGAACAAAAATTTTTAGCAGGGTGCCTTCCAGTACAAAACACAGTGGGTGAATTTATGAATTAGATGAGCCATGTTTGGCTTATGCGGGATAACCAAGAAAAAAGTAAAATAATAATTTAAAAAGCAACTTACTCTGAAATAGAATTCCTCATTCCATTTGGGATTGAGAGTCTGAAAAAGAACCAAACATGTTCATTTATGCGTGTTTTTCAACGGTTTCTGTGATTCAGATTTTTTTTCTGTAACCTTTCAAAACACTAATGAACAATTACTTAAATTTTATTAACTATAGCATTATGTTGGAGAATGTGGAGTGGATCATTTCATCCAGTTATTTTAACAGCAGTGATGCCATTATCTTGATGAGATTTACAACACAGAGGAAATCTAGAACAGGAGACCTTGGCTAATATTTACTATACTTGAATAAAATATTTTATGGTAGCTTACAGAGAAAGATAAATAGAAGGCAGGAAAGAGGGGGAGGGGGTGCTGAAACTCAGACAGAGAGAGTGCACCGGCCCTTGACTGGTATCGATCCTTTTAAGTGGAAGAAGAACTTAATCATTAAGTCAACATGGCAGATTGATTGACAGTTTAATTTAAATGTCCTCAGATGAGTACCTTAATTGATTTAATATAGAATAGAGACAACAGGATGCTTCTATTTCAAAATAGTTTTGGTGTTTCAGTTTTTAAAAATCCTAATCCTACTTAGATGTCGAATCTCAGATTTTCAATGTGGTCTCAAACTTAAAATAAGACGGTAATTAAAATGACATTCGCACAAGAAATTAATGATTGGCAGGTCATAAACATACGTGTAAACTGATATGATTCGCACACACAAGCATGCAGGATGCTGTAAATACGTCTGCTTTATTGGTCTGTGAACTATGTGTTAAAGCTTGTGAAAATACTTTGGGTTATTAAAGCGTAGAAATACACCCAGGTGTAAATTATACAGGAAGAACGAAGTAATGAAGCTCTGGCCGATACAGCTAAAAAAAAAAAAAAATAGCAATTTTTTTTCAGCCTTTTAACAACCTATAACTGCTCTAACATGTTTAAATGTTTCTCTCTTACACACTTTTTAACATGCATCAATATAACAGCACACAGTAAACACTAATATTTACCTACATTTATTACTTCTAAGTTAAACATTTTTCATCCAAGGACATTTGAGAGATGATTGAACAAATCATTGAATAAAAGTTTTGAATAGATTCACAGAATTTCATTGTCAGCTAAATAAACCTGCCAACTCTGATTCATTATCTTACTGTATGTCTTTGCTCATCCCTTTTATTGTAAAAGTCAGCAAGTCATGGTGGTGAACTGAAATCCACTCTCCTTGCAGTGACTAAATCACTTATGGCAGCCAGGGCATTCTCTCTCCTCCGATTTGATTATTCCTGACATGCCCACTGTGTCTGACAGTCAACTGCTTGCCTGGTTTTTATCCTACTTGGCAATACAACCAAATCAAGTCAACTGGAGGTTCATTTTCTACACATGAAATACACAACAACTGTTCGCACAACTACTAGTTCCTCAGGGCTCTGTATTCAGGCCGATGGCATTATCTGTGACTCCGTTATCAAACCACATGGTTTCTCTTAGCAGTGTTATGCCAACGACACTCCGTTCTAGATCCTATAATCTCCCTCCATTTCCACTTTCTTCATAGTCTGCATCTTTCACGTTCCAGAATAGATAACCAATCATCACCTTAAGCTTAACATAGACGAGGCTGACTTCCTCTTACTCTTGGTCAAACAGCCTCTAGTCAATCCATCTGTATGTCTATTGAAGGTTATGCAGTTGTCACCTCCCGACTAACAGACTAATCTTGTCATAGCCTGCAACTCACATTCACTCTAATCTATCTTTGTCTAAAAGTTTTCAATAGGTAATTGCCTATTGTAAACCTAGTTTTGTAGTTAAAAACAGTTTAAACTGGCATCATACCTACTATGATTATGTAAACTCAAATAACTAAATATGGAAAAAAAAATACTAAAAACTATATATTTTCAATCAATAATGAGCAAGCTTCATAATGTCAAATAACTTTTTTTTTTCTTTCTGCCACATTTTGGATTTGTTTTAATCCTGAATTTTTATCATATGTTATCATCTAAGGTCCTCATTTTTCTAAACATTTAATGTTTTCCAAACATTTTCTTGATAAATGAAAAAAATTACATTTAGGTAAGATTGTATAACCTCAAATTTTGGTAATTGGCCATTTTTGCCATTTATAATGACACTTAAAACTACCAGCTTTGTTTGTATTACATTTACATAAAAATGTATGAGTGCAATATCCTTCCTGACACTTAATTGTAATACGTTTACTAAGTGCATTAGTGATAAATTAAGACTAAATGCCTCATATAGGCCTACAGTAAAAGATATACGTAGATATTTCATAATAGGTGTTTACACTTTTAAATTAAATCTGGTCACAAACATAAGTCTTTGTTCAATGAGACAAGATACTCTGCTGTTATGTGCCACAGACCATTGAGTTCCCAGACTAGTTCATCAAAGCAGGATGCTTAAAGCATCAGTCCACACTGAGACCTGAGGATCGAGGAGGCTTATGTTCCACACAGCGGTGCATTGTCAGCTATTAATAACCTGAAAAGTCTGCAGTCACAGCACAGGAGACTCCAGAGTAAGGACTTTCTGATTACTGGCTTAATGGAACTGAATGGACCCAAATGCTGACTGACTTGCCAAGTCGATTTATCGCCTGCCTGAGACCAAACTCTTAAGTTTTCCTCTAGTGGTCTAAAAGAAACCTGTCAAGAATATGTCTGAGAAATATTTCACCCAAAAATATAAAGAAATAGGCAAAATTAGATTTTGCATAAGAAAATTCAAGCCTATTTTTTTATTGTGCCATTTTAAATGACATTTTCAATAAATGACAATTAATAAACCATTTTTTCCCCTCCCAATTCTCATATCATCATCAAATTGGTAACACGTAACAATACGGTCCTATTAATGAACATAAACAAATGTATTGCTCAATGTAAGTTAAGGCTTTAATAATGCATTAAAGTACTTATTAATCTTTGTTAACATAAAATACTGTTCATTGTTAGTTCTTGTTAAAGCAGATTCAATTAATAATAAAATAATATTAATAGATACAACTTTTGATTTTAATAATGTATTAGAATATGTTGACATTTACTAAGTAAGACATGCTTGAGGTATTTTTTATTTTTAGTTCTTGTTAACTAATGTTAAAGGGATACTCCATTTTTTTTGGAAATAGGCTTATTTTACAACTCCCCCAGAGTTAAACATTTGAGTTTTGCCATTTTCGAATCCATTCAGCCGATTTTCTGATATTTAGAAAAATATCAGTAACCAGACAGTTTCTGGTCTCATTGACTCCCATAGTAGGACAAAATATATACTATGGGAGTCAATGAGACCAGAAACTGTCTGCTTACTGATATTCTTCTAAATATCAGAAAATCGGCTGAATGGATTTGAAAACGGTAAAACTCAACTGTTTAACTCTGGGGGAGTTGTAAAATGAGCCTATTTCCAAAAAAAGTGGAGTATCCCTTTAACAAATGCAACCTCATTGTGAAGTGTTTACGCTGATTTAATTAAAATCATAATTTTATATGTAATAAGTAATATTAAACAACAGACATCATTTGATTTAATGTTGTCTTAAAACAAATACGTATTTATTTATTTTGATTTAGTTGTGATAGGTAATCTGGACTTTTTTTCATTACATTCACCATGTCAGAATCGAAAAAAAAAAAATTCTAAAGAACATTATTCATAAAAACAATCTTATTCTGTCCTTAAAAACACATTTTTAAAGGTCTGTGAATGTTACGCCGTAACGCCAAGGCTCATTTCAATTGCTAATTTCTGGTGACGTTATCATAAAGGACTTCTCTGGGCATCGTTGTTTATTTCCTTGTGCATTCCAAGGACAAAAAGATAAATAGGGAAGTATGAATTATTACTCCATTAACGTCACTGCATACACAAATAAGGCACTTTGTGACAGCGAATGTCATGAAACCTGTCAATAACATGACTGGGTAAAAATTTTCCTCACCATCAAAAGAAAGATATAACATAATTATGTTTTACATAAAGAAAATTAAGCTTATTTTAAAAGTATAAAGACTGATATTGTTTCCATGACATAAAAATTTTCTTCCCCAGTTCACAGTATAATAATGCAAATATAAAGTTCTCTCGTTTTGAGTAGTTTGCATACATTCACATGGTACTGAATTCTTAAAAGGATACTGTTGATATTATTCAAGGCCTGATAAAACTATGAAAGCTATGCAGTAATGCCACCGGTCTATGGAAGTACTCCTCCTAGTGGCTTTAACATCTTGAACAATCAACTTTTTATCTCCTCACTTTCAGTAATCCTAAAATCTCTCAGAAACATTAAACAAATGTCACAGCTGCTGAGTGCAACTAAAACTCACCTTTTTGATGGTTTTCGTTTGTACTAAGCCAAGCTCTCGGTTTTCATCAGCGACATATAGGGAGAGTTTGACATACGGATCGCTAAAGAGAAAAAAAAAAGAGACAAAAACACATAAGACCTTTCCCACAACAACAATTTAGAAAATTAAAAGTTTACACAATCAAAACCTAGGAAAGATTACAAATAAATACATTTCTTAAACAGTGGATTTATATTTTTACAAGACTGATAGATCACTTTTTTCTCTCATCTTGTACTATGAAACTTTCCTTTGGCTGGTCAGGCAATTAAATAATGAAGAAATAAATCTGTCATGTTTTGGCATTGGAAAAATAATTCCCAATGAGATAAGCTACTAAGGGCCCAGTCTTACACAAATACACACATAATCTGTTATGTAACCTAGTATTGTGTGGAATATATTTATATGTGTTGCGCTGCACTCTTAAAGTACTATTAAAAAAAAAAACTTACTGCAGTACAATTTAATCAATTTATGTACCCACCCAACCTAGATAACAATGTGAAGCTATAAGTATGAAATATTGTATTTTTGTACAAACATTACTGGAAAGATTATTTGCACTGATTTAGCAGATTTTTTGAGAAAAGCATCTGCATTTCCCCATCCAACTCAACTAACACAGAGAGCAATAGGTCTGGGTGAGGTAAAGTTGGAAAAGTGGTCAGGAAACCGGAGGGAGACAAAGAATGGAAGCCATTAAAAAATTAAGGATTAGCACAGCAAAACTCATTAGCTTACCAAACAGGAACAATTAAATGCACAATGAGGGACTAAATCAAACAATAGGTCAGATGCATGTTAAGCTCCTATCCCATATGGAAAAGCTGTATAAGAATCTTACAAGACAAGTATGATTGATAGTGGTACTTTTGAGCATATTGCAATAAAGCTCAAACTGTAAAGTTCTTTTTATCCACCTTTTTCCTGGTTAGCGAATTTACCCATGATTCATAGCGGGTTTGAACCGGAATCCGGTTGTCCTTTTCCGGTTCTAAGCTTTATGAAGATTGCGCCGCTTGCTCAGAATGCCGCAGTGATGTGCTGATTAGAAAATATGTGAAATAAATAAGTAGGGCTGCCCCTGCCCGTGCACGACTGAAGTTGGGTTGGAAGTTATGTATACTATATGGGAGAGAATACTAAACCATAATGAGCGTTTTCGTAATATTGCCTATTCTGCATCACAACGCACGCATAAGCTTGCCAGAATAAAAAAAAAACGGCAAAAGTAATGATTATGCATTAAACATTTGAATTGTTTATTAATAACTAGTGTTTTCTGTAAGTATCGACTGCAAAGATAAATTTGATGATGCTGACTCGCCATCTTCGCAGTAGTGAACGCGCCTAGAGAGAAATGCACACTTCATACGAATTAACCTACATAAGCAGAAAGCAGCCCATTTCTGCTCGTTTTTAATTTTTTGTTTAAAAGTACACATTTCAAGCTTTCTATATACTTCTCATGTATGTGAGGCAAGTAGCCTAACTTATACGCTGAGTTTCGTTTATTAATAAGACGCGCTATATTTGTCAGTCATATTTATTATTCTAGGCAATTTGTGGATAAAACATTGATACAAATGAAGATACAATTTTTACTAAACGAATTTCACTTTACAGAAAGGCTTTCTACAAAACAAAACTTAATAAGTGGTCAAAATCATGTCTGAGCCATTCCAAATGTTTTCCGATATATTGGGCATTATGATCATATCTGACTCAATCTCATGCGGTTCCCTTTTCATATAATCAACATAGATGAAATAAATAAACAAATAAATAAAAAACATTATATTGTGAAACTTAAATATAAAAAGTATGTTTAGTTTTTTTTTATATATATATATATATATATTTATTTAAAAATATGTAGGCTATGTGTGCGTGATGTGATGGAGGGGTGCTATTTTCGAATAATAATTGAATTATACCCAGCGATCTTCGAATATTATTTTTGCTTGAAATGCCCATCCATACTGGTAACGTATTACACCTTTTTCGTTGGATGCTTCAGTTTTAGCGCAGCTAACCAAAAACGTCTACTCTCTGGCACTGAATGTAGCTGATCCGAACCGGACATAGGCATTCTCTCCTTTTAATCTTATGCTCAAAGCACCCAGTTTCTAAAGTTTTTTTTTTTATCTTCTTTGAATTGTAAAATCAACCAACAGCAGCACATAGATAGAGCCTGAACTCATTCTCTCACTGCTAATACAGTGCAAACCGGAAGTAGGCAACCGGAGTCGTCGTCATGGCGGCGCGCATTGTTTAGAGCAGAATAAGGTGGATAGCATGAAACTTAAGGAAAATACAGGATTGAGCAAATATTATTAAACTATTATGAGAAAGAAAGGGACAATTGTGTTTTTACTGTACGTTTAAAAGAAAACACATTCTAATTATTCATTTATCACTACATTCTAATGAGCCAAAACATTATGACCACTCACAGGTGAAGCAAAAAATGTTGATAATTTTTTTGCTAACAAGGTCACATGTCAAGTTCTGAGTAGATTAGAAGATCAGTGAACAATTAGTTCTTGTAGTCATGTGTTGGATCAAGCACAAATGGACAGGAATAAAGATCTGATCGACTTTGACAAGTGCCAAACTGATATGGCCAGACGACTCTGTCATGGTATCTCTGAAAGGTAAGGCTTGTGTGTGTTGCTCTCGGTCAGGTCCACCGTCAAAAGCACCTACTATGGGCATGCGAGCCTCGGAACTGGACCTTGGAGCAGTGGAAGAAGGTCGCCTGGTCCATGAGTCGCGTTTTCTTTTACATCACAAAGACGGCCGTGTACATGTGTGCCGTATGCCTGGGGAAGATGCCATGAAATCAGAATGCACTGTGGGACGGCAACAAACTGGTGGAGGGAGTGTGACGCTCTGGGCAATGTTCTGTCCAATGAAACCATAGGTCCGGCCTTTCAAGTGGACGTAAATTTGACACGTGCCACCTACCTAAAAATGGTTGCAGACCAGAACACCCCTTCATGACAATGGTGTTTCCTGGTGGAAGTGGCTTCTTTCAGCAGGATAATGCACACAGCACACATTGTGCAGGAATGGTTTGAGGAACATGATGAAGAGTTCAAGGTGTTGCTCTGGCCTCCCAATTTCCCAGATCTCAATCCAATTGAGTATCTGTAGGATGTGCTGGACCACAAGTGGCTCCACCTCGCAACCTACAGGATTTGAAGGATCTGGTGCTGAAGTCTTGGTGCCAGAAACCACAGGACACCGCCAAGGTCTTGTAGAGTCCATGCCTCAGCAGGTCAGTGTGGTTTTAGCAGAAGGATCAACAGCATATTAGGCAGGTGGTCATAAAGTTTTGTCTCATCGTGTATATAAAACGTATACACTTTTCCAAACTTATAGAATTGGTTATGTACTTCCCATATGGAATTTTACATCTGACACCTGAAAGAGATTACATCGACTTTAAATACAAGGAGGCATGAAGACTGTAACATGACAACAAACACAAAGTTTGAGGGAAAATGTCATCATACTCGTCTTTTTAAGAACTCATCGGAATTTTACTGAAAACAAAACACTAAGAATAGAAAACCAAAAACAGAAAGTGTTGTACCAAAACAGCAGGCTGTGAGACTAGGAACTGCTGATTTGACTGAATCCCAGGTGGATTACTCTCTCCGTAAGGGTCTAGTGGGTGTTTTCATGCTGGTTTATTGAACTAACAGACACCTTTCCCCCACATCGACTAAGCATAGTCTCACATTTTAAAATAACAAAATCTATGCATTTTTTTGCATGTGCAAGGGGAAAAAATAAAGCACAAAACCTGTTTTTAAGTATGGTCTAATCCCAATTTCCAATGCTGAACCGCCATTACCAATTATATTATATAATTTGGAAACAATCTTATGATGTCATAGCATCCCAATACTGACATGTCAGCTTATTTAATTCTTAGAAAAAAAAAGTACTTTAAAATTGCCAGTAATTAGTATAAGTATGTAAATTGGGTTTCAGCCTGAAAGTCACTGCTACAAGCTGAACATTTTCATTCATTGGCTTCTGGAACAGTTGCTTCCTTTCCTTTCCTTTAGACCGTTGTGCAGCTGAAAACAGTCTTCTCTGGTTTTTAATTGCAGTGTCTGGATTCCCCGTCGCCTCTAATTGAATGTTTATACAAGGATTTGGCTTTCTTGATTAGGATAAAACAAATACCACTTTTGAGACTGGACATTCTTGCCTTTGTCAACACATTACGCATTTCGAACACAGATGGATGAATTTCACTTCCAGGAGTGGATAAAAAAAAAAAGAACTGATGAGTGATACGATTATGTGCAGATATAAAAGTAAAGTGTTTAAATATAAAAACGTATATAACAAATGACAAAAAAATGCATAAATCATTCTGAGAATAGCCTGTAGACAAAGGCAAGAGTCGGAAAAAATCTGGAATTTCTTGGATCTTTGATTCTCTTGGCCAGCACTAGAGAAACCCCAGATGCCCAAATCACTGTCCCATTTTCCCGCGTTAAAGGCCACGGAGGCGCTCAGGTGTCATAAGAACACTAACCGTGCACACCGTTACCATAGAGATGGGCGACTTTGTCATGGGGGACTTGGTTCTGTACTTGACTGTGTGCAAAAAGCAGAAATGAGAAGGGAACCAAGGGAAATTCAAAACAAAAAAAGGTCTCGACTGAGACAGAGGACACTCTCAACTGACTGATCTCAAATGATTCAAGTAAATAAACTAAAGGTGAACAGGATTATTGACTGTGTGTGCAAAAAACAGCAGCTTCATTGACATTTTCAAGGACTTTCAAGGTTGATGGCAATCTGCGGTCAAACGACAACACAAGGTTTAAGAACTATGCAGCTCAATGTAAAATGGCTCGCTAATAAATAGAACTACAATTAAACTAAAATTACTGAAACAAATATATGGATGAAAGAATCCCAAACCAAAAACACACTGAATGCTGTGTATTTGTTATCACAAAATCTGAACTTGAAAACAAGAAATTCTTGACTTTTCTAATGCCAAAACAAATGAAAGCAGCATGCATTATATCACGTTTAAATCTGAAAGAGACCAGATGTCACACTTTTTCCTTTTCTTTTTTTCTTTAATAAAAGGTCAGCATTTGCAAACTATCTGGGCTCTCACACCGTCCGTCCAAATTAGATTATTTGTGTATCCGATTGGAATCGAATCTAAGGCTGTTTTCAGACCAGTGGATCGTTTACTTTGTTCTGAAACAGGGGCTTAACATTTCAAAGCGTACCAAAATGTGTTTGAGCAAGTCACATGTAAGTAAAACATCCTCTTATTGGTCAAATTTCACCTGTTTACATTCCTCTGTTAAACAATTTTGATTGATGACGTAGAACATTTTTGCTCCGCAGGCTTATTATGACTTCTGCAGTCTCAAAATTATTCAACCCCTTCATGGCAAGCATCTTTAGTACTTAGTAGAACACCCCTTTTGCTGTTATGACTTGCTGCAAACGAGATGTATAACCAGACACCAGCTTCTGGCAGTGTTTCAGAGGAATCTTAGCATTCCTCATAAAACAATGGCCTCCAGTTGAGTAATATTCTTGGGTTTGTGTGCTGCAACCGCCGTCTTCAAATCCCACCAGAGATTTTCATAGGGTTTAAGTCGGGTGACTGGTGGCCACCGTAGAATCTTCCAGGACTTCTTCTGCAACCAGCCTTGGAGGAATATGTGGTATGCTTGGGATCATTGTCCTGTTGGAAGGTCCAATGATGCCCAAGCTTCAGCTTCCTCACTGACGGCATGCCTTTCTCTCATAGGATTTCCTGATATTTCAATGAATCCATCTGGCCTTCCACACGCAGCACAGATAAAGAGGTGCTCTTTGGTTTTCAATCATAAAATCTCACATAATCAGACACTGCTGCTTTTTATATAACACATTCCCCATTATGAATTATGACGGCACTTGGGCCGTTCGTCCATTGGGTCGGATTGCTCTCTTACCTCAACCGAACCACCTCAGAGTTTGTTTTCAATGGGTCGAGACCACCTCATTCAGGCTATCTCGGAGTAATTGTTTTGGTGCGGTTCCGAGCGTGATTGCAGTGTTCATATATGCCTTTGAGAAACTACAACAGGGTCCGAAACAAAAGCTCCAAATGAGCCAGGTGCGAAAATGCCCTAAAATGATTGACTGTCCACATTGTGTATTGAAACGGTTCAGATCCAATTTGTGTGTTCCATACCACCCTTTTATTTTCAAGAATATCTGCATTGGTTTCTATGGCAATTATGTTACGTTGGTAGGTATACGGCAAAAATAACCACCGCACCATGGAGAGTTTGCAATACAGAGGTTTTCCTATTTATAATATGCACAAAAAAAACGGATTTGGACTAACACTCTGAAAACTTCCAGAAATTAAGTGCAGATGTTAGGTATGGGTTTAAATTAATTTCGCTATTCAGTATATGAATGATTCGTCAAAAGAGGTAGCAAATGAGAGCGACGTTCTGTTCGGAGTCAGATTTTGTTCTATCAAACCCTCCTCACTTTTTCCGTTGAGACATCTGTGATGGTGCCTTGTGGCGTGTTATTTGCTCAGCTGCGCATCTTTTGCTTTAATTAGCACAGATGTAGCATCATCCTCATGAACCAAACACGTCAGACGCAGAAACGCTCATGCCGTCGAGCAATCTGTCCATAGAGGAGATCCCCATAATGAGTATTAGAATGTATATCTACGATCAGTGGGAACTTGGGATACACAAACACTCACGCTGACACACACACAAAAACACTCTAGGACTCTGTGATTGGAGCAGACAGGTCTGATGGACCCCACAGTAGATCAGCACAGTTAGAACATAAGGAGCTGTGACGTCTACACCACAGGAGCAAGTGTGAGACAGAAAGAAAGAGAACACTGGTAAAGTAAATTGAGAAAGGGACAGATACAAGCCATTTTAAACATCAATTCCTTCCCTCATTCAAACCAAACCAACGTTTAATATAGTATTACATTAAATACAATTTTACTACTTTTACATTTTTATAAAATAATTATAGTGTTAAGTGTCTGAAGCTTTCAGAATCTTTTCAAGCTCTTTATTAATGACAACAGAGGATAATATGAGGAGATGGACCACTCGTAGAAAATAAACAGTAGAAATCTTAATACTCAATATGACAAAGGAAATTTAAAAACCAGAAGAATAAAATTCATTCTGCTTGCTTTTATGATCAGACATAGAGATACTGTGTAAAATTACGTATTTATTTGACTGAATGAATTTTAGCGTTTCTTTCAATTAAAGGTGCCCTAGAATGTTTTTTTTTATTATTTTATAATGTTTCCTGGGTTGCCCTTATAATGTTAGTATGTTTTTTAGATCTAAAATAGTCATAATTTAGAAATAAAAGGCATTTTTCCTAGCCTGATTTTAGTCTCTGATTTGAACACTCCGTTTGAAGGGGCGTGTCTGCTGTGAGAACCGGCCACTGCTGTTATTGGCTGACCTGCTTGCATATGAATGACATGTGAAACTCTCTCGAATACCTTCACTACAGCTGTTATATACGTTTTAACTATTACAGCTATCGAGATTAACGTGAGATGTTTTTAAAGTATTCAAATCTATTTCCATCACATAAAATGTTGCTGTGATGAGCATTGAGCAAGCAGATGACAGTTTGTTGATCGCGAGACAACGCAGTTTCTCTCTCTCATGCTTTCACCAATGCAAACGATATACAGTAAGAGCTTCATTGTGCAGTGTAACAGCGTCATTGATTTCATAACGAGTTTGGCAAGAGAGATAAACTCGCGCTGTGTGGATTGTTCTTTGACCGCTTTCTAGTTTATTCACTGAGAATTAGCCTATTTAACGTTAGTTATGTAGCAGCTATGCTCGTTACTTGGAGTTTGCTTTTGTTACTGTACTAGGATCTTGCGCTGGATCTAACACAGTGTAAATTATCTTTAATAAAATCACTACTTACCGGTCGCGGGAATATAGTTGGAATTACCCCCTTCTTCAGTTTGAGACGCTGAGAGAAGCTTGATATTGTCCGTGGTTCGAAAATAAGTTCGTGGTGAAATGGGCAGAGCAAACTAACAACTAACAACAACGAATTAAACTGTTGCGGTATCCGATTATAAACATCAACCACGCCTGTTGACATTCCTTTTCTGTGGGAAGGGTATGAAAAGACCTCACATTCCCTGCACAGCCTGGAACATAGCATTTATTTCCGTGATCTGCCATTTTCTCTCTGATCCTCGCTTGTTCCGATGGTTCGGCTGTGCAGTGCTTGTCATTGAGGGCCGGTGTAGCAGTCGATTCGGTTCCCTACAGGAATTTGTGTTCCCCATCAAAGAGGCATGTCTGCGCATGCGTAGCAGATGCATCAAAGCACAACTGGAAGTACGGAAAGCGTAGATAAATATAAGCTAGATTGAAATGACAGAGCAGGAAAAACTCGCTTATAATAATAACTTTTTTTATTAAAAAATAATACTTTTTTAACCTTTTGGCTTTCCGTAAATCCAGTTGTGCTTCTTGTCGTATTCAATTCTGATGGTACGTATGGTAACCTGATGGTAAAGCGGCAACTACGCACGATTTGTAGTATGATTGCGTAAAGGGAACAGGAATTCCTGTAGGGAACCGAATCGACTGCTACACCGGCCTATGCAAATTTTTAAAAACGAGATTTAAATAAGAAGGAGAAAACAATGGTGTTTGAGACTCACTGTATGTCATGTCCATGTACTGAACTCTTGTTATTTAACTATGCCAACATAAATTCAATTTCACATTCTAGGGCACCTTTAATTAGAGAGAGAGAGAGAGAGAGAGAGAGAGAGAGAGAGAGAGAGAGAGAGAGAGAGAGAGAGAGAGAGAGAGAGAGAGAGAGAGAGAGAGAGAGAGAGAGAGAGAGAGAGAGAGAGAGAGAGAGAGAGAGAGAGAGAGAGAGAGAGAGAGAGAGAGAGAGGTGTATGTCTGTGGAGCGTCTCTCTTTTAACAACGATACTGTCAGTTTAATTACTTGAGAAATATAATGTAGCGACTCAGTAGAGAACCTAAAAGTCGTGGGGCAGCGTTGATAAATTTGTGCTTCTGAATGTTTCTGTATATGTGCACAGCGTTTGTGTGTGTACGCTTCAATGAAAACAGCACATTAATATAGAACAGTGATTAAACTGACTTGGAGTTACCTGTGCATGAAACTTACAATAAAATAAAATAAAATGTACTGTGACAGCAGTGGCAAATGGGCATTCAAGGGTTTCCACAGTAGTGATGCACGGGTCGGCTTTTTTTTCAACCCGCGGGTCCCGCTTTTATAAAATTATTTGGCCCGCCCCGCACCACTGTATCTCTTTTTACAACCCGCCAAGCACCGCGACCATTAAATAGACATACTAGGCATTGTAACGTAAATGAAAACAGCCTTTATTTCAGCCTGAAAGTGCTTGGAAACATCGCCCTGTAAACTAGCAACAACAGACGATTATGAATATGAGCATGAATGTGGGAGCTGCTTGGCGCGCCGCTTTTGTGACATGTCACGTGACGCCAAAGGTTTGGGGACATCATGCAAGTTACGTTGCTCGGCCTTCGCATTATAACCTTATCAAAGAACCTAATAAAATATTAAAATAGATATTCCCAAATGTAATATAGGCTGGAATTTGCAAGAAACATACATTGATTTCTTTTTTTTTTTTTATAATCCGCCCCGCAAATAAAGTGACAATTTCTTTCCCCACCTCAACCGGGTATACCACAGCATGACGGTTACTAGTGCTGGGAGAAAACATTTATTCACTTAGCTATCGCGTTTTTTTTTTGGTAACGATTTTAAAATCGATTTTTTTATTACAGAAAGCTAGCTTTGAAAGCATAAGATCCCACCCTCCCTTCAGACCGCTCTTCAAAGCCACACCTCCTCCAAAACACACAAACGTGCACAACCAGAGCAAAGTCTGCAAAGCACCACGAGAGACGGCATTATACTACCTACAGAGATGCATATAATGACATATATGCAGCCTTGGCAGGGCTTGACAGAATTGTCACAAACTTTTGAACAGTAGTGTACATTACAAACAATGCAGCTAGATTTTGGTTTCATAGTAGCAACTACATTGAATCTCAAACATACAACACTGCTCCTCACAAATAAAAAAACCTAATAAAATATTGTGGCACTTTGTCTCAAAATAGATGAAGTGACAGACTGCGAAGGGAAAAAGGAAGGAAATACCTTGGTCTGCAAAGCAGCAAAAATAAATAAGTCTATTATGTAACAGAGCGGACAACTGCAGATGAGGGTGCATTTAAGTGGCATAGACTTAAAGCCAATGTGTCATTACACATTACAAAGAGCCAAACACCAGACACCTCCACTTTGAAGTTGAAGTTCAACAGAGATGTGTGACTAGGTGACAATTGTTAAGCCTTCTAAGAATTTAAATGGTTTGGTATCAAAGGTTAAACCTGCACTGAACCTAATACAAGAAATAAAAAAAAAGAAGAAGAAAAAACGACGGCCAATTTTTTAAGACATTTTAGCACTGTTTAAAACCAATTAAATTTTAATTCAAAATGTATTAGGCTCTGCAAATGTATTAAAATTGTATGGTACAATATAACTATAACTTGACAAATGTCCAATGTCAGGTGTAGTAGGCTGCACGCTGTAAATGTGAGTGTTATAATTTTATTCCCTAAGCTCACGTTATTCATTAGCGAAGTAATTGAGTTTGATAAATGATAAACATGGACAAATTACATTGCAGGCATTTCAGGGGCCATAAATGTAAACAGTTAAAGGTGATGATTGCCTAAAAAATGCATGCAAGTCACACATTTTGTATTATATTACATTATATTGTATTATGTAACACAAAACAACTCTTCTTTTAGATACCTGAAGTACATCAATCACCATTTACTTAATTTGTATCTTTGTTTACTGTTTATTTTTTAATTTCTTGTATTTGTTTTAATTTCATTGTTAACATGACGTGGTTGATGACTTTGCTGCTTGGTGTCAGAATGCTTTTTTAAAACTCAATGTCTCGAAGACTAAAGAGATGAGTATTGATTTTAGATTGAGAGGGAAATTGATTGATGATAAGCAAATATGTATAAATGGTGAGGGTATCCAGAGTGTTGAACAGTACAAGTACTTGGGTACTATATTAGATAGTAAACTGACTTTTTCCGCAAATACTGATGCCTTGTGTAAGAAGGGACAGCAAAGGTTGCATTGTTTGCGAAAATTAAGGTCATTTAATGTGGATAAAACATTGATGTGTATGTTTTATAGATCCTATATTGAGTCGTGCATATCCTATTCTTTGTTGTGCTGGTTCAATTCTCTGAGTGTGAAAAATAAAAATCGAATTGAGAGGATAGTTATCCAAGGAAATAAAATAACGGGGAGGAAGCAGATGACCATGGCTCAGTTATATCATAGACAGGCTTTGGGTAAAGCACAGAACATTCTGTCTGAAGTTTCTCACCCCCTGTATTATGAGTTTGATCTTCTTCCGTCTGGTAGTCGGTATAGAATGCCGCTTAGTAAAACGAATCGTTTTAAAAATTCATTTGTTCCATCAGTTGTAAAGTTTTTAAACTCTATGTAAATGTATTTATTTGTGAATGTGTATGCCTGTCTTGCTTCAACCAAATTGCCTTCGGGAAACGAATAAAGATGAACTGAACTGAACATTTATATATTAATTATTCTTGATTTTTTTTTATTATGCTATGGTATGGAAATTGGGAATCATGGTTTTAACTGCTATAAGTTTAGTAAAGTTAAAACCCTAGTGCAAAGTTGGCAGGAAATGCTGTGAATGGCCTATAAAATGAATAAATAAACATATAAATAAACATTTCTATCTATTCTAATGCCCATCTGCCATCAAACACAATACATACAAGATTCAAAAAAGTTAACTGTTGAGTTCAGAAATCACGCTGTCAGTAATTAATGCACTCTTTGACCTCTGACTTTGGGACCTGAGAACTTTAAAGTCAAATAAATAGAACTTGCAAAATTGCAAAAATGAGATCAACCAAGCATTTTCCCTTTGTTCTCCTTTCCTGGCAGACAGATCATTTGTTTGGATAAGTCTATTGTCTAATTCAAGAGAAAGCCTCACAGAGTGCAGCTCAGTTGGTCTGCCACTGAATGAAGGAGGAAATACAGAAACACATTCCCAAATATTTGCATTTGCTAATGAATGCGTGAAAAGACTGAACAGGTGCGCAGTTTCTCCGGAACCTCCTTTAGTTCTTCCTTACCTTGCACCAATGATGTCCTTCTTCGCCAGGTCAATGCCAGCAATGACCTTGACACGAAGAATACGAGATTCGTTCTGCAAAACATGACACAGAAAAATACCATCATGAATAAATCAATACCTCTCTCGTATGAGTCTGGAAGCAAGAAAAAAAAAAAAAACGGCCCCATGGCCTAAATTTAAGACGGGATGGAGTGTCCTAATTTCACCTCACTTCTCGTCCAGGAGAGGACCAAAAAAAAAGAGCATCTTAAAGAAATTAGGAGGAAGCTGCAGCCAAAAAAGCTTTTGTGTTTATTGATAGACGCGGAAACGAAACAGTTTTAATGATACAGCGTCCGTGAGAAATAAATCCCCCTGGGAGCTGTAAACGTTTTGTTGTTTTATGACTGAATAAGGTGGTCTAAACTTTGCAGCTAGGCCTTCAAAATCTCTCCAGCAGTAGATACGATACGACCACCATTTCACGACTCCCACTCTGATAAGTGCATCCCGCCTCCAACATCACTTCGGCCTGCATTCAATAGCTATTCATGCTGCTCACAATTACACAACGAGCATCTTATTCTCCCTCTCGCTTTTGAAGCTCACCAGCCCAGAAATGACACACTGTAAGAGGGTAAGAAAGGCCTTCTGCTTTACCCACTTCTACAAGACTGAACTTCTCTTTCTATTTGTCTGACGATCTGGATTATCACAAGACATGCATCATTCGTGCAGCCAAAGCAAACAACCAGTGTGACAGCTTGTATTTATTCTGCCTGTCATATATGACCTAATTATTACAGAACGAATACCAGTTTGAATGAGATTGGAGAAGCCTTAATATTTTGACAGGTACGGGTGTTACCGGCCTCGCACCGGGTGACCCAGACTGATGCAGCTGTGCTTTTATTAATCAAATGCAAATGAAGACTAGATTTCTCTGTGGAGAACCACTACTTGGTATCAAGAAAAATGGATTTAACCATTTGGAAACCATGGTTAAAAGTTTTTTTTTTAGGACAGAACAAATATTTTGGTTTAATGAAATCAAATCAGTTTTTACAATACACCCATTGTTCATCTCACATCATTTTGCAACAAGTATTAGATCTCAAAAGATTTCCAGGACATTAAGACCAGTTGCATATGAAGGCAAACAAAGCTCTTGTCATTCCACAAGCACACTCCCTAAATCCAGGTCTATATTGTACAAAATTCATCCTCACCCTAATCACACCGCCAGAACTTGTTGCATTATGACAGACTCATGACACACCTTTTTCAAAAAAACTTGCCAAGAAAAAAACAGCACTCGCCTTCAACTCTGATCAGGCTTAGGAAATACCCATAACAGTTCCAACATGACATCATGACTTTTGCGTAAACATACACGCCACTTTCAAGTCAAGTGGCGTGTTATTTATACGCATTTTGAGCTATCCGTGTGTATGCGTGTATATCTACGCCGTTATGTCCGAGTGATTCCGCGGTATGTACACGCTGTTAAAAATCCGAGCGAAATAAAGCACAATTTTGATATTCATCTGGGGAGCGATAGTTTTTCTTACTAGGATGGCAGGGAAAGACTCATAAATGGTATTAACCAGTGACGGGTAGGTTTAGGGACGGGGTTGGGGTAGGTCATATATTTATATATACAGTAATGTAACGTTAAGTCAACGGCGTTCAGAAACACGCTAAAAAGCGATTATGCGTGTTGATAGCACGCCAAAAATGGAAATACGAATAGGCGTGTCATACATACGCAGTTTCATGAGATCAGTCTGACCGTTCAGATCTCAAGTTTAGCACAAGTCAAGGATGACAACACATCTGGACAACAGAAAGGTCAAAAAAGTTTTTCCAATCAACATAAAGTATTTATTTACACAGGAATCAGAATGGATAACCCAAGCTTTCGGACAAGTAAACAATTTGAAAGACAAGTAGGCCTAATCAATTTTATATTTTAAAGCAATTTTATTTGTACTGCCGATGAAAGCCAGGGCTGCTGTAGAGGGACTAGAAGAGGATGCGAGGAACAGCTAAAAAGCCAAGGAATATCTATGAAAAGGTCTGCTACTCTTCAATGCTGTTATAGTGTAAAAAACAGTAAAAAGCTAATATGTAACATTGTAAGTGTCTTTATTGTTAATCTTGTTCAAAAGCAAGATAGTTGATGAATTAGGATTTGAGGCTACAATCTTTTGGTTACCAGCTTATATGTTTCACCATCAAGTTACGTCAGCAACAACAAACTCCAATGATATGTTGACTGGAAACATCAGCAAAGGATGACCCATGTGATCAAAATAAAGTGGTATGTTTACTACGTCAACAAAACTTTACCGGCTCAATATGTCAAGTCTATAAATAAGGACGAATGGCTTTGCCACAACCGTATTTTACATGCTTGACTGATATAATAGTTAAGTCACAGGGCTGCAACTGATTTTATTTCACATTTACGTAAGATGTCAGGAAAGTATTACTCAGGCTGTGGCTGTCAAGCTGGATAATTAGGATTAAGATTCCACGAGCCTCTTAGAGAGCTGAAGCTCTGACTACTTTCCTGTTCAAACCCAACGATTAGTTCAATGACAGGTGTGGTATTTCCATGTAATATTTCATTGGCTCTCAACTGGGGTCTGCTGGGGTCATTGGGAGAACTGCAATTCAATATTGTCTTAAAACGTTACTTAAAGCTGCTCTAAGCGATGTCACGCGTTTTTAAGGCCAAAACATTTTTTGTCACATACAGCAAACATCTCCTCACTATCCGCTGGCTGCCGGTCCCCTGAACACACTGTAAAAAAACGTGGTCTCTGCGAACACCCCAGGCTCCACAAACGGCTACAAAAACAAACTCTAGCGACCCGCTCTACGAAACATAACAAACTGTTCCAGCCAATAACCGAAGTTTTTGGGGGTGAGTTTGAGGGGTTAGTGCGCGGATGAGGAGGAGGGAGGGTCTAGCTAGCCTTCGTTTTGTTTGACAATAGTTCGAACGTCAACAAGAAGTGATGTCACCCAGGATCGCTTAGAGAACCTTTAAAACAACAGCACAACACATTAGCAGTTCCCTAGAGGAAGTCATAAAATGTTCAATCACAGTCAAATCACTGCCTTTGCTTTAATACATGGTTCTAAGCATAGGCCGAGTCATAGAACAAAGTTAGACTCGGTTAGCCTGGATGCCAGCCCGAACTCCGCCCACAACATTTTTTGGTCGGGAAGTTCGGTCTGGACTCGATCCATTGAGGAGTAATTATGCCCGGTTCGGAAATCGTCGGGCCAATCAAATTGCCAGGGCGGGCTTTATACGATGATGGACAGATAATCCATCCAATAACGTAATCATCACATCCTCAAACGTATTTCTTTCAAAAATGGCTTTTCGTGTTTGCATGCAAGTAGGCCTACTCCGCAAATCCTTAAATTCTTTTTGCAAAACCGGCAAAGATCGTTAACACTCATTATTTTTTCATACTATTTCCAGAGTGCATGCAGTTGAGTTGTGTTGATAACTATGCGTTGCTCACATACGTCACTTACTGCGTTCCTCTGATTGGTTGTCGGTCTATCCAATTGACCCTTCGCGTGGAGCTTGATTGACAGGTGTTCTAACCAATCATACTTCGCCATCCGCCATTTTGTCCGAAAAAGCAGCCAGTAGAGTTGGGAGGATTTGAACTTGGTAAAATGAATATACTGACGCCTTTCCGCGGTTAAAACAACATTACTTCTTATGTTCGTTCATGTTTATTTGATGCTATAAATGAACTAGAAGGAAGAGATGATCGGATCACGAGCAGCTTTGACGGATGCTCTACAGCGATCTGTCACGGCACATTAAAGAGCCCCAAAACGGTATTTATTGTTTAAATTTCTTTCAAAAGATGACCACATTTGAAAGCTGAGACTTTGTTTAATATGTTTAATATCAAAAGTAACCGAAAAGTAACCTGGTCTGTCCTGTCTGTCCGCGTGTTGTCAGTCTCCTCTCTGCTCCGCGATGTATTTTTCACTGCGTGAGAACATGGTGAGAGCATGAGAGCGGCGTAGCTTGTCGGAACATAGCGACAGTAACTAAGGAGGGCGGGTCTTTGCGAAGGGTCAATTGAGTGCAGAGTTGTTGTTTTTCCTGGTTCGGTTAAGACACGCCTCATAATCAAAGCCCTATGAGCAGTATCAGACTCATGTTCTGACTAGAATATGAGTATGACGAAGTCAGGCTAAGACTCGGTCTGTTTGATCGATTGATAGAGCCTTTCGTATTATGACAGCTTTGCGTAAAATATAATTAGTATTTAGCCTATTTATTTGTTCTATCATATCCATCTTGCCCTATTAAAAATCTCCACCATACATTTAAACATAAAACAAAAGAAAATTAGCCTTTTTAAGCTAATGCAGTTTTCAAAATCAAGATTTGACCAGATGTAGCATTATACTGTATAGGAATGTGTGCACATTTTTCCTCCTTATTTATAATGAAGTAATGTGAAGGTAGTGAGGTTTTTGATCAAGAGAAAAAAAACAGTACCGGTATCAGGTCAGCATCACATACACAAGGTTGAGTATTGGACATGAAAAAGTGGTATGGAGCCATTCCTACCAATCATATGTATAATGCTTAAGAGCGATTAACCAATTATTCATTCAGGTAACCCATCGAGCTGATTTTGAAAATATGTAGTTTTTAACATCTCAAATAAAAACAAATATAAACAAATAGCAATGTGTTTAATAATGGTTGCTACACCCCTAATAAGGTCTATCCCAGAAACAAGTTCTCCTATTTTGAGATGTTTTATGAAATTTACAGAATTGCTCAAATATAATTCATAGATCCATGCCGTCACTGCTAGGGTTTTGGGTATCGAGAACCGTTTCCATTTTAGAACCGGTTCCAAATGATCAAAAACCGTGGGTTCGATAAGACATGTGCATTTCAATTCTGCTTCTGATTTGAATGTGACTTTAAACAATTCAAGCGAAAGAAGACTTGCACGCTGTTTACTGTTCTGCTCACACATCCAAAACGACATGTGCACAGAAAGCCGCCTCTCATACTTTATACTGCGCGATACTAAACAGAGTTCTCTTACTTGTCAAAAATATGTCAAAATATCCTCGTAAACTCAGTCGGTTATGTCTCAAGTGAACGTAAACAGTTGACAACAAAAACACATGTAAAAGTACATTGTATCCGTGCAGCAAAGTGACAGCAGCCTAAAATTCCTGCTTCCATCTCTATAATAATGTTTATTTAAACAACAAAAGACAAAGAAAATTCCCTCGCTGTTCTTGATTTTTTGTAGCTATATTTGTATTGTTCTTTTTTTTTAATTGCTGAGGGTTAACTTGTCTTTAATAATGCTTGACATTTATATTAATTAGCCTAGTTTTTTATGGTATTTTTCAACCATAGCCAGAAGTTACTTGTATAAGTGTTCATAGTATTCAGCTACAATGCAATGTTTTGCAATAAGACTAAGAATTTTTTTTCCTTATTAGAATCAAAATTAGAAATCGATAAGCGGAATCAGAATCATTCAAATTCAAACAATTCCCAACCCGACTCGCTGCACAGAGTTATTATCAAAGGCCTTCTGTTTTTAACCTTTCTAAACACAGATTTGCAAACCATTTGTATAGATGCTTTCATCAGCAGTTACATAATCAAGACTGCTGAGTTCAGTGGATGCATTTCCATATCAATGAAGTTCATAATGTTATGGCACCTGGTTTCGTCAGACAGTCTGCCTTATTGAAAGGTTTACTTTAAGTGCTTCAAAGCATGTCATCATGCTAATTTTGCAATATGTTTTTTAAGTGGCCCTAAAGATTAGTCAAATTACACCACAAACAACAGGAACTAAGAAGCCTGCATGCTCAGCAGGCCAATAACAATAATAACAATTGATGATACATTTTAATTGGTGGTTCTGACTGGGCTATTATTTTTCTAAGCCAACACACCTACAATTTTCATCTCGCAGACAATGAAACAACCATAAAAATCGATTAGATTTATGTTAATGGAGGAAGTCAAGGGTAATCTAGGGACTATATAATATCTAAGGAGTAGTGATGTGCAAACCTACCGATAAAACTATCTTCAAAGTAGTCATGGAATGCATTAACCATCTTAAGGAAATCCCGTATAAAGTCATGTATCTGACAGTCTCCTCTCAGTCAGCTCCCTAGGTCGTGAAACAGTATATCGTGTACACAAATTCGGGTAAGGAGTCGGACAGTAAGGACCCTGCTCACAACACATTGGAACATTACCTAGCGATGTATGTTTATGCTGAAATATAATGAATGGTTTGCATTTTAAGAAACATCTATTGTCATTATGTCCGAGGTGTAAAGTCCAGGAGTCAGAAAGTAAAAGTCCTGCCATATGTTTATTCCACTCATGAACTTAACCAGCCGATTTCACTAATCACTAATTAATCTCCTGGTTGAAAAACTGTGCTAATTAGCAAATCCAGGTGATTAGAACAAAATACTGAGGAGGACTTTACTTTCTGAACCAGGGCTGCGTTTCCCAAAAGCATCGTAAGCCTAAGTTGATCGTAAAAACGATCGTACGACTGATCTTAATATTATGGTCTGTTTCCCAAAAGCATCGTAACTTAAGTAGCACTTGAAAATCTTCGTAGAACTACGAGTGCTCTGGAGTAATCGTACATCCCCAAGTGCATCTTAAGAAGACAGAGTCATGAGGTCTCCTGCAGGACAACCGGCAGATTACACTTTTATCTGGATTTAACAGATTACACTGCAACGTGTAATATAAGGTTTTAATTGTACTTTATTGTACACTTTATTATTGTACCCATGTTTTGTTTAAATTAATTTATAAATGAAATTATTAAAAAGGGAAGAAAAAATTGAAATACACATCTGAATTAAATAAATGAAAAAAAAAATCATAAACGAAGTAATGTGGGAATCATGTTTTAAAAACTGGGCAAAATAGGGATGAATTTAAAAAAAAATTGTCAATGACTTGCTGACGTGCACGAAAACCAGCCATGTATTTTGCAGACCTCCTTCCCTGATCTTTGAACGCCGTTTTTAGGTTAAACGTTCAGAATATGGTTCCATATAAGGTTATATTTCAGCACTTCGCGAATGGACAGCGATGCTTAAGTAGCACGTAGAGAGCGTTCATGTTAAGTGCACTTTTGGGAACCACACGTGGAATTGCCGCGAGCGTTCGTAACCTTGCGCGTAGAGAGCGCTCTTAAGAGCTAAGATACATCGTTATCGGGAAACCCGGCCCTGGACTTTACATCTCTGCGTTATGTGAAGTGAATTACATGATTTATGTTTCGCACTTCAGAACTTCCGTTAAGGAAACATTCTCATAGTGCATTGTGGGATTTATTAGGGAGCGAACGATTCAGTGCACTGGTATATTTGCAATTGAGACTTCTTCTAACTTCTTTATCAGTGCCTGGGGGTTGATTGAGACGCACCCCTAAATTACAGAAAGCTATCACCATGCTCATTAAACACACAAACATGTTTAATTAGCTAAAAACTAAAATACAGACAACCGCTAAGTAGTTTGGGTTCAATGTTTTTGAAAGAAGTCACTTCTGTTCACCAAGGCTGCATTTATTTGATGATAAATTCAGTAAAAACGGCAATACTGTGAAATATTATTGCAATTTAAAATGACTGGTTTCTCTTTTAATGTATTTTAAAATGTCATTTATTCCTGTGATGCAAAGCTGAATTTTCAGAATCACACGCTCCTTCAGAAATCACTCTATAATATGCCGATTTGCTCTCAAGAAACATTTCTTATCATTATCAATGTTGAAAAATAGCTGTGCAGCTTGAAATTTGTGTGGAAACATGATACATTTTTTGATGAACAAAGTTTAAAAGAACAGCATTTATTTTAAACAGATTTTTTGCAACAATGTAAAAAACAATTTAATGCATGCTGAATAAAGCTATTCATTTATTTCTTGTTTTTCTGAGCACCAAGCATATGAACAGTATTTTTAAAAAAAAATGCAGATAAACTAGTCAGTTCTTGTTGAGACCAGTGAGAAAACACCTAGTAACTACCAAGAACACCCTAGAAACCACATAGCATTCTCGTGAAAACCACACAGAACACCCTATAGCGAAGTCAACAAGTTCGGCAACAACACAAGTATACAAGTAAAAATCTACATTTATTTATTTGTGTTTGAACTCCTTATTTGGAGACTATGTGAAACAGGGTTCATTCAAAGCTAAACATGTGGGCAACAGTCCAATGTTTGGGAATTTGGTTTTGATAACAAGGTTGCAAGTTCAAGAGAAATATTCCCTTTATTCATAGATCCATTAAACAACATCATTTATGGTTGCTCTATGGGAAACATAGCGACGGGGCAGAGAGGTGGAAGATCTGACCGGTTACATCGCTGACCTTCAGTTAGCATGCGGCTGCTATGTGAGGAATGCTTAATTACTACCTATTGTCTCAGCCTCCTCGACAACTGAGTTACTCTCTGAATCGCACACAGAATTAAACACAGTTTCCAAATCAAACTCCATGCCCTGAATTCCAAATTAAAAAACTCCATTAAACACTATTAAACGGACAAAATATTAAAAAATAAACGCTTTTCTATTCTCATGCTTCTTTCGCGCTTAGAATTCATGGACGCAAATTGATACACTAATATGAAATACTTAAAATATAAAAAAAATGCAAAATGTTGACCTTGGCTAAGAAAGAGAGAGAGAGACACTCATTCAATATTGACAAGAAAATAAAACATTTAAAAGGAGGAGCGCTGCCTGCAACCTAAACAAACAAGAGATTTTCTGCGGCATCAGTACATATAAATAACACAACTAAAAATAATTCTGAATTTCTGATATCTGGCTGCCATCAAAATAGAAATTACAGTTGAAAAGCACTATATGTCATTGCGTATACTTCCCCTTAGGGATAAACAAAGTAATACATCTATAAAAGGGGAACTAGCTTTATCTATAATAGTAGCAAATTTGGTGGAGTCTCAGGTTTAGCTTCATCTTAGGACCTCAGCACAGAGGCATGCCACACGGATCAAGAAAACATGATTCGGCTGCAACTATAGCTCATGTATTTTTAATGAAGATGATGTAACAGCATGTCCTGTATCACATTCCACGCTCATGACGCTGAGCGAGTGAGTGCGTAGTCAAGTAAACGTTTGTGTGTCCTCCCTGTGTGTAAAACAGTCATCAACAGGTCCAAATGATCAGATTATGGTTATTATTTAATGGCTTAGAATGTTTTTCTTTGACAACCTACTCTGCTGTTTGTATGATGTAATATACTAGCACATCCTACCCAAGGTGAAGGCTTACACATGAATAATAATTATGTTATGTGACGGTCACGGAGCAGACTTAACGTATTGGCTATGTGCTAATCAGAAGGTAATTTAACATTGTTCAAGAAAATTCTTCAACTGGGCACTCCCAGATGATCATCAAGCAATGTATGCATTACACATTTAATAATCCGTCTTAATTTTAATATAAGACACATTTTTATGTTCAAAAACATCTAGTGCAATGGCATAGAACCAAAATGAAATGCAACACCATGTTTGGTTTACTTTAAATATTAACTTATACATACTTTCTCCGTTTACTTGGGTGGAAACATGAATAGCAGAAGGGTGAAATATAAATTGTGTTTATAATGGTATGATATCCATTTCAAATAAATGCAGTTCTTTTGAACTTTTCATTCATCAAATAATCCTGAAAATTATATATCGTCACCGTTTCCACAAAAGCATTAAGCAGGACAACCGTTTTCAACATTAATAATAATAAGAAGAAGAAGAAATGTTTGAGCACCAAATCAGCATATTAAAATGATTTCTGAAGGATCATGATGACAAAAGTAATGATGCTGAAAATTCAGTTTTCCTATCATAGGAATATATTACACTTTAAATATAAATAAAAAAGAAAACAGATATTTTAATAATTGTAATAATATTTACCAAAATTACTTGTTTTACTGTTCGATTAAATAAATGCAGCCTTGGTGAGCATAAGAGACCTCAAAGACATTTTAAATCTTTCAAATGGTATGGTATAAAATAAATATACATCAGCAATTCATTGTGCGTGCCTAAACTACACATGCTTATCTAATAAACCTGTATTACTCAATGGGAGTTAAACAAATGAGGTCTAAAATTCCACAAGAGTTTTGTCAATAAGAGGTCTAAAGGAATTGCCAGACTGTTCCTAAGGGAGAACTTGTCATTCCTGTGTACAGACGGTGTCTTGGGAACTGAGGTCTATAGGAGTAGAAAGGCACGATCATGCCCAGCAGGAACTCTGGGAGCGAGTGATGGGATCCCACAGGACAGAGAAAATGTTGTGTGGTAAACAGACCCGCAGACAAGGCTGACTCCAAGCCAACTTGATAGATGCGTGTCGCATACTAATGAAGCGATGCATGTCGTGTGCGCCTGTGTGTATTTTGCAATAATCTGGGATACCTTGTCAACATGATGGGTTACTGGAGGGGAAAATACTTGTGATCAACCAATGACTGATACTGAGATTGCTAGTATTATTCAGTGTTTTATAGTATTACAATATCTATTTAATGATGATCACATTCCCTCTAAATTGCAGTGTGGACTCATGTATTTTCTGTAGCTGCTTTGAAATTATGTGTATTGTGAAAAGCGCTATACAAATAGGCCTAAATGTGACTTGAACTGAATGATGAAAATTGCTAAAAGTAAACATACACTTATAAAAAACACCACTTCTGTTAAGGGGGGTTCACACAAGCTACGTTTACATGCACCCAATAAACCTGTTTATAATGGGACCGATGGATCACGGACCGAAAAGCCTAAACATCTCAATCTGGGGCTATAGGCAATATTGGACCAAAAATCATATCTTGGTATTTTAATTTTTAGGCTGAATGGCAAAATACGATATACATCTCAGTATTTTCTATGATTTTCTATTAGGATAAAAAAAAAATACAATTGTGTTTTCTGTATTTTTTTTAATTCAACACCCTGCCCAAAAATTGAAGGCCATGAAAACAAATATAGTGAATTTATCCATGTAAAAAATGCAAGGAGAGGGTAGTAACGGTATGAGATTTTCAAGGTATGATAAAAGAAACGCTCTTAGAAAATATCACGGTTTCATGGTATATAATATACAGTATTAAACAATCAATTATTATTATCATCATCCGTTAAAATGGCTTTTAAATTAATGAAAACCATTTTTTTTGGTTAAAAAAATGCTTTGTTATAACAAACTTGAAATCATTTGTTTGTTTTTTTCAATCATCAAAAAATGACTAATCAATTAAATGTAATAATTGATTGTGGATTAGATTAAATTTTTTATCATTAATAATTTATTAAAATTAAGAATAATACAGTCCCATGAAATAGGCTACATTTTTCTTTTTATGATTTAATACAAATATATAATGAAAAACGGTGGTAATCACATTAACGCATAAAACTAACTAGCCTATTTGATTAATGTTTTAACATATAATCAAATGAAAGTTTAACTTGTATCCTTTTATTTTTTGCCAAAGTGCTGAACAACAGAAATTGACTAAATTAAAACATGGACAAATAATTATATTCCTTAAATAATGTTAAAATAAATTGTATTATTGTTGTTTTTGTGGATGTTATCGTTATTTTGATAAGTGCATTATATTATACAATTACAATAGTAATATATTTCTGTCATAACTGAAATCTGAATGCGGGTTTGCAGTCGACTGTAAGAAATGATCGCTTTAAGAAGAAATGATTGGAGAAGCCTGTCATAAGTCACCAGAGAGAAGTCTGACATTTCACCTCAACATTGAGTTATATTTTAATTAAAAATGACGAGGTCAAAAATAATGCTTGGATGAATAACTCATAATAAGATTAACAACATGCATTTAGAAAATAGATCAGGTGAATTTTCATTTAATGCTGACTTTAATCAAATAAAATCAAGTTGAAACTTTTGGCCAGATCTTATTTTCTCAGAAAAACTTCCTGAGAAAGTGAACCTGGGGATGTTGAGTCTTTCTCCTGCTGTTTAAAACCCAAACCCAAACATTGAACAAATGCTTAACTTTGATCATCCACCGTTTAACCTGCGGATGAACATCTAGCTATAACATTCCTCTCTTTGTTTACATGAAACATATCAAAACCCATTGTGCAGAAATTATTAATTAACTTAGCCTACTCATATGTTACAGTTTTGGGATTTGGACTAAAAGTACTTCAGTACTTTTCCACATAAAAACCTAGTATGCTTTTGCATGCCAGGTCACATATCTTTTAAGAAATTGCTGACTGGCCAATTTAATGTGATACGGACTTAAATATGTAGCTGCCAACTTGTAGTACATGACTCGGGTCTCTCCTTTGGACTCAAATATCAACGCCTACATAAACACTTCACTAAATATTTACACCTATGAACAATGTGTGGCCTTGAACTATATCACCATCGGCATTAAAAAACTAAAAGACATATCTAGTATGCCAGTTGAGAGAAACAGCATTGACTAAAAAAAAACATTAAGGCTCATGAAGGAACACCTGCTTCCTAAGGCGGCCCTCAGACTCTCAAGACAGTTGACCTGAATTTTCAGGGGTCACACCGGGGCCCTGTTATGACAAACAACATGGTGTTGTGGTTGCTATAAAATCTGCTGTAACAATATTAAAAACACTGTAATACTGGTTTCACCTATTAGTAACTAGAGATAAATCTTGATTATGATGCATTCATCTTTTCACCCACATGGTTTCTTCAAGGAAATATCATGGAAAACTATTAATGTACTGGTACAAATAACTCTTTACTACTAATAGAGAAACAAAAACATCCATCAGCCAACCATTTATAGTGTCAATAATATCAACACCCAAAAGCAACAACATCCTGATTTTTGACAGGTGAGCTGCCAAACATAAAAACCAACACATTATGCCTTAGATCGCTTTAATATAGACTAACGTTAGTATTTTGGTGGTAATAGGAAGACATTACGATTTGATGACACTGACAGCGTTACATTTTCTAACATTAGATATCCCATTTAATCTAATGGAGAAATGGGAAGAACAAGCTGATGCAATTGGCATTTAAATACTTAATAACATTCCTATTTATATTTGTAACAATAAAACGATTGTATTAAGATTACTGAAATTGATCCTGATCATTTGTCACACTGGAAACTCCGTAAAAAAACAGAAATCAGGTATTGAAAAATTATAAACATACAGTATTAATATGGTGGGTGGCATAAATTGTGATGGTATGAAAAAAAACAGTACTTACTTCATCCTCTGAGAGTCCATAAATGGGTTCAAAATTCGTAGCCATAAAGCCAAAGGGCAATTTAATACACACATACACGAAAACACACACACACACTCGTGTGAAAGCTGGAACAATAGCAAAGTCTGTCCTCCTCCACCTCCTGTGAATGCAAGTTGATCCAAAGCAACGAAGTCTGAATGCAAAAAAAAAAAAACGATTATCCTTTTAAACCATATCGTCACAGAAGATGTAACGTTCCGTCCACCGGTTTAATCTCATTTAACGGCTGAAATTCGGTGAATATACGCTTAATTTCCCCCAACAATATGATTTCCCCTCGTCAAGTGCAAACGCGAATCATTCACTTCCTCTCGGGATCCCGAACACTCCCCGCTGAATTGAGTGACAGCGTACCGCGCCAATCACAGGGTTTTCCAAAACTCGGGAAGGACAGACTAGCCAATCGGTGTCGACTGAGGGCGGGGCAAAGTTGTTGCACTCTTGTGGAGTAATCAGGGATGGGTAGTTAGATCCCAATAAAGGATCCATAAGCGCTTGACGTTTTGTATATAATATTACATACATATCTGTGGGTGTGTATGTATATATTATGTTTATTAATACTTAGGCCTTTTTAAAAGCCCGTAATAAGCTTCTTGAATCTTAAAGCTGGTAACAGGTCTCCAATAGCAGTGCTCTATCATCCTCTAGAGTTAGAAGAGCGATACTGCCAAATATGTGCCAATTTATGATCAACACCCAACATTGAGCAAAGTCCAACTGTTATGCATCATGATTCATTGTAAATGTAAAATAGCCTAGAGGTACGGAACTAAAATAAGTTTTCTGTTGGTTTCTTCTTTTAAGTGATGTTTAAAAGACTGAAAAAAAGAAAAGGATCACACAGGGATATTTGAGAGGGAAAAATTCAAGTTTGTGAAATTGTAAAGGAAAAAACTGAAAATGAGGGGTTAAAACAAGATTCATTAAGAGTCATTAAAAATATTCTCATTAATAGATAAAAAATAAAACTATGCTCCTATTTGTAAGCGTAATGCCTAGCTTTTCAGGTCACACGATTTAACAAGTGTGCATAAAAAGCAAAATGTATTAAAATAAATCTACAGTTTAAAAACTTATATATCTAAAAAAAAGAAGAAGAAGAAGAAGAAGAAGAAGAAGAAGAAGAAGAAGAAGAAGAAGAAGAAGAAGAAGAAGAAGAAGAAAAAAAGGAAGAAAATTTCCTCGTTTTTCATGTAAACAGAGTTAGAAGTTAGTATTTTGAAAATATAAAAAGGTGTAGACAGGCGCTACCAAGGTCAAAGTTCACTGGAAGAGGTTGTTCAAAAGTGCACATGGCGGCTGCTTCCTCTTAAATTGGGAGTGGATGTGGCATGACAGCTTTTTTATTAGTCACTGCATATTTAAAAAAAAAAATCTTATATTAATATTATATACATACTAGTTTAGATAATCATTTGTTACACTTTAGGACTATATAAATAAACAAGTGACTAGTTACAATGTATAAACGAATTATTTTCACTGATACATTCATATACATTTCGATGTATGATCTTGATGTTAAAAAAAAGGGGTCGTATACTGTACACGTTATTTAAAAAGTATAAAGTTTAGATATGCACCAGCAGATGTCCTCATATTACCACTAAAACATAATCTGTCCTGGATGAATGGCACATCATACAAGCACTGTGGTGTAATGAATTAAAATGGGCTTTACTTAGTTGTAAGCTCAGAAATAAGTTCATATGACCTGGTAATATCAATAAAAACATTTGCCAAATATATGGTTAATTTATAATAGATGCTCGGTTTATATTATTACTTTGAGAATGTGCTACTGAATTCAATAAAGCTCTTAAAATGTTTTACTAACTCGTGACCATCAGACAACATTACAAATAAGAGTTGTGAGTAATCTCCTGTTAACCTTAAACTACTGAGCTAGGATAAATATAATAGGTCACCTATGACAGTAGACATTATGTCAATGTTAGTTCAAGTTCAAACACTTCATGATTTTGTTTAAAAAAAAATCCATAACACAATGGACACATTTTAAATCAACTCTAGTTCCAGATGGTAGAATTACGTAACACCAAAATACGTTGAGTTCAGCAGAGGATTTTTTTTTTTTTTTTTTTTTTTTTTTTTGGGATCTTCTTTGCCCCACTCCCTAACCCACCCAACCATGAGCGGAAATTCGTTTCTTGGTTGGGAAACAGTTATTGCTGGAGGGTTTTCGGATGTGGTTGATGGAAATCTCACCGGTGCAGGTGTGCAGGAGTGGAAAGTTCTAGAAAGAAGACCACAGATATTAGGAGAATGAGATAAGATTCGTTAGAAGCAACCTTTTTTGCACGCACAACTGTTTTTTAAGCTTTTCATCACACACAACTAAACATGACCCCGTTGATGGCTTCAATCACTCTTAAAGGGGTCAGAGTTCATTGGCTACATCATGATGTTAATGCAGCATGTGGACAGATTCAGTTTAGTGGTGTTTTGGATGGATAGCCACATTTTTAGGTAATTGTAAAATCCTGGATTTATTGCATGATGGAAGATAATATAAATGCTGTCTTTTACAGTAGGGAAAGAGGAAGGACTTTTATGTAGGCCTACTAGTATTTTATTGATGCCACAGACAGTCGTTGACATACTATAGAAAAAGCAGACAAATTAAAATTTTATTGGTTAGAAGTTGCCTCTGCATGGACAAAGGGAATGGATTTGTTGCTTACAGGTTTCAGTTCAGTATCAACTAGTTGAGATGTTTCTCCTAAAATTCCTAGGATAATAAGAAATGTGACAATTATTGAAATACATTGGGCAATAAGAGTTTAGAGCTAAATGAATGTGGATTGCATAGCTCAGATCTTTTGAGAATTTAAAGGAACACTCCACCGTTTTTTTAAATAGGGGTTATTCACATTCTTTCCTACATTTAGATAGGTGTGCAAATGCATTTTTGTCTCAGTGCATGCATTGTTTTAGTTTGACATGGTCGGCGCTAGCTTAGCTTAGCACAATGAATGGAATCCTTTGTTGCCAGCTAGCATGTCCTGAGTAAAAGTGATAATTTTTTTTTTTTTAAAACACATAATTACTTCTTGTGGCCTGCATATTCACAACGAGTACAAATAGGGCTGCAGATTAACACTAGGTGATTTCCTAGGCAGATATTGACTTGGGACTATATTAGGGGGAAGCACAGGCGAAGCACTGCTGCTTAGGCGAAGCACTGCTACTTGGGATTTCATGTGTTGCGTGATATCTCTGCGCCCAAGTAGCAGTGCTTCGCCTGTGCTTCCCCCTAATATAGTCCCAAGTCAATATCTGTCTAGGAAATCGCCTAGTGTTAATCTGCATCGCTATTTGTACTCGTTGTGAATACGCAGGCCACAAGAAGTAATTACATGTTTTTTTTTTTAAAACAAATTAACACTTTTACTCAAGACATGCTAGCTGGCAACAAAGGATTCCATTCATTGTGCTAAGCTAAGCTAGCACCGACCCTGTCAAACTAAAACAATGCATGCACTGAGACAAAAATGCATTTGCACACCTATCTAAATGTAGGAAAGAATGTGAATAAGCCCTATTTCAAAAAACGGTGGAGTGTTCCTTTAAATTCTCAAAAGATCTGAGCTATGCAGTGTTCCTTTAATGAAAAATGTTGAGTTCTCACTGAGATCTTTGTCTTGGCAAATCTGAGTACAGATGAGACTTTCTTTGATAAGTGTTGATATGTTTTGTCTTTGCAGAATATATCTGCTATACGCTGCTGATGTTATTGCTGCTTCTGCAGAGCAATACGGGACTACTGTCAATACATACACAACATGCTGCTGTGAGCAAGACACGCTGCTGCTGTACAATATTTAACAGATCTATACAGGTGGAGCTGGGGAAGATGGAATTTTCTGAAAACATGCTGCAAATGCTGAGCTAGTATCTGAAGGTTGAGCAGCGAGCTCATTGGCTACTGATACAACAGGAACCAATCAGCTGTGCCCTTTAGAGAATGATGTGATTGCAGGCAGATTGAGTTAAGGACCTATCAGCAATCTAGAGATTCATGACAGAACTTTGTATTGAGATCTTCTTCTATTTGATTTGTCAAATTATCCTGTAATTTCTAATTTGTGAAATATGTAAATTGTAATTATTCAAATGTTTTACAGGCACCAGAACTGACAGTATGATACCACAAAAACTGTAAGCAAGACTAGTCTTTTGGGAGCATGATGGGATGAGAAAGGTAAGGATCTACAGACTTCAGTGCAGAAGATTTGGCACTAGGACAGATGACTGACAGCGGAGGAAGCACATGGCAGCGCACTCGTTCAGTGTTGAACATCTGGCGTGAGCGTGACATGCTGTTGACCCTCTCTGGCCATGATGACGGCTCAATCTCACAGTTAAGAGGATTGGATGTAGAAAACAGAGGGAGGGAGAACTGAGCCTGTGTGCATATAAATTCAGAAGTCAGGTGCATGTAAACAATACAGAAAAGAACATACAGTATAACGTTCAAAGGTTTGGGGTCGGTAAAAAATTGTCTCTAATGATCGCCACGGCTGCGTTTATTTGATTAAACATACAGTAAAATTGTGAAATATTATTACAATATAAAATAGCTATTTTCTATTTGAATATATCTTAAAGTGTCATTTATTCTTGTGACGCAAAGCTGAATTTTCAGCATCATTACTCCAGTCTTCAGTGCATGATCCTTCAGAAATCTTTCTAATATGCTGATTTACTGCTCAAGAAACATTTCTTATTAGTATCAATGTTGAGAAAAGTTGTGCTGCTTATACTTGTGTGGAAACTGTGATAAAAAAATTCAGGATTCTTTAATGAATAGAACGTTTTTTCTAACGTTTTAAATACATTTACTGTAATTTTGATCAATTTAACATGTCCTTGCTGAATAAGTATTTAAATATATATTAAATATATAACTTTTATTCTACTTGCTGCAAATAAAAATGATTGACTAAATAAATAAAGCAAAATAAAATGGACATAGTTCAACTGAATTATTTTATTTACATAAAATGTATATTTATGAAATTATTAAAACTTATTTAAAACAAATAGCATTGAAAATAATCTTGCTATCTGGGTGTGTGTATTATAGCATGTAATTAAAAACCAGCTGTCTTATTCTCTAGCAGGCCAGTAAAAGCCAAACTCCTCAGCAAAGGGTCCTTGTCTAATAAAATCCATGCAAGTTACATTACAAAATGCTGATCTTTACAACACCAGAAGGGAAACTTTACTTATGACTTCACTTTTATGACTTTATTTTATGACTTCTGAATGTTTTCAGAGCCCCTTCCCTGGCACAGCTAGTCTCTCAGCTGACCATAGAAGCGGTCATTTGCAGAGGTCATTTTTGAGCTTGTTTGATCTTTGAGTCATGCAAGATTTCCTCCTGTCTCCTGGGGTGAGTCAGTATCACTTGACCATGTGCCATGGAAAAATTCAAAAGGTAATTTGTCAAGTCACGTTTTAGTTTAATAACAGGTGCTTTGGGTTGGTGCTTTGATTCGGTTACATTTAAATATAACCATTAGTTCATCATTGACTTGAATTTGACCTTAAAGGAATAGTTCACCAAAATTACATTATTCTCCCTCATGTTGTTCCAAACATATTCAGTCATGTGATGTTTATGGTGACCTTCTTGAAGTTTGAACTCCCCAGTCTCAGTTTATTGTAAATGCATGAAAAATTATGTATGTTCTTCAAAAATTATTTATTTGTGTATTGTTAAGAAGAAAAAAAAAGTTTGAACAACATAAGTGCGATTTAATAATATTTTCAATGGGTGAACTATAGTGCTTTGCAACAAGACAGAAAATTTGACCATTAATCAGTTACATTATTATTCATTATTTACTCCCTTGGTTGTGCAAAAGATTAAGAGTGTGAGAAAATCCCAGTAGATCAGCAGTTTCTGAAATACTCAGACCAGCCCATCTGGCGCCAACAACCACTTAAATCACCTTTCTTCCACATGTTGATGCTCATTTTGAACTTCAACAGATCGTCTTGACCATGTCTATACCTTAAAGGTACAATATGTAGGATTTTTGCAGTAGAATATCCCAAAACCACTAGGCCAATGTTATGTATTTTGTTTAGTTGATTACTTACAATATCCCAAATGTTTCCAACTATTTGTAAATCATGAGAAATTTGCGATTTTTAACCAAGGAAACGGGGCGTGTGAGCAGCGGTGAGGAGTCGCCAGTCAATGGCATCATATCCGCGTTATCCTCGGTTTCCGCCATGTTTGACCTCGTACTGCCATAATAACCATGGCGACAGACGTTGACAACTGGGTTATGCCCTTATGCCTAACAGGACGCTCACGCTGTTGTTGTTTTGTTCAAACATTATGGACCATTGCAAGCAGACTTTGAGACAAAAAGAGGACTAAAACGAAGATCAACATCTTTCAAGATGCCGAGAGCTCCACGTCCACGACTAAATTTGCGTGTTGCATGTACTTTATTAGAAAGGTGAGCAAATGTACATAAAACTAATCAATGTTATTAAGTTCAACATGATGAAATGTTAGAATATGATCTGTATGTTATTCTAATGTTGATCTAGCTTACTTAGTCTCATACAGCCAAACAACCTAACTAACAACATTCAACACACTCAAATGCCGTTTAGTGAGATAGTGTAAGTGTTAGAGCAAGTGAAACAGCGCTGCGTTACTTCAAGTTTCATTCGTCTAATAAACTGACCTGTGTGAGTATTAATTCAGCACTTGCGTGTAATTCGGTAGAATTAAATGTCCTTATTCCTTTATATCCACAGGACTTGCGTTGCGTGGTGCGCTGGTATACGTCTAGCAATCGCGCCGTGCTTCACACCACAGGCATGTTAAAAACATCAATATATTCACTCATCCATAAAAGATCCATCAGCTTGACGACAAGATCCATAATTCAGCTTAATGCTTTGCGTCATCATTATACGCATTTGTTATTGTAAGAGGTTAGCGACCCCTGGTGGCGAAAAATCCTACATATTGTACCTTTAATGCATTGAGTTGCTGCCATGCGATTGGCTGATTAGATATTTGAGTTAACGAGCGCGGTAATGTACTACCTAATGAAAATCAGAAAAATTTATATCAAAACATTTTGACATGATTAAAGTGATTCATCTAAAACTGGGCAAAAAATCTTAAATGATGCTTATTAATCTTGAAGACATAATTATTGTATACATCATGTTCCCACATCTGATTGGATTACCTATTGGGTGAATTTGTGTATTATTTTTTATATTTCTGGACATGTGTCTGGACAAAAGCCTTTTATCACCTCTAATTTTACTGCTTGTTTTCTCATCCACTTATACCACTACAAATATACTTAATGGTGGACCTCTGTGACTCAGGATAAAATTCATTGGAGATCATCAGAATTATACTATTATCTTGGCCTAGCAGAAGCAATCTCATAATTAAATAAAATTACAAAAACTTTATTTAAGAGATGAGACATTGGCAAAAGTTATTAGGAAAATGTCCACATGAATTACCTACATACTGCATTAATAAACAGTCACTACAATTTAAATAAATTATGAAAATGCTGTTTATTGCATGCCATTCCATCCACATTTTATTGCATGGAAATCAACATGGATAAGGTGATATTTATTCTCGTGCATGTAAGCAGTCACATGATTTTTAGGTTCACTGGGGATAACATGGTCAAATGTACACATGAAGATGTAAAGTGACATTTATCTATCTATCTATTATCTATCTATCTATCTATCTATCTATCTATCTATCTATCTATCTATCTATCTATCTATCTATCTATCATATCTATCTATCTATCTATCTATCTATCTATCTATCTATCTATCTATCTATCTATCTATCTATATTATTATTAGTAGTATTATTAGTATTATTATTAAGGAGCCATTTGATGCCAGATTTTCTTTTTTACGTAAAAAGAAAAAGAAAAAAGCGGAGGAGGTACTTGGTTACTTTTTTTCATCCAACTCCGTGAGCCACACTTGCTTTCCTCCTTTATATTTTATATTTTATTGTATTATGCATTACATGAGTCATTCAGTTAAATGTGAACAACTGAATGACTCATGTAATGCATAATACAATAACAATATTTTATTGTTATTATTAATTTAAGTAAAAATGTATACCAGTTTGCAATTAAAAAAAAAACAATGTCATACAGTGACAGAATATCAAAACAACTGGGTTATTTATTTTAAAGACAGACAAGCAAACTTTTTTCTGTAAATAGACTTATACATATTTATGGCTAATTTGGTGAAATATGTGTGATTACTCTATATATGTGATTACTCTGAAATATCTGAACTTGAGAGAAACTGACTCAATCCTCTAAAAATCACTGCACCGGTTTGTTAAAAAAAATTGGGGGGGAAATGAATATAAAAGTGAAATTTGTTCTGAGAAAGGTATATAGCACATAACTACAATATTTATTTGCAGATACAATTTGGTTTGTTGTTAACTGAAGTTTTTTACATGTGGTTTATTTTAAATTTGGAAATTGTTATAGAAAGTTTAGTTGTCATGGTGAAACATTGTAAAACCTATTGAACTATTGTGTCTCTGGTGCAAGAAACATGTCATATTTCAGAGTTATTTGTACTGTGCGCACCTGTAACCTCCTTTGATTTAATTGCATTCTTTATGGCATAACAATCTGCAATAACCTCAGTCTGTTCTTAAATGCCATTAAAACCTTTACTTAAGCTGTAGGTCATTGGTGACAGAAATAAAACCTGTAAAATACTGTGAGAATGCTGTGATGCAGTGAGTTCATGCCTAAAAGATTTTAAAATCACATTTGGTGAACCCTGTTATTATCACTGTCCCAATAATCTCTGAATTGATATACTGCAAGTGTTAAAGTTCAAGAAAAGGTTAAAAAGTATTCATTAATTCACTTAATTCCAGAGTTCTGTGAGCTACTGTTTGACATAGACTAGTGGTATGTGGTATTAATATGGATTCAAGCTGATCTGTGAGGTTCTGGCATATCTATGTCTCATAAAGTGTGCCATTGCTTTCCCCTCTCAGTATTCATTTGTTGTCTGTTGCCTGGCTTTACCTTTTTTTATTTACTTGAAACATGTTTTATTAACACAGTCTCATCCCAAGAAGTCATATATTGACGTCTTGGGACGTCTTTTGACCATACGTCAATATCCGCCTTTTAGGGTACCCTTAAACGTCGGTAAATGACGATCCTGGGACGTCATACAACTGACGCTTTACCTTTAACGTCAGTAGGTGACGGGGTAGGTTTAGGGGTAGGTTTAGGGCTGGGGTAGAGTTAGGATCCGATAACGTCATCTAACCGACGTTTAAGGGTACCCTAAAAAGGCGGATATTGACGTATGGTCAAAAGACGTCCCAAGACGTCAGTATATGACTTCTTGGGATGAGACTGCGCTGGTTTTATCCTTAAATACTTTAAACATGTCTCTTGCTGTAGACACTAACTTCTTTAGCTGTCCATTTTCAGTTGAAGTTGGTATAATCAGAGCAGTATAATCTAGATCCTTGTTGCAAAAATTAGAAACTAGGCAATTAAAAATGTCTCATCTTTGCTTTTACATGTTGGCCCAGATCAGAAGATTTTATAACAAACTATACTTTGATACTGAATGTTTTATTGGTCGTGATACCATTCCTCGTCCTGATGCTGTGTTTTTCCATGGCCTTTACAACACTGCAATGTCACTAATAGGGAAGTTCCATTGTATCCTAGTAATCTGTCAATTTATTACCATCTTGAGACGCACTGAGCAGCAAACAAAGTACTCAAGAGAATGATGTGTAGCTTTTATCTCAACAGGTTTTACAGTGTTTGAGCAAGAGCAGTTGGACTGCAAGCGAGCAGTTTGAGTCATACCGGAGGTGGCTAATTCGTACGAATTTGTAAACATTTAGCTAAATCTTACATATTTTACGAGTTCCTATCTATCTATCTATCTATCTATCTATCTATCTATCTATCTATCTATCTATCTATCTATCTATCTATCTATCTATCTATCTATCTATCTATCTATCTATCTATCTATCTATCTATCTATCTATCTATCTATCTATCTATCTATCTATCTATCTATCTATCTATCCGTATGATTATAATACAATACTTTAATTTTCCTATAGTGACCAATTCTTCCATTTTTACTTTTGATTTGGGACCCAACGATCTTTAGTTCATTCTTATTAATGCATGTATTGTAAGAACTCCAGCATCAGCACTGACAGAACTCTCAGTACAGAGCGTAAGTGGGAGGGGTTTGTGTGGGAGGGGCTGAGCGATCGAGACCACGCCCACTGACAGGCAGACCTGTTAGACAGGAGATGCCCATCACCCGGAGGCATTTGACATACCTGAGGGCTGTTGGAAGACACGTCTGCTCAAGACATCATCTACGCTTTACGAGCGGGCTGTTACATAAGCAAGAAAAGCAGAAATCAAGCAGTTCAATGTAGCCATCCTGATAGCACGATCATTGAAGAGGGATTAAAGGAGCTCTGTGAACAGCAGGTAAGCGCAGAGCTGCTACTTTTCTGATGTTTGAGATCTCGAAGACGTTGTATCGAATGCTCTTGACTGAATAGAATTAACACTCGAATAAGAAAAAATGCTTGTATGCGTAGACTAAGTACCCAACATGGTTTATAATGCAAGAGAGTAGGCTATATTTATATATGGTAAAAACATTTCTGATGAAATATTTGACTGAACTGCAATATTTACTTCTGCAATATTTTATCTACTTATTTTAAATATTTCATATTTAATAAACTTTACTTTTGATATTAGTTAGTTAGCATGCAGTGTGCTTCATAGCATCTGAGTTAACTGCTTTTATTCAGATAGTAGATAGATAGATAGATAGATAGATAGATAGATAGATAGATAGATAGATAGATATCTCTCTATCTACACTAAGTAATATTTCTTTGTATTATATTTAAGTATCTTCTCTCTCCATTTCAATGAATCTCAGTTTTATTATGTATAAACGATAGACTACATAGATAGATAGACACAAAATATTTAAAAAAAATTTAAGATGTACGAATTTCAATTGTATAGTACAATTCCGACAATTTGAATTGAATAATCCTTGAATAATACTATTATTTATATTACGAATCAAGGAATTTAAGTTTTTTTAAAAATGGAACAAGGGAATTTACCATTTACTTTATGTGATTCGTATTCATACATTTAAACATATTTTCTTTGGGGTTTTTTTTTTTTTACATTTATGAATACGGATCACTCATTTAAAATTCTTAATTCATAATATGAATAATATGTAAGAATTTTTTAATTAAACTTGATGGAATTTTACTATACAATTGAAATATATACATTTTAAAAGAAGGCTTACTTTTATACACATTTTATTTATAAGTTTCAACTAGTTGATTTTTCATACTAAAATTCCATGCATGACAAGTGTGTTTCTGAAATGGCGCACAAGTGTGATTGATGTGTGTTTGCTTTTAACACAAACTGTGACTTCTGTCAAATTCTTTAATCATGGTGTACAATATTCTTACAGTAAAGAGTTTATATGCAGTTTATTTATTGTTGTGAATTAATATGAATGAATTGTGAATCATTGTAAGTGATTACACCAAGAACAGCATGTTCCCGAATCAGTATTACAGTTTATAGTTTATGTCAAGTTTAGGCTTACAACCAGGGTTAGGTGCTATCACCTATTTCCCTCTAATTTGAGGATAATTTATGGTTTAGAGATACAGGACTAAAGTTTCAAACATGAATTTTGTTCCAGAATCAACAAAATATGTTGATTCAGGAACATGTTTTACTTGCTGCATGCAATTACATATGAAGCAGGCATTAATTGTGTGCTCATTATTATGCATTTAACAGGCAGTGTAATGTAAAGTGTGACTTAAATATTTTTGATTTTGACGGGATCATCAAGTTACCTCGCACGGCCCAGAATCAGAGCTGGGCTTTAGAGTCTAATTATATTAGAGAGTGGAAAGTGCTGATATAGGCGTTCATTGTGTAATGAGCTTTGCATCGGTCTAATCCTGGGCATAAGAGGACAGAATGACTGTGAAGTCTTCAGGGTTCCAGTTCAGGGCAATGAGTGTCAACACTTTAATAATGGGTGACTGCTTCAGAGATAAGTGTTGTTTTGGTGTCTGTCATATTTGATCCTTATGTCTGTTATGCAATTCAAACAGAGGTGGAGATCTCATTCGGACAGTGGAGACAACAAAAAGAAAATATTCTTTTCAATATTGATTAGAACATTGGGAGTTTTCCTAAACTGGGACAGAAGTGTTCCTCTTAAAACCACTGGTTAAGATGTCTTAAAGGAATATTTCACTTACAAATTTAAATTCTGCCATCATTTACTCACCCTCAAGTTGTTTCAAACCTGTATGAGTTTCTTTCTTCTGGTGAACACAAATGAAGATATTTTGAAGAATGTCGATAACCAGACAGTTGATGGACCCTATAGGAAAAAGAATACTATGGAATTCAATGGGGTCCATCAACTTTCTGGTTATCGACATTCTTCAAAATATCTTCTTTTGGGTGAACTATTAAGTGAACTATTGAAACACAGAAAATGAATGAAATGTTTTTTTGTTTCTTGTTTTTGGATGTATTGTTTGCCTTTAGCTTGAGTTCATTCATAGACTTCTTTATATTTGGTAACTGATTGAAACTGAAACTGAAACTGGAAATTCTGGTTTCTTTTGTAGTCATACGATAAAAATGATCGTAATTATTCATCTTGATATGCTGGGCATGATATGAGATAAAGTGTACAGTATGAGGTATGAGCAGAATCAGCTTTTTCTATTTATCTTTTTGTATTTAATATTTATATGTATTAAACCCAGTGCTTTGTGTGTGACATGTGTGGAACAGACCGGAAGATCTGACAATAGCTTCTTTACCTGATTAAAGTGAGACATGCCACTTCCTAAGCGGCCATTCAGCTGATCGTATCAGTGAGTGTTCAACACACTTGCATATCGCTCTGGTTGTTTATTGAGCTGGCTAATAAAACTCCTGCTATCATGATAGTCTAGCCACCATGAGGGCCTGGATCAGCGGCAATAAGGCATGTTAAGTGTTTCTGGGAAATGTGGCTAACAGTTTGAATTGGATGGTCATGATGTCTTGAATATATATATATATACACGTTTAGATGAATACCTAAAAATGTGCTGCGTGCTTGATCAAATGTGTGCTGCATGCATGCTTCCTCTCAATAAAATAAAAACTTAACACAAATGACAGCGGTGAGAAAGCAGCAGATAAGAAAGCATCGGATCATGTGGATACAAGCTCTCCAATTCACCCGCATTATGTCGACAAATGAGGTCATTCAAATTACACTTATGATACAGTATTTTGATCATATACATTTGAGACTATAGAATATACAGATCTGGCTATGTGAGACTATTAGAATTAATCCACGTTACATTACAGAATAGCTCTTTTGACATTATCCTGAATATTGTATATGTATTAATTTCACGTGGAACGGAAGAGAGGCTCTCTGGACTGGAGCCTCCTTTTGATTTTCCATATAGCAAAGTCTATAGGCTTTCACAGTCAACAGGAAGCCTGGAAGGTCTCAAGTTTTGTTAAAAGCTGTTCACACATTGGCAATAAAAAAGCGATTAATACATGAAAATTCTTACACATATCCCCTTTAAGCCAGCTTAAGCAGCTTTTCATATATATTGCTCTTAAATTTTCAGCTTTTCAGCAGTGACCTATTTCCTGTTCACTTGATTAACTCATTGACCTCTGCATGCTTTTATTGCTCGGCATCATCAGATCTGGAACGGATCCCATGTCAGAGCGATGATGTTGTTGAGTCATTGTTTGCACAATAAATAACTTTTGTATGGTTTACTCAGTTTGTTTTTTGTATAGCAGTTACTGTTCTTTTTTTTTTTTACAGAAGTAGTTCACCCCAAAACTTTATTTACTCACTTTCATGTTGTTGCAACCTGTTTTTTTTCCAGTGGAACATTGAATGATAATTTCCCAAAGCCGTTTCGCATTTAACAGCAGTTTAGATTATAGTTAGGATGATTTTCATTGAATAATTAAAAATCTATCCTGTTCCTTCTAGAAATCCATTGCATGGTATCGGAAGACTTGATATAGTGCATGGACTACTTTTATGGCAATTTGTGGACTATTATAGTTTTTTTGTCCTTTTTGGAACTTGACGAACGTGACTATAAAGTAGTATGGAAAAGAGCTTTTTTTCTTTAAAAAAATGGAACGTCAGTCTGGCAGGTATTTCACTGCAATTAGATGAATGCAAGCGATTTAAAGGTGCTCTATGTAACTTTTAGCGGCCTCTAGCGGTGGTGTTTCAGATTGCAACCAATTTTTACAAGAGCGCTCGTGCTCGAACTCATAGACAATACCGTCTATTACGGAAATATCTCTGCGAATACTAGACGGATTCGGCGAGCACCAAGCTCATTGGGACCATATGGGAACCATATAAGTTCCATAGTTTTTGGTGGTGTTTTCGCGGAGATATTAACAGAAAACCATCGGGCGCGCTGCAAAATTGCGGACGCCGGTGACGTCACGATCTCAGAAGAAAATCGCTCGTATCTCTGGAACGCAAAGACCCAGAGAGCTCAAATTCGGGGGAGGAGGTCCCAGGGGGACCCTTGCCCGAACGCTAGAGTGGCGGGCCTCGGGGATGCCTCCTACCGGATCGCCGTCCGCTGGGACCCCCGATTTCGAACGGCTATAACTCGGGGAGCCGGGCGAGTTGGACCTCGGGGGTGGGCTCGTTCGAAAGGCCCCGTCCAGCACTACAAACGATTAGAGTCTTGGGAATATTGATCAAAGATTGACCGAGATATAAGCCGAAAAACGTGCGCCTTTAACCGGACGTAACTCCCTGACCGTCTACAATAGACTGTATATAAGGAGAGAGGCTCGGGAGCGCGCATGCACGTCACATCCGTTGGATTTCGCGGTAAATCCGACCCGGGTACTTCACATAGGAATACTGGCCTTCAGAGGTAATAGCAAAACTCGACAAGTGGATCATTGTAATGTGTGATTACAACCCCTTCACACACAGGCAATAAAAAAGGATTCATTTTATTAGAAAAGTCACATATAGCACCTTTAAAGGAATCGTTCAGTTCAAATGGAAAATTCTGTCATTACTGTATTTTCTCAATGATGTATTGACTTCCATAGTAATTATTTCCTACTATGGAAGTCAATGGGGTATCAACTGTTTGATTACTGACATTCTTCAAAATATATTCCTTTTGTGTTCAGCAGAAAAAAGAAATTCATACAGGTTTGAAACAACTTGAGGATGAGTAAATTATGACAAAATTTAAATTTATAAGTGAACTATTTCTTTAATGTCAACACCTTGTAACAAGCTGTCAAAGCCACTCTGAAATTAGTGTATTATATCATGAGCAGATTAATGGATTAATGGTGAAATGTAGTAAATTGGGGAAAGCATTACAACCAGGAATGAATCCTCAGTCTTGCAGAAACATGAATTCACAAACACAAGTGGTGATGTTTGTCTGCAGGGGAAGATGTTAGAGAGCTAGTCCGACTGGTTTCACCGTTTAACAGTTTCACAGTTGTTAAGGCGTTGTGTTATTACATCAACAATAACAAATCTTGATGTATATCTATACTAACGAAGTGTATTTTGGGCTCTGTACACGTGCTACTCCTTTTCTTTGTGTTTTGTGTCTCTTTTAGGCAGCTTGTAAATATAGTATGATTTTATATCAAATTCAGATGAGACCGATTCATAATGCCGCTCACTTACATTACAGTATATCTCAGGGCGAAAAGCACCTCTTCGTTGATATAATGTAACATCAAATATTAAATTACATTAAAATCAAAGAATCTGTGGAAACTAATTCATATAACTATACGATTGAAGTGAATGTTTTCTCTTAAAGGGATAGTTCACCCAAAAATTACAATTGTGTCATAATTTACTTACATTCATGCTGTTCTAAATCTGTATGATGATTTTATTCTTTGATTCACAAAATTTGAGAAATTTCAGCAAGTTCTGAAAAAACATTTTTTTCTCAATGTTGTTTTGGACCCCATTGACTTTCATTATGAGAAAAAATTATCCAAAATGTATTCTTTTGTGTTCTGCAGAAGCAAGAAAAGTTTGGAATCGCATGAGAGTAAGTAAATGATAACAGTTGGCTGAACTATACTTGTATACTAAACTAACAATGTGATTGACTTCAAACACGTTTAAACAAACTGTTTGATTTTAATCTAATTTAATATTGAAATTAAAAAATGTTTTAGTGAACTATCCCTCTAACAAAAAGGCTAAAAAGACAAGCCTGTTATTTTAATGACGTGATATTTAAAAACAAGTAGCTAGCTTTTACGATATCTGTCGGGCCATATGTCATTAGTAATGTATCATGAGTTTACACTCTCCTCATGTGATCTGATTATACCTGAATGACGACAAGACTACTTTAGAGATTTGCTGTGAATTAGTCTTACGTAGTCATTCGCCACCCACCTGGATGACTAGATATCGTCCCTAAAGACACAGGTCCATCCGTCAACAGTATCTTGATCCTAATCCCTAACATTAGTCTGGATTTGGCTCACGGCCGATCACCTTTCAGGTCTATGTCACCCACTGGTGTAACACTACACCGCCGCTCACACCTCTACAGAAGAGGTGGGTTGGATGGTTATGTATTGTGCAGCTGGTGCAGAGTTTCACTGTGGGGGCTGGAGAAAAGAGCAATTGAAAGAACAACACATTGTAGACAAATGTCTGAACATAGTAAACTGTTAATCGACTGTGCAAGTTTTCAGTTTCTGTTTGAGAAACTCTTTGAGAATTGCTTCCTGCTAGGTTTTCCACTAAATTCTGGATAATATCTTAACAGACAGCCCCATTCTAGGAAATCTTAGTTGTGTTTCTTAGGCAGACGTTTGGCATGTGACAACATGCAGTTTATAGATCCCAAACATCCAAAAATGTGAAAAAGCATACTTGGATTTGTGCAGAATTTTGAAGTTTCAACATTTAGTAAAATATACTGGATTTGTTTGCAGTTTTGTTACAGTTTAATTTATTTTTTATATGGTATAGGAAAGTTGTTTTCCTAAAAAAAAATTATTTCTGTCTACAGTGCAATATTTTCATGTCAAATACTTTTGAGAAATATTATAGTGCTTTTTAAAATATTATAGGGTTAAATTGCATATAAACTGTGTGGATTTTCTGAAGCAAATGCACTCCTGCTGTCATATGATTCATCATCTTGGCATTTTTTTTTCCACCAAGAGGAACAAGCAAAATACATTTTATTATATTGCCATGACTACAAGCACCATGTCATCTATTCAACTGATCTGATGTTGTACCATCTTCAGTGATAGCTTAGCAAGTACAATTTTCCATTTAAAATGACAATTTAGCCTATCTCCTGATTTGTGCTGAAACAACCCTTATAACCTCATTGCTCTGCAAAAATATTCAAACTATCACAGACATGTTTGTAACGTAGTTTAGATGTTATGGGAAGAAGGAGGCGAGAACCGGCGAACATTTAAACAATTTTAATAAGATAAAACAACTAGAAGAGTGAAAGTAAAAGACAGCAACCCCTCACTGATGAGTGTCACATATAACAAACACAAGTCCAGGCCTGACCTCTCTCAATCTCCACTGTCGTCGCTCCTCTTTTTCTGCTTCCACTCCTCCGTGAGAGATACGAGACTGGTGCGTCGCTCAGGTGTCGCTCATCAGTAATCACGTCACCGGCCTCGTGTCGCTCTCTCACGGCCCTCGGCCTCGTCCTGCTCGCCGCACCGTTCATTTGCATTCTTGCATGAAAACTAATTTATGTGTGGTTTGTAAAAACAGATGCTATAGTTCTGACAACATTCCGACAGGTTTGCATTCTGTATTCACATTTTCTATATTTATGCACTTAGTTTCTGATGAACTATATAGTTAATATGCATTAGCCCAAGTGTTGTTTAATACAATAATTTAAAATGGGCCTATTATGCCGTTTTACAAAGTCTTGTTTTTGGGTTCTATTTGAGTAGGTTTTCATGCTTGAATGTTAAAAAAAAAACGAATTTTCACATTGATGCAGCACCTCTATTCACAATCTGTCAGTAACACTTTATTTAGTTCCTGTCTCTATGGACCCCCTCCTTCCAAAAAGAGCAGTGTGCTCTGATTGGTCAGCTGGATCAGTGTGTCGTGATTGGTCTACCACTTCGAGCGTGTTTCAGAAATATTATACTCCTTAACCGCATTTTTGAAAAAAGAAAAACAGCATCTCTTGGACATGCTGACAACACACTACTAACGCAACTCAACCAGAGCTCACACCCTTTATTTGGGAATTATTTAAATGAGGAAAATTGTGATGTGTTCGTTCTCGGTAGAAAATTCAAGACCACAATCGAAGGCGTTTCAGAGAGTTCAGAAATGATAGAGAATAACTCTCTCTGGAGTAACTTTTTGCTTTGTAAATTTGCAGACATTTCTAATGCTCAAACAGCAACATTACACACTAAAGAAAGTTGAAAATGTAAAAAAAAAAAGCGTATTAGGTCCTCTTTAATTCCAAAGTTTAAATGTAAAACCTTCTGTACATAAAATGATAAGGCAAAATTAGGTCAGGTAATCCTCCTAGATCTTTTCATAGCTTTAACCTGAGAACATTAATTCCTAATGCCAGCAAGACCTCTCAGAGGTCTATCTATGGAATTATAGAGGACAGAAATGGAATACAAGAGTCGCTGGTGGGTGAGAGCGCGGGTTGCTAGATAATCTTTAGATACGTGCCGATTTGTCAACAAGCCCATGCTTGCTACTGTTCGCCTGGCTTAGCGGCTTACCCCCACTTGGAAGTTATGTAAGATAGCTGTAAACAGTAGGAAGGCAATCTTCTAATGCCAATTATCAGATCAAATGGAACATTCTTAAAATCAAAGCGTTAGACAGTGGATAATGCCAACAGGAACGTATACGACAAATGAGTGGTATGTACTGTAGTAGATTATTATATTCTTGCTTGCTGTCTCCACAGGCACACCACAGTGTCTGAATTTTCATTGTACGTGAGTAAGAAGTAACAAGCCAGTGATTGTCAGTGCCCTTTCTGCAACAGTTCAGAGTGCACCCTTTGTTTGCCAATGGACAAGCATTCAGCACATTTATACAAGTCAATAAATCAATGCAAGATCAATGCTTCTGGGTTTTAATCTTTGGAAAGGTCTTGCTAAAGGCTGCTTCTACCGGGTTTTTTTTTTTATGTTCATTTCTTGGAATAATTGCATTGATATAATGTGCTATGATTGAAGACCAACAATAATTTTCTTTTTGATGACATAATAAATGACAGTATATGCACATCACAGTCAGACACGCCTCTGTGTGCTATGCGGTTGTGATATACTGGATTAAACTCGTCCCAGGAATCTGTTTTGAAGATTAAAGGGTCAGCAATCCGCACACCTTTATATCTTTACTGGCTAATTGCCAATTAGTTAGGTTAATACACAACAAACCAATTAGATGACAGTTTAAAGACAGTTTATTAAAAGTGCTAGTATTTTTGTGTGTTCTGAATTTAGTAATGATTTCATTAGTTAAAACTCATCTTTGATAATCAAAATGACATTTCCTGTGAAAATTATTTCTTCATGCTATAAAATAGCTTAGATGTAACTATAACCTTGCTTCATTTAGTATACACAGAACCATAAATGTGACCCTGGACCACAAAAGCAGTCTTATGTGTCCATTTTTTAAAATTGAGATTTATACATCATCTGAAGGCAGAATAAATAAGCTTTCCATTGATGTATTGTTTGTTAGGATAGGACAATATTTGACAATATCTGAGGCTGCAAAAAAATCTAAATATTGTGAAAATCGCCTTTAAAGGTTTCCATTTCTGTTGGTGATTGTGCTGGATCCTCTTAAAAAAATACAATTTTGATATATTTAAGGTAGGAAATTTACTAAATATCTTCATGGATCATGACCTTTACTTACTATCCTAATGTTTTTTGGCATAAAAGAAAAATCGATAATTTTGACCCATACAGTGTTTTGTTGGCTATTCCCACAAATAAACCCGTGCTACTTAAGACTGGTTTTGTGATCCAGGGTCACAAATATGCAAATAGCCTTTGGCTTGACTAATAATGTGTTGCTAATGTTACACAAACCACGTTCCCGTTAACCATCTCAGAGTCAGCTGTCTTCTAACAATCAGCATCATTAGAAACGCATCCATTATAAAATCGCAATATATACGTCATATCTCACTGTGAAAGGAAAAAGCCCCGCCCCTCACGCTGATGGGATTGGTTATTTGTTGCCAACCGTGTGGTTTTCCCGCTGAATTAGGCTACTTGTACACTGTTGCTGCATGTTTTTTTTTGTTGTCCGTGTTTTGAAGTGGACTAAAAACCACTGACTTTTTTTAGTCTCTGTTTTTTTTTTTAGTTACTAATACTTTAACAAAACAAAGGAAAACAAACATGATGGCTTATGGGCATTCTATGTTAAATCATTTGTATGACTTATCACTAGTAATAGGCAATAGTCGAGCTTAAAAAGCGAGGAAAGTGAAGTAGAAAAAGTAGACGATCAGCGAATTCCAAATGGCGTTTTTGCACCCTTGAAGGTCAATTCAACCTTGTTGACCTTGAAGGTCACTTCGGGAAGGGGAGCGCCATTTGTAGGAATGTTCCAAATGAAAGTGAACAACTGAATCCATTCATGAAGGGTCCTTTCCACAGGTCCGTTAGCGAAGGGAACATTCAATGGTCACTTCAAGGAAGTAATTTAATCATTTATGGTCATGATCTGCCCTTCGGAGCGAGCAGGGCATAGGGATGCTCACTTCCTGTTGGAATTTGGCCGACATCAGTGATTCCAGAGGGAGGGGCTCTGATGACATCCTGAATGGCTATTTCATTGTAGGGGTCGTAATTTGAGGTAGGGGTGTAATTTGTAGGGGCGAGGTTTGTAGTACTGGTGGGAACCCCCTGGAACGTGGCTGTGATTGGGCAGGTTTTGAACAGAAATTGGGCTGGCAACCCTGCTAACCCTGGTTACTTGTTTTTGACAGTAGGTTTTTGAAGCTGCAGTTTTAAGGAGAAAATACTCTGCAATGGTGTTGACTGATACATTTGCACATAGTTTGTTTTAAGGTATTAAATACACCACATAGACATTGATTTTAATAATTGAGTGTCAATAGTACTTGATATAATTGAGCACCAAATCAGTATATTAGATCCCAAGCCAGTTGCATTTTTCAGCTATAAAAAGCTACAATCCAGTGTCCTCCTTCAATCACCATGCTTGTTGAACTCATTGAGGCGCTGGTGGGCTGCCAGCTTGTGTCATGGCAGTGTCATGCACTATTCCACTTTGCATCGAGAGGGAATGAAGCCCAACACAGTTGGACCTGGTCTTTCTGTTATGATGATATAATCTCTTACGTAATCAGATATGGAGAAAATGCCAGCTGGAGAAGCTTTTTTTTTTTTAATCTGTGATGCCACCCTGTTCACCAGGGGAAATAAAAGTTCTCTCTCTCTCTCACTCATTTTCTATCCGTCTTGTTTATGTCTATCTCAATCTGCTGTCCTAATATCATGCTTTCCATGTGCTTAGTGCTTATTTTTGTCATCAGATTAATGGTAGGCTGGAGATTGAGCCAATTCCGGAGGAGTCAGATGCCAAATGTATTTGCATATTATTTCCATGCTTACACCGGTAGCACTTAAGATCGTAAAGCTGACAGAAACTGATACGTTAGGCGAAAAAAGACCCTGCATACCAAAGCAGAAAATACAAACTGATTGATTAGCTTGTGCTACAGTCGTGTTCTCAAGCTAACGGCTAAATGCTTAGGAAAACAAAATGCTGGGAAGTATTAATGCATTCATGTCCTTTTAGTTTCCAGAGAATTGACTTAGTCATATTTGCTAGTATAAGTCAGGACTTGTTGTCTTTTGACAAGTTTCTATGAATTATACAAATTAGGTTAGATCAAAGGTGCATAGGTTGTTGTGACATCATCCATATATGACTGTGATCTACAGTATATGACATTTATTAGTATGAGAAGGGCATCAATTGGAAAGATGAGCAATATATTTGGACTTTACAGAGCTCAGTTTCAGTACATGCACAGGCAAACTTTAAGGTTTTTGCAAGTTGATTCAAAGCCACAGGCAACATACTTCAGAAGTTCTGAATAGTTTTTCCTGACAAAAATACTTCATATATCCACAACCTAAATTGTACTGTCTGAACTTTTTCTGAACTGACATATGTGTTTTAGTGATTCCAGGTAGGCAACCATGTTTGGTGTGCATTTAAACACTTTAGAACCCCTTAATTCAAATCTCTCTAACATACTGTTGTTTCTATTTGGCCAGACTTGGCACTAAATAACATTAGTGCTAAAGATGATCAGGATTGCTAAAATCACTAGACTTACATGTAGCTTGCGTGTCTTGGCTGCTCGGGTTGCTCATGATTATTCATTAGAGAGGTTCATCTTTTGTGCTCTGACCTTTACTTTATTTGTCCTGCTGCTCTTGTTTATTCCTTTTTCCATTCCAATTTCGTAGTTTCTACCAAAGTAAATGGAAAAAAAAGTATAATTATGACCACAACTAAACTAAATACACAGTTGTGCTGCTTAATATTTTTGTGGTAACAGGTAATAACTTTTTTCAGGATTCATTGATGAATAGAAAGTTCACAAGAACAGCTTATTATATATATTAATATATGTTATATATATTATATATATATATATATTATTATATATTTTTTGTATTTTTTTTTTATTTGCTTTTTCTTTTTTTTTTTTCTTTTGAACCTGGTTACCTAGAACCTGGAAATCTGTATATTCTAAAAAAAATGATAATGGGCTATAATAATATAGTAAACTCCCCAAAACATGAATAAATATTAAAAGAGCTGATATAAAATGTAATCCTATTCCCTATTTAAGTTTAATATCTTGCAGTATACCTTAACATTTGACTATTTGTTTCACTGTGTTTGTCTGTTTTAATGAAAATTCAAGTTGAAAATAGTTTCCATTGACCTTTAGACCTTTGATTGGAGGCATGGATCTGTCTGGCTATTTTATGAGTTGAGCAATTCTACTGGAAGTTTCACATACGCCAATAGAAGTCGTTTTTTCCATTGGCAGACAGGTGATGTTGAAAAGTACGTTTAAAAGCTTTGCCTCAAGGTCTATGTCATGTTGTAAACATACAAAAATGACCTATAAAACTAGTAGGAAAATTCCCACACTAAGAGATACTGCTCTTTTACATGGTCCTTTGCATGTAAAATGTAGAAAGTGGCAGTTTGATGACCGCCATATTTTTAATTGGTAGGCAGTTGGTTGCAAAACCTCATGAAATATAGACAGTGCCTTTTTTATAGTAACTACTGTATGAGTTGAACTGATCTGAATTGCTCCTGTTCTCTAAAATGATAAGAATCACTGAAGGAACTTATGATTGAGAAAGTGTTGAAAGATGTACGGAGCCTGAGGGAGTAAAAAAGAAAAAGAAAATACAGTACTTCAATGATTTTGCATTCGCACGCAAAATGCTTGTTCCCCCAAGAAACTTTGCATTCACTTGCAAAAAGCAAAGTTTCTCAGGGGAACGGAAACTTTGTTCCAGGAAAAATATTGAAATAAAAATAATGAAATCTGATCTGAACAAACAAACAAACATTGTGTATGGATCATATTCAAAAAGAATAGGCATATTTTTTTTCTCTGGTTTATAAGCACGTTTTCCAAATGAATATGTCTCGTTTTGTCCAGTGTCTGTTTCATTGTTATAGTCCCACATGAACATGATCTTATATTTATACTGTAAACACAGACGGCTCATTAGCACGTGAGAATCAATTACAGTTGTATCTGCTCAGAGTATCTTTATCTCACTCTATCTGCTCTCCTCAACAACCTGTATTTTACCATACAACATTAGCAAATTAAGTCTGTCATTTTTTATTTGCTCATGCACATTTTTATGTGTAATAGATGCATTTTGTATAAACATCTTCAACTGTATTTCCCCCATCTATTAAATGATTATTTACGAATTATTTCTTTCTTATCTCTCACTGACAGATCTAAGGTGTTTAGAAGCCATCAGGGACAATGAGGAACTCTGGGGCCGTGCTGATCTGGACCTTTATTGCCAATTTAATATCACAAGCAGCAGGTGAGCAGGGTTATTGCTTATGCAACCTACAAAACAAAACATCTTCACACATACACTATCATTCAAAAGTTTGGGGTCTGTAAGATTTTGTAAAGAAGAGAATGTTTTAGCCTGTAATGATGCATTTAATTGACCAAAATATATCTATTTCATATAAAGGCTTTTATTTTAAGATTTTTATTCATCATTATTCATTCAAAAAAATCAGTTTTCAAAAAAAAATGTAAACAGCACAACTGTTTTCAACATTGATAATAACAAGAAATGTTTTTTTCAGTGTCACATGATCCTTCAGAAATCATTCTAATATGCTAGTAATGATGCTGAAAATTCAGCTTTGCATCACAGAAATAAATTACATTTTAAAATATATTCAAACAGAAAACAGTTCTTTTAAATTGTAATACTATTTCACAATATTACTGATTATACTGTATTTTTAATTAAATAAATCAGCCTTGGTGAGCATAAGAGACTTATTTCAAAAACATAAAAAAAAATCTTCACCCAAGTTTTCGTTAGTTGGACTGTTTTTTTGCACTTTTAATATTTAACATATCCTATAGTATATGCATTTACTATGTATACATACTATATTTACATTTATTCATTTAGCTGACGCTTTTATCCAAAGCGACTTACAATTGCTATATATGTCAGAGGTCGCACGCCTCTGGAGCAACTAGGGGTTAAGTGTCTTGCTCAGGCACACATTGTGTCTCACAGTGGATTCGAACCCGGGCCTCATGGCATGTGTCTTATCCACTGCGCCATCACCACCCCATCTTGATTTATTGGTTCTCTACAAGTGTATATTCGTGAACAGTGTATCATTAATGCAAAGCAAAGCAAATCCTTCATTTTCCCATTCCATTTAATGTGATAATTTACATACAAATAGTCTTGCATACAGAAAAATATCTATTTTACAAAATGTAAAACTTGGAATGAAATTCGAGATAGACTTTTCTTCCCTATAGAATTCGAGATAGACTTTTCTTCCCTATTGTGATGTGTATTAGAGTGAAATGGCTTCTTGAACAAGAAAAAAATGTAGTCCTCGCATCATCGGAAAAAAGAAGCAAAATAAAGTTGTGTGAAAAAGTTATTTTGATTAAAGATTACAAGTGCACATTTATTAAAAAAATTAATTGTTCACGAATAAATTATTTATAATAAAAAATGCAATATTCCATAAAAATAATAATTGAGATTTTCATATGTGTTTTTATAATTGGGTTGAATAAAATAAAGCCTGTGGGATACATAACTTGACTGTACTTTGACATTTTGTGCTTCAACTTAAATTACACACACCCATAGCGAAAAGTCATGTTCATTTTTGAAAACGTATGTTTTTAAAAAAGTAACTAGAAAAGCTTGGGTTGTGAGTGTGTGCAGTGTATGTCGTAACACAAAATGTCATAGTAGCATATCGTCAAGTTAAGTTTACCACAGACTTGAAAAAAAAAAAAACATTGTAAAAAGCCCATAGGAAAATCTTGAAGGAACAAACGGCGAATTAGACTTCCGGATTCTCTATGCACTCTAAATGGGCACAATATATATCCACAGGTGTCAGTTCCCCAGGCAAACCCAGACTCACAAGCTGTCGCTCTCCAGAGAAGGAGACCTTCACCTGCTGGTGGGAGCCTGGAGATGACGGGGGTCTGCCAACCATCTACGCCCTCTACTACCGTCTAGAAAAGTTAGTCTCGATTCTAAAGCATTTCCTTTCTAGCCTCAGTGTTTAATGAGCATCTTTTCTTTGTCTTGCCCTTTCCTCTCCAGTAATGAGTGGTTTAAAGTAGATATTTTCTGCCATGTGTTTATATGTCTGTTTCTGAGCTCATATGGGAAATAATCAGAAAGATATACATGACTTGCTTTCAGTCAACACAAACGTGCCCACACACCCTGCCAAATATAATTTACTCCGATTTTCACCAGAGCAGATCCATGAAGTGTTATGCCAACATTATGGCTTTGAGATTCGGCAAGAACTGTAAACAAACAGATCAAACCTACAGTAATACCATGTAATGCCACACCAAGTGGAGTTCGTAGAATTCATGTTCGTACAGTTCTCACGTGAAGAATGTGCTGAATTCTAATATTTCAAGGGTGCAGTATGAAACGAGCTTGTGATGTTGTTGGGATACATTTACAAAAAAAAATCATACACCCCTGCAGGGAAGATGAATTGTCAATATTTTTGGTCCATTTTCCCAGAAAGGCTGTACATTTACTGCAATAAAAGGTTTATTTTGTCAACTTTAAGGAGTACACTACTACACTACTGTTCTAAAGTTTGGGGTCGGTACGATTGTTGTAATGTTTTTGAAATAAGTCTCTAATGCTTACCAAGGCTGCATTTATTTAATAAACAATGTATTAAAAACAGTAATATTGTGAAATATTATTATAATTTAAAATAACTGTTTTATTTTTTATTTTCAAATGTAATTTTATTCCTATTATCCTATGATAATGCAAAAGTACTTGTCACTTTTAATCAATTTTTAAAATAAATTATCTCTTAAATATATATATATAATATATATATATTATTGACCCAAAGCTTTGAATTGTAGTTTAGATTAGTATCAAAGCTAATAAACATAGACTAAACACTGAGAAACTAACTTTCTTTTTGGCCCAAACATACAGTAAATGAAAAGTACACTGATGGTAACGTCATGAGTTTTAAGTATTATGGTTGTCACATTTATCATCAAAATATTGTTTTCAGTTTTGGATGTGCATGTTGTCACAGTGTTCAGACACAAACTAGCTGTAGAATGTATTTTTATTCTGGTGTCTGTATCATTTCAGTTATTAACATCTGTCTGTTGATATCTCTCATATTCAGCTCCGAGACGGTCTACGAGTGCCCGGATTACAGAACCGCGGGCGAGAACTCGTGTTTCTTCAACAAAAATAACACGTCGCTTTGGGTCAACTATAACATCACCGTGGTGGCCACTAACGCCCTGGGGAAGAATATTTCAGAGCCTGTGGAGGTGGACGTGGCCTATATAGGTATTCTTATACTGTATGTTGTCATCTGTTCTGTCACGTTATGTTCTTTCCTGCATAATGTGTCATTAGTTTGTAATTTGGTTTATTAGTGCACATTGGATGTTACAGAACGCTGTTGCAGATTTTATTGCGGTGGAGTCATCAATGAGAGGAATGTTATTGCTGCCCGTCTGGAATCACTGTTGCAAAAGAACATTATTCTGTTGTTTGGGTCATAAAATATTACACACAGTTTCCGTCTGTCACATGTTCTCTCCCGCATTAAGCTAAAAGGGTCATTTTTACCAATCTAATTTATTTTATGGGTTTATTTTTAGTTCCTGCACAATTTGACATGTCAAGTTCTTTTGATCTTAACAATTTGTGCAGTCCAATTCCTTCTTATCATTAACTCATATGTACAACTATAACTGAGACTAAACTTTAACTAAGTTTTTTATTTATGCTGAAGGGGCGAAACACTCATTCACAATATGAAGCACACTTTCTGTTCTTTCTTTCATCCTCCTTCAGCAAGTTTTCAGGTTTGTGTGCAAAGGTCACTTAGGTTGACCTTATTAGGTGTCAACTAGCTTTTTACTCTCAATCTGGAAGAAACTAGTTTTCTAAGTTATTGCTGAATGTACTGAATTTGAAATCAATAGTTCACCCAATGAACATTATGTCATCATTTACTCACCCTCATGTCGTTCAAACCTGCATGACATTTTTGTTACACAAAAATATCAGAGCTACCCTTTTCTGTATAATCAGTAAAAGTTACTAGGGGCTGTCAAACTCCAAAACTGGTTTGTAATATAAGCAAATGAGATTTGAAAGCTACAGTAAAGGGCAAGATTTTCAGTGAATGATGCAAATCTCTGCCTGTTCCTCATACAAAGTGATTATATGGCTTTAAAAGCCATATTAAACTCTTTTTTCCCTAATATATTGAAATTCTGCAATATATTACATGTAGGGCTAGATTTACTAAACCTGGCAATTTAGCATGAAAGCATAAAAGCAAAAAAGCTCAGATGGGAGTGGAAAATCTACCAAGAGCAGCACATATTATCGTCTGATTTAAGACATGCTTTTTTGAGGTGTTAAATAATGGCTCAAATACCAGTAAATTGACTAGTGAGATCCTTAGTAAATCACCTTGAATTCTTCTTGTGAATACTCTCCTCCCATAAATTTTGCGTCTGAAAGGGAAACTCCAACAAATGCATATGCAATAAGGTCAGCTGCAAAAAATAACCCTGTCCATGCCTTTTCAGCGCTAAGTTTTCACTGCGTGTCTTAAAGGTGCTCTAAGTGGTCACACATTTTTTAGGCCAAAACATTTTTTAGTGACATACAGCAAACATCTCCTCACTATCCGCTAGCTGCCTGTCCCCTGAACACACTGTAAAAAGACGCGGTCTCTGCAGACACCCCAGGCTCCACAAACGGCAACAAAACCAAACTGGGCTAACCCGCGCCACGAAACATAACAAACTATTCCAGCCAATAACCGACCTGAAGGATTTGGGGGTGTGTTTGGGGGGTTAGTGCACGGATGAGGGGGAGGGAGGGTCTAGCTAGCCTCCGTTTTGTTTGACAATAGTTCGAACGTCAACAAGAAGTGACGTCACCCAACATCGCTTAGAGCACCTTTAAGTAAATCTTGACAGTAGTTCTGTAAATAAGGCTTTGCGCTAGCGCAAGCTGTTCGTAATTCTGGCCCTTTGTGTCTGACATGAGGGTGAGTAAAAATTGACAGAATGACAGAATTTTCATTTTTGGGTGAACTATCTCTTTACATTCAAAATGGTGTGATGTACTAGCCTGGATACCAGCCCGAATCCCGCCCACAACATTATTTGGTCGGGAAGGTCGGTCTGGATCCATTAAGGAGTAATTATGATCGGTTCAGAAATCGTCGGGCCAATCAAATTGCCAGGGCGGGCTTTATACGATGATGGACAGATGATCTGCAGTTACGTAATCATCACGTCATCAAAGGTATTTCTTTCAAAAATGCTTTTCGTGTATGCAAGTAATCCGCGAATCCTTAAATTAAATCGTTAACACTCATTATTTTTTCAAATACTTTTTCCAGAGTGCGTGCAGTTGAGTTCTGTTGACAACTATGCGTCGCTTAACATACGTCACTTACTGCGTTGCTCTGATTGGTTGTAGGTCTATCCAATTGAGGTCAGAGTTGTTGTTTTTCCTGGTTCGGTTAAGACACGCCTCATAATCAAAGCCGTATGGAGCAGTATCAGACTCACATTCTGACTAGAATATGAGTATGACGAAGTCAGGCTAGTGATGTACACTACCATTCAAAAGTTTTAAGTCGTTTTTTTTTTTTTATTATTAATACTTTTATGCAGAGGTGGAAAGTAACGAATTACATTTACTCGCGTTACTGTAATTGAGTAGTTTTTTTGTGTACTTCTACTTTTTTAAGTAGTTTTTAAAATCTGTAATTTTACTTTTACTTAAGTATGTTTTGTTTGAAGTATTGTAATTCGCTACATTTTAAAACATATCCGTTACTGAGTAAAAAAAAAAAAAAAGCTTTGGGTGAAAACATCGCGCTGCGGAAACTACAGCATTATTGATTGAAGGGCGGGAGAACAGACGCGCTAAAATCACAAAACAATATGGAGAAGCTGACGGACAAGACAGACAGTGATGCGGACCCAACTGACAGACAGACAGAGATGCAGACCCAGCTGAACGTGAAATGCTGTCAAAATCTCACTCGCACACATACCGGTATGTGAAAGCCCTGGTCAGGGAATAGCCTTGCAGATGTCACGTAAAACACGCAAACTGGTAGATGTATGGATGAAAAAATCGATTCATTGTACAGTAAAGCTGTACAATAAATAAAATCGTGACATGATCTGTGAATATTAAAGCACAAAAGACTGCTATGCAGCTATATAATCTGCTAGTTCTGCGTGTCTCTGTGTAAATGAGCTGTGCAGTTTCGTCTACGTACTACTCCATACATACATATACATACATACACACGTGTGCGTACACACATTTAGTCATGTACTAACCAGGAGGTAGGGTTTTAAGAGAATTGAAGTAAGCTATAAAGGGATGCCATTTACTGAAGGGGCTACTTTTTCGAGAACTTCTTACTTTTTCCAGTTTCAGAAAAAACATGGTATCCACTAACCATTGGGAGGTTGTTGGAGGCTTATTAGATTTCCAGTGGAGCAAAATACGGCGCCTAGCTAACAGGGAGGTAAAAGATATAACGTCCAGTTGTTTGGAATTAAACTGAGACCAGATTTTTGGTACACCAAAAATTGCTATGGTGGGACAAACATCAATTCTAATTTTTAACACTTTAGACATAATTGTAAAATAACTGACCCAAAACTTTTGCAACCTAGGACAAGTAAAAAACATATGACTCAAATTGCACAAAGGTGCATGACATCTGTCACATCTGTCTTCAACATTAGGGAATATTTCAGATAGCCTGGCCTTAGAAAAATGAATTCTGTATAGTACTTTAAATTGTATGAGACCAAGACGTGCACAAATTGTACTAGAACGTATTCTGTCCAGAGCGCCTGCCCACCAGTCCTCTTCAAAACTTTCCCCCAACTCCCCCTCCCACGCTCTTTTAATTCTGTCAATAGAGCAATCACTTAGACCCAAAAGACAACCATAAATTCTTGAAATTTGTGACTTGTGATACGGATTGAGTTGCAGAAACTCTTCCCAAACTAGCAACGGGGGCAAAGATGGGAACCCAGAAAATAAGGTAGCAGAACAGTGTCTAATCTGCAAAAAACGATAGTGGGACTCTAACAACTCCAAATCAGAGGATAACTGTACATAACTACAAAATGTACCATCTCTATACAGGTCTCGAAAACATCTCAAGCCTTTTGCGTGCCACTGCTTAAATACCGGATCAGAAAGAGATGGAGGAAATATATGATTTTCCAATAGTGGCATCAATGTTGAGGCAGAGTTGAATTTAAAGTGTCGCCTAAATTGGCACCAGATACGAAGTGTAGATACAACAACTGGGTTATTTGTCAGTGACGCCGAAGAAACATTACAGGATAAGGGTGAAGTAAGCAAAGCCAATGGAGAGGTAGATATACATGAGTTTGCTTCCAATCTGCACCATGTTGTAGTGGACGAACTAAGCCAAAATGTAATCTTGTGAATGTTTACTGACCAATAATAAAACGTAAAATTAGGTAAAGAGAGCCCACCATTCAGATGACATCTCTGAAGCAACGATTTCCGAATTCGGGGCACTTTACCACCCCACAAGAATTCAGTCACAATCTGGTCAATAGATTTAAAAAACTTTTTAGGAAGAAACAGAGGAATGCACTGAAAAGCGAAAAGAAACTTAGGCAACACGTTCATTTTCACTACATTAATCCGACCTATCAATGATAGAGGCAGATTGCTCCACCGCTGAAAATCAGACTTGGCCTGTTCTAACAGAGGGGTGAAATTGCCAGATACAAGAGAGGACATAGAATGAGTGATATTGATGCCAAGGTATCTAAATCCTGTTCTGCTTAGTTTAAATGGAACATCTGACTGCAAAAGACCCATAGCCAATGCATTAATCGGGAAACACTCACTTTTGTGGAGATTTATTTTATATCCAGAAAAAGAGCCAAATTTTTGCAACGTGGATAAAATAACTGGAAAATTTGGAATTGGATTGGAGACATATAATAATAGATCATCAGCATACAGTGATAATTTAATTTCAATGCCTGACCTCACCACTCCCTGCAATAACGGGGAGGACCTCAAAGCAATCGATAACGGTTCAATGGCCAGGGCAAAAAGCAAAGGGGAAAGTGGGCACCCTTGTCGTGTTCCACGTCCAAGCCTAAAATAGGTGGATCTATTGTCATTGGTGTGCACACTCGCCTGAGGTGAAGCATATAAAAGACGTATCCAATTTATAAATTTATCTCCAAATCCAAATTTTTGAAGCACAGTGAAAAGATACTCCCACTCTACACGATCAAATGCTTTTTTCAGCATCAAGAGAAATAACAACCTCAGGTGTCTTGGCAGAATGTTTAAGATTAATTATATTTAAAAGAGTACGGACATTAAAAAATAACTGTCTCCCCTGATGAACCCTGTTTGCTCCTCAGATATAATCTTTGGAAGTATGTTTTCAATACGAGATGCCAACACTTTGGCCAAGATCTTGGCATCCACATTCTGTAAGGAAAGGGGCCTGTAAGAACCACATAGCTTAGGATCCTTATCCCTTTTAAGCAACAGAATTATGGACGCTTGTGTAAGTGTTTCTGGTAGGAAACCACGCTCTAAAGATTCCGTATAGACTGACAGAAGTAATGGGGATAATTTGTTCTGAAATTTTTTAAAAAACTCGACTGGAAAACCATCGGGCCCAGGAGCTTTATTACCTTGCATCCTTTTAATTGCTTGATTAATTTCGTTTGCGTCGATAGGTGCTTCGACATCCCCAGCGACAGCTGAATCAATCGCGGTAAAATTTAAGTTCTGCAAAAAGGCATTCATATCATGGGCATCAGACGGAGATTCAGAAGTATATAACAATGAATAAAAAGACTTGAAGGTGGCATTAATACCTTCAGGTTCAGATATCAAATTACCAGATAGGTCCTGAATCTGTGGAATCAAACGGCTAGCTGCTTGACGTCTTAACTTATGAGCTAAGAGGCGACCAGCTTTATCACCATGTTCATAATAAGTACTACGAGAATGCAAAAGAAGCCGCTCAGCATCTTCAGTCAGAACGAGATCAAGTTCAGCTTGTAGATTGAGACGCTGTTTGAATTTATCTTGTGAAGGGGAATTGGCAAGCAGCTGATCAATTTGAAAAATATTTGAAGTGAGTTCACGTATCCTTATGTTGCGAACTCTCCTTGAGTGTGCGGAGTAAGAAATAATCTGTCCCCGAAGGTACGTCTACGTACTACTCAAGTACGCGACGCGCTCATGGTGTTTTCAGCATCGCACACACAATACGAGTAGCAGGGTTGCCAGGTCCCAGAAATATTTCAAGCCCAATGACAACTCAAAACCCGCCCAAATAGAATGAAAACTAGCCCAAATTTCCAGTGTCCAATCAGATTAGACAACGGCTGGATTCCCACAAAGGGCCTTAAAATAAACTTATACATAACTATATATATATATATATATATATATATATATATATATATATATATATATATATATATATATATATATATATATATATATATATATAAATTGTGTCCCTCTATATACAGGTGAAACTCGAAAAATTAGAATATCATGAACAAGTTATAATTTTGATGATTATGGTTTACGGCTTATGAAAACCCCAAATTCAAAAGCTTAGAAAATTAGAATATTACATGAAATAAATATATAAAAAAAAGGATTTTAAATGCAGAAATGTCAGCCCTCTGAGAAGTATAATCATGCATGTGTATAGTTATATATATATACAAAATATATTAGTTTCACCTTTTACTTTGAATTACTGAAATACATGAATTTTTGCACAATATTCTAATTTTTATATATAGCCTATAGTTGAAAATGAGAACTTGTTCTCAACCGATTAACCTGGTTAAATAAAAGTTAAACTGGTTATATATATATATATATATAATGTGTGTGTGTGTGTGTGTGTGTGTGTGTGTGTGTGTGTGTGTGTGTGTGTGAGTTTAAAGTTTTGGCCTTTTGTCTTACCCAAAATCTTAATATCACACACTGTGTTTTTTTTTTTAACACAATCTCATACAATAAAGGTCAAACAAGAACTCCTCTCTGATATTTTCTGACCGTAGTCACTTCCTAAATGATCAACAGTTGAAGTGCTTGAGTGACAAGCAACGTGGGCAGTCAGCTTCAACTCTGCCTCTTTCACAGCAACATTAGTTCTTAGAAAGGAACTTTGCCTGTGTCAAATAATGTTTTTTTTTTATGTTATTCAGTCGCAGCATACGCTACTAGATCACTGTGGTGAACTCTGATTTCACCTTTGCAATATTTGCAGAACGTTTTTCTATCATCATTTGGAACACTTCGTTTGTGACGTGATGATGCTATATTTGTGATGTTACGTCAAAAACACATGCGACGCGTCCACTCGCCCGCCGCAGCGGTTGTTGCCAAATATTCATTCCCGGGGATCAAACACCCACTAATAAACGGTTCCCTTTTAATTTTTTCTTTGTCTACAATTTAATTATTCTTTTTTTTTTTGCGGCCGCAGTACATAATATAGCCCAAAAAACCGCAACCCGCAACTCCGTAATTTTTCCCGCAACTCTTTTTTTAAAATAGCCCAATTGTGCGGGAAAACCGCCACCCTGGCAACATTGACGAGTAGCCTAGCCTACATGGATACATGAACATTTCCATGAACATCGCCTAATAAGCATTTTCGTAATTTTATTTGAATGGAAAAAAAACATTGTCAAATACACTCTGAAACAGGACTTACACCGTCAAAATAAAAGTTCGGTTTTACTAGCAGAAATTATCACAGATATAGGCCTACAGTATTACTATTTTAGGCCTACAATAGAATTTACTTCTCATAATAATATTAACATTAACAGAATAAACAACAACAACAATGAAAATAATAAGGAATATATATTGTTTGTGCATGGTTTGAGTACATCTGTTTTGCAGCACTTTGCCAAAAACTAAAATGATAAAACACCTTTGCTAAACTTTTATTTGATTACCACCGTTTTTGATAAATCTATATTTGTATTAAATCATAAAAAAGAAAACAATTCTGAATAAAAAAACATTTCATAGAACTCAATTGTTTTTAAACATTAAAGGATTAGTTCACTTTTAACAAAAACTTTTGCTGATAGTTTACTCACCCCCATGTCATCCAAGATGTCCATGTCTTTCTTTCTTCAGTCGAAAAGAAATTAAGGTTTTTGATGAAAACATTCTAGGATTTTTCTCCATATAATGGACTTCAATGGGACCCAAAACAGTTTCAGTGCCGCTTCAAATGGCTTTAAACGACAACAGACGATGCATAAGGGTCTTATCTTGCGAAACGATCGGTCATTTCTAAAATAAATAAAAAAACTGTAAGTTTTATGCGCGGTCGTGACTCTCCTGTTCGAACTCGTTCATCATAATGAACGAGTCTTTTTTCGAGTCATTTCGTTCATTTAACAAACAAAATGACTCGAAAAAAGACTCGTTCATTTTGATGAACGAGTTCGAACAGGAGAGTCACGGCCGCGCATTACGGAACAGAGTAAGGCATAAAACTTACAGTTTTTTTATTTATTTTAGAAATGACCGATCGTTTCGCAAGATAAGACCCTTATGCATTGTCTGGTGTTGTTTAAAGTCCTTTGAAGCTGCACTGAAACTGTTATTTGGACCTTGAACCGTTTGGCACCCAGTGTATTACATTATATGGAGAAAAATCCTGGAATGTTTTCATCAAAAACCTTAATTTCTTTTCGACTGAAGAAAGAAAGACATGGACATCTTGGATGACATGGGGGTGAGTAAACTATCAGCAAAAGTTTTTTTAAAAGTGAACTAATCCTTTAATAAGTTATTAATGATATAAATAAGTTGTTCATCTAATTCCTAATCAATTATTAAAATTAGTTGATTAGATATGTTTTATTGAACAAATGTTTCAATTATTTAACTGTTATTTTAACTGATGGGAATAATAACCATAATTTAACAATACAATATAAACCGTGATATTTTCTGAGACGGTTATGTGAATCTCTCATAGGTTACAGCCCTTCAAAGGAGAGTCTCCCACCCCACCCCCGCTGTTAAAGTTACTCAGTAACTTTTACTCTGAGTAAATTTTAAATGAGCTACTTTTTACTTTTACTCGAGTAGATTTTTAGACCGGTACTTTTACTTGTAATTAAGTAAAGTTTTATTGAAGTAATAGTACTTTTACTTGAGTAGAAAATTTTAGTACTCTTTCCACCTCTGCTTTTATGCAGCGAGGACGCATCCAACTGATCAATAGGTGACAGCAAAGACTTTTACATGGTTACAAAATATTTCTATTTCAAATAAATGCTGTTCTACTAAACTTTCTGTTCATAGAAGAATCTGTCAATAAAAAAATGCCTCGCGGTTTTATATCACGGGATCATATTATCACATTAGTAGGTTTACCTCTTGTATATTTTGCTTATCCTATCCTGTCCTCTCTATTTCACCCACAGTTCAACCAAACACTCCAGAGAACGTCACAGCAGTAGTTGAATATAAAGACCAGGGTAAAAGTCCTTTTGTAAAAGTGACCTGGGAGAAACCACAAACCGCAGACACCCGCTCAGGGTGGATCACGCTACTTTACCAGCTACGAGTCAAACAAGAAAAAGATAAAGAATGGGAGGTGGGTTGACAAACAAATCTGTGCATCTCCTTTAGAAAGTGTTTGATTACCGATTAGTCTAGATTTATTACCTTGTTTGCACTGGACTATTTAGATTTGAGCCACCTAGAGGAAACAACTAGAATGCAGTTTGCCATCTTCACAACATACATGCTTGTTTCCTTGATATGATGGACTGGTATTACCATCTTACTTGTTGAATGTGAGCTTTTTTAAATATTAACAAACAGACTAGAAAATAGTTAACAGTTGTTTGTTTGTGACTTTTTCCGAGATCTTAAATGAACGGAACGCAGTCGGACAGTCAGTCGACATTAAATCAGCTGTTACACAAAGCAGTTTAATCATTGACTGTCCCAGCCTGGGTTTATGTCTTCATTAGTCCGCAGAAACCTGAGGGAGGCTAGATATGCAGAACAACAGGGACTAGATCAAACCAGATTTGTTTGTTTTTTTACCCCAAAGGCTGTGCTTCAGTAAGAAAGAGGCATGAACAATAATGATTGCCTAGTGACAGAGTAACCTGAGAGCAATAGTATTGGCTCTATGAACTGAGGCAACACATGTAACTGACGAGCATTGCTGATGCTGCGATTGTCTTGATTTTAAGAGTTAATAGCATAAACATTTAATCTGAATTCAACCAACAACATATCAACATATTTTGTTAATTTTATTATTGACATTTTATTAATACAAACATGAAGAAAGTTATTATTAATAGTTGAATATATTTTCATATTGATTAGTGATCTTAAGTGTTCTCTTTCTGTGTGTGTAGGAGTATGATGCTGGCTTGCAGAAGTACTATAATGTGTTCAGTCTTTACCCTGATAAAGAATACATGGTGCAGGTGCGATGTAAACCTGATCATGGCTTCTGGAGTGAGTGGACCCAAAGCAGCTACGTCAAAATGCCTGACTGTAAGTATTTTTTCTTTTCATTTTTTAAAGTAAACTTGGTTATTATAAATGTATTTAGGGAAAGTGTTTTTGTTCCCAAAATGCGAAGATAGATAGATAGATAGATAGATAGATAGATAGATAGATAGATAGATAGATAGATAGACACATTTTTTAAAGAAGTCTTATATACTTGATGCTGCATGCTGCATTTATCTGATTAAAAAAAACTGTAATATTGTGAAATATTATTACAATTTAAAACAACTGTTCTTATTATTATCAATGTTGGAAGCTTAATGCATTTTATTTGATGAATAGAAAGTTCCAGAGAACAGCATGTATTTGAAATAGAAATATTTTGTAACATTATAAATGTCTTTACTAACACTTTAAGTTGATTAAGATCAATTTAATGCATACTTGCTGAATTAAAAATAGAATTTTTTATAATTATTTAATTTTTTTTAAAGATCTTACTTACCCCAAACATTTAAATGGTAGTTTATCACTGTTTACACAAAAACAGTGTTTTGTCCGCACAACTATTTTCAACATTGATAATAATAAGAAGAAATGTTCAGCTTTGCCATCACATAAATAAATTACATTTTAAAATATTTATAAGAACATTTCATTTAAAATGTAAGAATATTTAGCAAAATTCCTGTTTTTAAATGCAGCTTTTGTGGGTATTTTAAAACAATGGGCTTTTTGAAACAATAAAAATATGAATTATTCCCAACGTTTGACACTCTGTGTATATTATTTGTATTTGTATTTATTTATGTTTATATCAATTTAATTGTTTTCTACATTATGCAAATCTAATACAACTTTTACAAATTAAATTCAGCATATCAGCATAACAATTGGAGTTGAAAGCTACAATTATTATTATTTACAGACATTATTTTCTAGTTTAATCTTGAAGCCTATTAAATGATCATCCAGCACCGCCAGAGAGCCGTTTCAGGACCATAGTATGTTCTCCCGCCGAGCCTGAAAACAAATCTGTTCTACGCATATGTATCTAACAGAGCAGAGTCAGACAATTCTAGAGGGAGAACCAACAGGCTTTCAGTTTCTCCAGGGAGTTATGACCTCATCTTTACCCGGCTAGCACAACCTCCGCCACGCATGTTTTTGAGCTGCAGCTCCTGTTGGGCCTCAGTTGCCCTGGAGCTTCCGTGGAAAGTCGGGCCCGGTGGGAGTCGCACCTGACGACGGCAAGCATGAAATAGAGCAAAATGAGTCAGAGATCAGCCTGTTTCCAGCTCACAGCATTTTCACATACCACACTGTTCCAATTAGCTTATTTTGAGAGTTTTTTCAAAGTATTTTTGGTTATTTTTTTAAATGCAGTGACCCAATTTTTACCCTGTGTTTATCCTGTTCTTTTTCGAATTTGGTAGTACTGTTTGTGTCACCGCAATCTAGTGTCATAAGTAGAAAACAAATTGCAGTGGAGATGCAATCTATTCATCACCATTTCCTGTTTTTGTGTTTGTGCTGTATAGATATACCCAGAGAGCGTTCGCTGTGGATCATAATCACGGTTTTCTCAGTCTTCTTCATCCTCATCCTCACCTGGACACTAAACGTAAATAGAAACAGGTGCGTTTTTGAGCATGAAACATTTCCACCACTTAGCCCTAATTATTTATTTATTTATTTATTTTAGGGCTGGGAAAAAATTAATCGCGATTAATCGCATCCAAAATAAAAGTTTTGTTTACATCAAATATGTGTGTGTAGTGTGTATAATTATTTTGTTATATAAATACACACACATGCGTGTATATATTTAAGAAAAATGTGTTATTAATTTAAAAAATATGTATATTTATATATAATATAAATTATGTATAAATATATATACAGTATATACATGCAACATTTTTCTTAAATATATACATGCATATGTGTGTATTTATATAGGCTATACAAAATAATTATACACACTATACACACATATTTTATGTAAAAAAAACTTTTATTTTGGATGCGATTAATCGCGATAATTTTTTTCCCAGCCCTAATTTATTTTTTTATTTTTTTATATATATATATTTTTTATTATTATTTATTTATTTATTATTTTTTTTTTTACTTTATTTTAAATGTACGGAGCCCCTAAAGGGACATGGTGGAGAAAAAAAATTATTTGGCAATGGTTTTGCGTTCTCTCGCAAATGCTTTGCGTTCCCCGAGAAACTTTGCTTTCGCTCGCAAAGAACACAAAAGTTTTGCTGGTGAACGCAAAAGCACTGCCAAATTAATTTTCCTCCCATCTCATATTTTTTTTTCTTGACCATGTCCCTATAGGGATATTATGTATTGTTTTTGTTCACAGATATATTTCGCTGGTTGAGATCTCATCTATTTAGTTCTGCATTTTATTCTGTTTTTATCCTGGCAAATACCTATTAGTGTGATTGAAATCAAATTTGCTCTGGCTATTTATACACAATGTTCTTGCTGACAAATACTTATTATGTAGGATTAAACTGCCATTAGAGGATTGATCCAGATTTTGCAGTACCTCACTTCACTCTCAAATGTAGTTTTTAGGCCAGTTTCTCTCAACGTAGATTTAAATAGACAAAAGATAGACTAATTACGTGGTCAAATAATGTGAGGGATTCTCAATAGTACAAGGACAAACGGGATCCAAAATTAATCTCATAATCCTGTCGGGACACGTGGAAGCTTTTGTTCCGTATTGTAGATAAATCCCTTTTCAGTATCCATAGTGCTTATATTATGATCATGCATGAAAAGCATTTGTTGATAGACATTGTTCTTAACCATGCATTAACAAAGAAATGAAGACCAATTACTACCTTAGGAAAATATAATAATTGTTAATCTAAATAAATCATCCAAAATGAGTACATTGTTCTTCAAAGGTTAAATACATTTTAGTAGATAAAGTTGAGAGCAAAATGTTGAGTTCAATATAAATGTTTAGAATCTGACTGTTTTTTTTTCTTTCCCAAAAATATGTGTATTCAGTGTGAAGCTTTGTTTGCTGCCTCCTGTTCCTGGACCGAAAATCAAAGGATTCGACAAACATCTGCTCAAGGTAATAAAACGATCACTCATGGAACTCAGAAGAGCCTGTTTCCAAATCATCTTTGAAAGTTAGCTTTAAAGATAGACTCTTTAAGATAGATTGAATGTGTTTGTTGTAACGCCAGACAGCAAAGATTGAATGCTAAGTATTGTGTTATGCAACCATTAAAAGTTAAATCAATTTAAGTTGCATTTATTTCTATTGCAGATATAAATATAAATGTATATACAATACAGATTGTGTCAAAGCAGCTTCACAGTAATAAACAGGAAAATTAACTTTTTACCGTTGCAGAATTCATCAATTATGAAACAAATTTAATTTCAGCTGTAATACAATACTCTACATATGCTAATAGTGTCATTCATCTCAATCTAGTTCAGCATTGATTCATTCAGTTCAATAACAGTGTTGATGTTGCAAAGTTAATCAATTATGAAATGAGTTCAATTTAGCTATAATATTTAAAAAAAAACAAAAAAAAACGTGACAGTTCGGCCACCATCGAGGAAATGCCATATGTTTTTTAAACTTTTTTAAAGTTGAATTTATTTAAAGTGTACCTATCATGGAATTTTGAAAATTACCTTTCATGTAGTGTGTAACATAGATCTAAGTGAACAAAAACATCCTGCAAAGTTTTAAATATGAAAGTTCACCGTATACAAAGTTATTGTCTCTCAAAAGTAAGAGTCGACTCTGAGTCGCTGATATGAATCGATAGACAAACGATGCTTTCTCTCTAGCTTTCGTACGTCACTTGTACAAGTTATTTGAATTCGACACGCCCACTCAGTGCGCGCGCCGAGCAGACAGAGAAACCTGACAACATCATGTCGACGAGACTCTGTTCTGAAGTGCGAATCAAAAGCAAATTTTTTTTTTCACTGCCCAGGGACAAGCATGTGAAGACTCAGTGGCTAGAGTTTATATTTACAACTATACCACACAAGTATAGCCACCTTGAGCTGTGTTTGCGTTATATTAATGACGATCGCTTTATAAACACAAATGCTTTCAAGTGTGGATTCGCGAGTCGGCTGATACTGAAGGAAGGTTCAATACCAAGTTTATTTAGATCAGCTTCCTCCGAATCACAACCTGTAAGTACTATTAATAATTGTTGCTTTTATGTGTGTGTGTGTGTGTGTGTGTGTGTGTGTGTGTGTGTGTGTGTGTGTGTGTGTGTGTGTGTGTGTGTGTGTGTGTGTGTGTGTGTGTGTGTGTGTGTGTGTGTGTGTGTGAGTGCGTGTGTGTGTGTGTGTGTGAGAGAGTTACGCTCAGCAGCTTCTAGGTCTCCAATGTCATTTTTTTGTTTTTTGAAACATGTGAAATTATGTGAAGCGTATTGTAGTACTGCAGTGCTTTATCAATATGTTTAAGCTTTGGGCTAATGCAAAATATAACTGACTGCGTCATCTGACCAATCACCGCCGATTAGCGTCACACAAAGGAGGGGTTTGGACAAATGAGTCGTCAAACGAATCATTAGGGAGTCGGTGAGCAAATCAGGTAAAAATAAATGCATATTATACGACAACAAAAGTGTTTTTTTTGTCATTGCATGCATGTAAAACTGTTGTTGGTGACTCCCAGAACATTATTAGGAACATTTTAAATGCCATAATAGGTACCCTTTAAGAGTGAGTGCTGCACCTTTTCCTAACTTTCATGAAGTTTAGATTTTTTTTGGGTTGAACCTCCTCTTCTGTTGGTAGAGCACCATTTTTTTTTATAATTTTCAATTTAGCTAAGCAGCTCTACAGAAGGCAACAGTGTCATTATTCAGTTCAGTTCAGTTCAAAAACAGTGTAGATGTTACAAAGTTAGTGTCATTTTCCAGCTCAATTCAGTTCAAATTTTGTCAGTTCATAATAGTCTTTTAAATCCCGACTGAGGAAAACTTATTTTTTTCAAAAATCCATAATCTCTCAGAAGACAAATTGTAATAATCTTCATACCCCTTAAAATGTCTCACAAGTTCATTAAAGGGCACCTATTATGGCATTTAAAATGTTCCTAATATTGTTCTGGGAGTCCCCAACAACAGTTTTACATGCATGCAATGACAAAAAACACTTTTGTTGTCTTATAATATGCATTTATTTTTACCTGATTTGCTCACCGATTCCCTAATGATTCGTTCAATGACTCATTTTTCAAACCCCTCCTTTACGTGACGCTATCTGCAGTGATTGGTCAGATGACCCAGTCAGTTATTGTTTGCGTTAGCCCAACGCATAAACATTGATAAAGCACTGCAGTACTACAATACGCTCTATTCTTTATGACAACTCCAATAACAACGACAAATATTTCACATATTTAAAAAAAAAAAATACATTGGAGACCTAGAAGCTGCGCTTAGCGTAACTTACACAACACACACACACACACACACACACACACACACACACACACACACACACACATACTTATTGAGCATGCTACAAAACCCATTAAAGCAACAATTATTAATAATACTTACAGGTTGTGATTCGGAGGAGGAAGCTGATCCAAATAAACTTGGTACTGAACGTTCCTTCAGTATCAACCGGCTCGCGAATCCACACTTGAAAGCATTTATGTTTGTAAAGGAATCCTCATTAACATGACGCGAACACAGCTCAAGGTTCGGCTATACTTGTGTGGTATAGTTGTAAATATAAACTCTAGCCACTGATTCTTCACATGCTCGTCCCTGGGCAGTGAAAAAAGGTCGCATTTGATTCGCACTTAAGAACACAGTGTCGACATTACGTTTTCAAGTTTTCCCCAAAGACAGGTTTTCCCTGGTGTCTGCACGGCGCGGGCAATGAGTGGGCGCGTCCAATTTGATAATTTTTCGTCTTGACGTCACGACGAAAAGGAAAATGACTCATTAAAAACAATTCTTTAAATTGACTCAGAGTCGACTCGTACTTTTGAAAGACAATACCTTTTTTTACGGTGAACTTTCATATATAAAACTTTGCAGGATGTTTTCGTTCACTTAGATCTATGTTACACACTACATGAAAGGTAATTTTCAAAATTCAATAATAGGTGCCCTTTAATGGGAAAGCATGTGCTGAGGAAATAAAGGTTTTGATATCTTTTACATTATTTGAAGTGCATTTTTTGGCAGTTATTTAAAAAATAATGCTTTGCTTTCTTTACAGAGCGGAAAATCAGAGGAAGTTTTCAATTCTCTGGTGATCCAAGGTTTCCCTCCAACAACCGATTATGATGACTTACTGGTGGAGTACCTTGAGGTGTACGACAATGAGGAGCAAGAGCTGGTACTGGATGGTAAAGATCTATCAGAGGAATGCATGAAGTCCAAAAGCCCATCGGACTGCGACTCCGGCCGGGGCAGCTGCGACAGTCGCACCCTGCTTTTGGAGAAGTGCATGGAGGGCCGGGAAGGAGGCGGAAGCGATCAACACCAGTATAGCCAGCATGGAGAAACGAGCTGGGCTTCAACTGAAAGCAGTGAAAGCCAGGGCCCTGAGCCCAGTTCTCCAGAGTCCACTGATGGACGTGTCAAGACCTGGCCAATTGTGTTTTCGTCTCCCCAACCTCAACTTCACCACCACTACCAAGTAGGAGTTGCGAAACCGGCCTACCACAGCGTCCCAGAGATCCTCAGCCATTTGTCACCACATGCAACGGCAAGCAACTACCACCAGCTTAACCATCACGACATCCCGCCACAAGAGGGACGCTTCAGCAAGCCGGCCTGCACACATTCCCAAAGCTACAACCAGTTCAATCGGGATGGCTCCAACACTCCTGCTCACTGCGTGCCTCCGTCATGTTCCTTGGAATACTTAGAGGTGCAGAGGGTCAACCCGGACAATATGCTTCTGCTTAGGCCACTTTCAGACTCTAACCGTGAGGCTGAAGGGTCCGATCGCACCGGAGAGGACTACAGCAAGGTCAGAGAAGTTACATCAAACAATATTCTGTTTCTGCAAAGGGAAACGTCCCATCAGTGTGTGGACGATTACACCCAGGCGGATCATTGCACAAGCCAGCAACCACCTCACCCCCGCAAACCTGCCGTCCACCAATCGTACAGTCCCATGCCACAGGAAGGCGTGAGGGTGATGGTAAACGGTTATGTGGATTCAACAGTCTTGATGCCATCCTACTAGCACATAGTGGTCCAGCGCATGAAGGCAGAGATGTGATCCGCCTCGAATGCAGCAAAAACAATACCCTAAACACTAAGACTGTCAACAGCTCATGCCAAGCCCTAAAAGAAGCGCTTTATCTTGCTACATTGGTTTAAGAAAGAGGATTTATATTTATACAAGTAGATGTAAGCAAGAAGGACTTGTTTCAGAGCCGAGTTGTGAAAGGGTCTGTGCGCTGTGAACTTTACGTGTGCAGTTTGTAGAGCGTTGTAAAGAGACAGAGGTTTCTTTGACAGATTGTGTACTTTGATGCTTATAAACACCAAAAATGTTTCTTTTTACACTTAAAAGAACTGTTTTAAAGTTAACATGAAATCAAAATGGATCCTATTTACTTTAATATACGTTTATGCAAAATTCCCAACTAAAAGAATTCTCCATCTCTAGTACAAATTTTACTTTTGGCTATATGTTACCCAATAGCGAAATAGCTATTTAGGCTTTAGATGTGTCTCAAACGACGCACTTTACACTATGCACTTATGCGCTATTTACTCAACCGTGTTGTGTATGAATTTTATAAGGTTATTTTGTCATTCAACATCGGAGTCTATTTGCCCCTCCCCCTCAGTTACATAATAATCTCATTGGGGTATTTAAAGTGTTCACATTTAATGAGTTTTAAATTTAATAGTATTTACTTGCATATTATGGTGTTCATTCTGGAAACATAGTGTAATTCAGCCGTACAATTCAAAATGTCTTCATATTTTAGGTGCACTCATGCAAATGTGAAAAGGGATTTGAACTGATTGTAAACTGTAAAATTTGCCTGTGATATTTACAACTCTCAGGTGGAGGTAAACTCGCTTAAACACTTCTGCCGAATGTATTTATTATAAATGTTATTGGCACTGATTTTGAACACAAAGGCACAACAGGTGTAAAATCAAAAGAAAAAAGAAAACTGACAGTTTTTCCAAGTAAATTATGCGGTGTAAGAATTTATGTTTCTCTGAATGTTAACCCTGTGAGAATCTATTTTTCCAAATCTGTATATCATAGGTAGCCATTAATTCTGCATCGCATATTTTTTTATGTTTGATATAAAAAAGAAAACTGAAAAATATTTTATAAAACTAATTAATTCCATAATAACCAGATAATTATTATCTTGTTGATGCACAAATCGCTAACCATTAAAAAACAGTTACATGGAGACGAGTTAACGAAACGGCCCTTGCCAGTGTAAGAGTCAAACTCCAAGTTGCCTTATTTTATGCAGAAATATCTGAGAGAAGACTGGTGTGTATTTTGTTGCATAGAGTTAAACACACTAAACATGTGTTAAATGTCTAAAGTGTAAATATACAATAAATTAAATTGTTATAATATGTAGAAATGCATTTATATGTAACCTACAGATGTAACCTACAGATATTACAGATAAATAGTTTTGTTGGGTTTGCCTAAGCCATACAGTATAAATCATCATATAATCTAACTTTGTTGATTTGTGAGTAGCATAACATTTTTATGTCTTTGTTGTTCAGCAGTCATACATTCTCAGTTTCATGCATAATACATCTGCATTGACAAATAAATCTATTAAAGAATCGATGCATTACTATCTCAGGCAATGGGAAATCTGCTAAATGTGTGTTTGACAGCATCTAATTTAACGTGAATTCTCAGGACAACAGGGTGAAATAATATTTCAGTCTTTTTATCTGAGAGTAAGCTATCAAAGAAAAGGCATATGAATAGGCATTCAAGCTTTGTTACTGAAATCAGTTTTTGATTTCAATATACCAAACACAATGTAATCAACATTTGCTGTATTAATTTAAATTCAAAAACATTAGCTTGTTATTCACTAAGAATATGTCTTGTTAAAATTATGTTGCTATTTTCTTTACTGTCTTTTTTATGTGTGTGTGTGAATTCAAACAACTGGAGGTGCTGAAATTAAACTTGTGATGTTATGTAAGTTGACTATAATACATCTTCTGTAATACATCCTTACTGTTTTTCCATAACAAACATTATTTGTGAAAGCGCATAGCAAAACCATTAAAACACATGCTCAGACTGTTTCAGGTGTGTTGGAGTGGTTATTATGAGGATGATGGCTTTTTGTACACATGTACACCATATTGTTCATGGAAAATAATTGCTTAGTAGAAAATAATTTATTGGGCTTAAAATAATTTCAACATTTTTTTTCTACTTCAGATGACCTATTATTTTTACGGTAACTCTTTAGTCTTTACAATAAGGTCTCATTTGTTAACATTAGTTAATGTAATAACTGACATGAATTAACAATGAGCAATACATCTGTTCCAGTGTTTGTTAATCTTTGTTAACTTTAGTTAATAAAAATACAGTTCACATTGCATTAATAATGTTAAAACATTTGATTTTAATAATGTGTAAGTAAACGTTGAAATGAACTGATTAATTCATCTTATTGTTAAGTGTTATTATTGAATTTTATCATAGTTAAAATGGAACAACATTTGTAATAATAATAAAAAGCCTATTCCCATACATTAATTTGACCCATCTTCAGTAGGCCTATTTTATATTCTGGACATTTACATGAATTCATTTAGCATTTCGTGGATACAACCTAAGACTGAACAAACTAGATTTGACAGGCCTACTTTTAACCACAATATAAAATCCAGAACAGCCTTGAATGGACGGACGAGTCGGGACGACACTTCTCAATGAAAGTCCTCGAGACAGACTTTACCCCCACATGTCATTGGTTGCGCCCGACCCTCCCCGACCACTCTTTGGGGAAGAAAGCGCCTCTTCTCGACACTTAATTTTTAGATTCGCTGCAGAAGAATTGTTCTGAAAACAGTAATAATGCATAAAGTTTGTTCTCGGCTGCACGGCCCGTCTGTGTTGGGGAAAACGGATTCGTGGAAATCAGTGAACGTTTGTGTGGAATTCCACAAAGAAGGTGGTAAGAATGCAGTGTTTTTGTCTCCACATTTAAAGTGACCGAAACATTAGTCTAAAGTTTTGCATAATTGTGTTGCGTATTTATACTCTCATACTTTTGGCTCGGTCATACATCGGTCCTCATAACAAAAAAGGACGAATAACTATCTATGCGTTTGATTAACGGCTCTGGTTTGAACATTACCATGAGTATCGAATGACTGCCCTGTCACTATCTATCTATCTATCTATCTATCTATCTATCTATCTATCTATCTATCTATCTATCTATCTATCTATCTATCTATCTATCTATCTATCTATCTATCTATCTATCTATCTATCTATCTATTAGGGATGTAACGATTCACTCAACTCACGATGCGATACGATTCACGATACTGGTTTCACGATACGATTTTCTCACGATTTTTTTAACAAGTGATTAAGAAATTATAAATAAAAAAAGTGTCCCTTTTATTATTTCTCAGACAAAATGCTCCACATTTCTTTTTAATTTTAAAATATATTTGTCAAATAGAAAAACTACATTGAAATAAAAAAAAAATCCCTTCAAGGTTGTTTCAACTCAGTCTTTCTGTCTGTCTGGTCAGGGCACTGGTACCTTCGCACACTAAGTAAAAGACAATGTACAATTAGTAGCTACCACATTTAGAGGGGTTTTAATTTCGTTATAATTTGTATCATTATTACACTAGCAAGAGTAAAAAAAAACCCACACATTTAGAAAAATATGCCATAACCATCAATAAATTATATATATATAAAAATATATATATCCATGTACACATTTAGAGAAAGAGATAGTAAAATAAATACAACACCTAGTTGCCACGGAAACACTGATACACTTTGTGATCTCCGTGGCTCTCGCACTTGTCGTATTGATGCCTTTTACATGAAAACGGAGGTGACTTGTGCTTCTCACGGTGGTGATTATTATTAGTCTACGGAAAGTCAAAATGCCGCCACACCTCCGATTTGAATGAGTCAACGTCAACATCTACGCTTGCCGTCGCCGTGTGTTTGACGGCGCGTGCACACCAGTCTATGGCACACACTGGCGCGGCGCGAGCGGAGCAACCCGAGCGTTTTTTCAGTTCATTCCTATGGAGGTTGAGATTGGCTCACACAAGCTCAAGTTTCATGAATGAAGTGAAAACACTCGCTAGCTTTGCGCCAGTGTGTGCTTGCTGCTATTGTGCCTGTAAAGAGAGGTTCACAAGCTAGTACAGTAAACGGCCCTGCTGTTTAAAACGTGTATCGCGATTCGTTTAACATTTCAACCGACTTGAATCGTCACACATTTGTATCGATTTTCAACCGGTTGCGAGTGAATCGTTACATACCTACTATCTATCTATCTACACATTTTGTTATTTGCAGCCTTAATATATATTATACACACACACACACACACACACACACACACACACACACACACACACACACACACACACACACACACACACACACACACACACACACACACACACACACACACACACACACACACAAACACACACACACACACACAACAGAAGTAGTACAATAGTACAAGCTTGGCACACCGATTTTTGGGCAGTTTCTCCCATTCTTCTTTGCAGAACCTCTCAAGCTCCATCAGGTTAGACGAGGAGCGTTGTTGCACAGACATTTTCAGATCTCTCCAGAGATGTTCAGTCAGATTCAAGTCTGAGCCACTCAAGGACATTCACAGAGTTCACATCCACTCCTTTGTTATCTTGGTTGGGTGTGTGCTTAGGGTCATTGTCCTGTTGGAAGATGAACCATCGCCCCAGCCTGAGGTCCAGAGCAGGTTTTCATCAAGGATGTCTCTATACATTGCTGCATTCATCTTTCACTCGATCCTGGCTAGTCTCCCAGTTCCTGCCGCTGAAAAACATCCCCACAGCATGATGCTGCCACCAGCATGCTATACTGTAGGGATGGCATGGCCAGGTGATGACTCTTGCCATTCAGGCCAAAGAGTTAAATCTTTATTTCTCATGGTCTGAGAATCCTTCAGGTGCCTTTTGGCAAACACCAGACAGGGCCGTCATGTGCCTTTTACTGAGGAGTGGCTTCCGTCTGGCCACTCTACCACACTGACCTGATTTGTGGAGTGCTGCAGAGATGGCTGTTCTTCTGGAAGCCTCTCCTCTTTCCACACCACAGAGAAACACTAGAGCTCTGTCAGAGTGACCATCGGGTTCTTGGTCACCTCCCTTACTAAGATCCTTCTCCCTCGATCGCTCAGTTTGACCGGGTGGCCAGCTTTAAAAGAGTCCTGATGGTTCAATACTTCTTCCATTTATGGATGATGGAGGCCACTGTGCTCATTGGGACCTTCAATGCTGCAGAAATATTGATGTACCTTTCCCCAGATCTGTCCAATTCTTTGGACTTCATGGCTTGGTGACCTGACCTCAATTTTGAGCGTTATGGCAAAGGCTGAGAATACTTATGTACATGTGATTTTTTCAGTTTGCAAATATTTCAAACAAACTTCTTTCACGTTGTCATTATGGGGTATTGTTTGTAGAATGTTGAGGAACATAATGAATGTAATCCATTTTGTAATCCATAAGGCTATAACATAACAAAATGTGGAAAAAGTGAAGCACTGTCAATGCTTTCCAGATGCACTCTATCTATCTATGGAGAGACTAAAGATACTTAAAAATAATAAATTTTCTTACTGCTTATACAGAGAGAGAGAGAGAGAGAGAGAGAGAGAGAGAGAGAGAGAGAGAGAGAATTGTGTTAAGTCACATACTGTACAGCCTGTAATGTTTAAACGTATCTAAAAAATACATTTCTGACAGCAGAATAAATAAAATCTAAAAACTTAAAGCACATTGTCATGAGTGTAATGATGTCCATGAGTCCCGATGTCCCGATGCATTTCTAAGCACTAAAATGTACCTCTGCCCAGGTGTGCTATGCCAAAAATCAGCAGTGAAACACACACCACCTGTCCTGCCCCAGATTCCCCCATGTGACTATAAACCTGAGCCATATAAGGTAAGAGGTTAATGTCCGGAGACATTCATAATAATTCACACGGAGAAATCAAATCATCAAAAACACTGAGAAATCAATTTATCTTTAAGCATGAATGAATTCTCCTATAGGGCATGTCTAAAGGCCGTTTACTAGAGATTAGAAAACACAGCTGCAACCCCATGACCATGAAGGTAACATATTACAAGAAGCCAGTCTTCATAAACCAGGGTTACATGCAGTGGCTGTGGGATGTGGATGGAAGACGCTATCTGGACTTGTTTGCGGGGGTGGCCACCGTCAGTGTAGGACACTGTAACCCGTAAGATTCAATTTGTTGCCATGCAACATCTTTACTGTTAAATAAATGACTGCAATTAGATTCATAGTTGTGTACTTGTTTCTGCATGTTATTGCCCTGAGCTTTTACATGGACGGTTTTTTTTTATGAAATGGTGTTAGTTCTAAAATCGAATCAGAAGTTTGAATGTGTTTTTTTTTTCAGGAAAGTGACACAGGCAGCTGAGAACAGCTAAGGCGTCTATGGCACACAACACCCATCTATGTGTATCCACAAATGCAGGAGTATGCAGAGAAACTTGCCTCTCTTATGCCAGACCCGCTGAAGGTATGTTTTCATTGTGGAAGTGGAAGGTTGAGCGGAAGTGGAAGGATATATATATATATATATAAGCTAAATTGAATGTTATTACATTTCATTGTGCTTTCTAATGTTAGAAATGAGAATTTTTTTATTGAAGATACAAAAAAATAGGGTAATTGATACAAATTAAATATTGTCCAAATTAAAGGACAATATTAAGTAATTAAATGACAGAATTTTCATTTTTGGGTGAATTATCCCTTAAATAAGAACTGCCAGTTTGCGATATCTACGGTGGATAAAGTATGTCTTTAAACATGACAATAAATATCTGCCTTTATATCATAGGAAAGTGGCTTTTTACTGATGCATTAAACTGATCAAACATGACAGTAAATACATTTATAAAATATAATGTCACAAATTATTTATATTTTAAATAAATGCTGTTCATTTTTTTTATAAATCAAAGAACCATGAATAATGTATCACAGTTTCCACAAAAATATTAAGCTGCACAACTGTTTACAACATTGATGATAATAATAAGAAATCAGCATATCAGAATTATTAGAATGATTTCTGAAGGATCATGTGACACTGAAGACCGGATTAATGATGCTGAAAATTCAGCTTTGTGATCACAGGAATAAATTACATTTTAAAATACATTCAAATATAAAACAGTTATTTTGAATTGTAATAATTTTACAATATTACTTATTTTAGATGAAAATAAATGAAGCCTTGGTGAACAGAAGAGACTTATTTCAAAACCATTAGAATAACTACCTACTGACACAAAACTTTTAAATGATAAATGTACAGAAAATGTTAATACTTTACATATATTTCCTCTTGTAATATTGTGATGGTCTTTTTTTCTAGGTTGTGTATTTTACCAACAGTGGCTCGGAGGCGAATGACCTTGCAGTTCTAATGGCCCGACTTCACACAGGAAACTTTGACGTCATCACTCTCAGGTGATTGAACTTATTTGCCAATAAATCTTTCCAATATCTGGAACAAATGGAAGACGGGAAGTTCTTGGGCAATCTGTTGGTGTCAGTCAGCCCTGATACAGTAATCACTGCATCATTTGTGTTTGTCTGCGCAGGGGTTCTTATCATGGTGGCAGTCCACAAGCGACAGGTCTGACGTCCAACGCAGATTACAAATATCCCATCCCCTCTTCTCTGGGCTGCCATAATGTACATCTCACACCCACACATCTTTCCTTCTGTCAGCTACCTGCAGCTTTATAATGTGATATCAAGTCCACAAACCAAATTATAAGAGGAAACATCAGAAGTTATTTTGGTGTATGTGTTTAATGCAAAAGTAACAGAATTACTGTCAGACATCATGAGGTTTGAATAACAACCCAGCACATAAGATGATATGTGTGGAAGCTTGTTCCCACCTTGGAATAAGACAATTACAGAAGGTAATTGCTAGTTTTTAATCTCACAATTCTGACATATTTATTTCTCGCAAATGCTAGTTATCCAAATTGCAATATAAATTCTGAGAAATAAAGTCAGAATTTCAAAATATAAACTTGAAATGTAATTATAACATTTTTTCTCGCAATTGCCAGTTTATATCTCACAATTCAGACTTTATAATTCGCAATTGCGTGTTTATAACTCACAATTGAATTCTGAGAAATGTATATTTCTATCAATATATATATATATATAAAAAAAAAACTTTTTTTTTGAAAAGTCAGAATTGTGATTTATAAAAAAATTATTTCCTTTTGTATTTTTTTTTCCATGGCGGAAACAAGCTTCCATAAATATCTGACCCATACAAAATATTAATATATTTTATTTCAGCCTTTTATTTAATGATTTGAGTGCCACTGCAAAAATAAAAAAATATTTTTTATATTTTATATATGTCCTCCCCAACATTTTCTTAGTCAGTGCTTTAAAAAAAATCAATAAAAAAAAAATCAATTTATATATAAAGTTTTTATTGAATTAAGTTTATTTTTCTTAGTTGCAAATAGTTTTTTTCTTGGTTTAAGCATAACATTTAGTGAGGTTTCACTTAAACAAGAAAAAACATAGAAAGTCTGATTCTCAAGTAAATGGAAAACAAACAAAAATGCTGAGAATGTAGTGCATTTTCATATTTGAAAAGCAGGTCTTAAAACTGTATGTGTTTGAGTTGTGAGATCTGTCTTTCAAAACTTTGATACATTTTGTGAGTTGTATTTCCTATGTGGGTTGTGTTTATTGTAGACCATGTGTCCCGATGTGTTCAGCGGCCTCTGGGGAGGAAGCCACTGTAGAGACTCTCCAGTTCAAACCATCCGAGAATGCAGCTGCTCCCCAGGTACAAACACACACACATTAGCACAATGAGGGCATATCGTCGACGACTTCTGTTTTTATAGAAAGCTAATAATATATTATAAATCTACAGCCCAACCTTAACCCAAACTTAACAAATATATATTTATACTCTAAATATGGTCACACTTTAGATTAGGGTCCAATTCTCACTATTAAAGAACTATTAACTACAACCTTTGCCTCAAACTCCTAATTACTGCTTATCAATAGTTAGTAAGGTAGTTATTAAATTTAGGTAGGATTCAGGAATGTAGAATATGGTCATGCAGAAAAGGGTATTAATATATGCTTTATAAGTATTAATAAACAGCCAATTTCCTAGTAATATCCATGCTAAGAAGCAGCTAGTTAATATTAACCCTGAACTATAGTGTTCCCAATATATATATATATATTTCTTTATGTTTACTGATAAAGATGTTTTAATTACCACCAGTATGTATAAGGAATGGTGCCATAGACCTTGCCTACCAGTATCAAAACCTGTAAAAACAAAAAGAATCATCTTCAAAATTAGTGATTCCCTGTTAAATACTGTAGCTACATGAGATGCGTTTAAAGCACAAGGTATGATCGTGTCATTAGGTCAAACATTAAGCATCAGGAAATTTCCAACCAGCACCTATGTTACCACACACACACAACACAACACACACACACACACACAACACACACACACACACACACACACACACACACCACACACACACACACACACACCACACACACACACACACACACACACCTCACACCAGTTTGTTAACTCTTCAGTATAATTAGTGTTGCTTGGTGAGGCCAGCATCAATAAGAACATTCTAGCAATGTGCTTAAAACCACTCAGAACATCTTAGCAACACCCTGGCAACCACTCACAAGGCCCTAAGCACTGTGGCAGCAAGTTCTGCCCAAGCACCACTCGCATTTTCATCAAATCTAGCTCTTATTCAATTGTTAGCACAAATTCCATGCATCATAGATTGTGAATCTCTGATTCTGTCTGTTCTCAGGTCACTGTCAGGCCAATGATATGTATATCAGTCAGCTCAAAGAGATGCTTGCTACAACTGTTCCCAATCGTATTGCTGCCTTCTTTGCAGAACCCATCCAGGTTTTATTACACCATACATTACACTGAATCTGTGGTTGTATAAATGCAATTATATAAACAAATGCTATGAAAATATAAACCGTGTGTCCTAAAAGATCAGCACTGAAACTGCTGTAGTTTAATAAACTTCAACTAACGGTTCTTGTCCAGTTGCAAGTGTTGAGTAATTTGCGTCGTACTAATGATAAGTGGCATTTTAGCTGACAAACAAGACCACATCCATTACCCAGCACTTTGCTAATAGATGTAATAAGTTATCACAACATAAGTGCAAATAACTCGCATTTTCAAAGCAGGATGTCAGTATTTTGCTGTATTTTGCAGCACAGTCTAGTTAATGGGAGATTGCATTTAATGTTTATAATTATATAAAATGATTCTGATCAGTAACTGCTTCCATTTTCATCCAAGTGTAATTAAATAAACAGGCTAGCAGCGTCCATGGAAGTGAAATCTATCGATACTTTACGTTCTGTCTGCATTTTTATATTTATTTATTGCATATTTTCCAGCCCTGACTAAAAATCTATGCGATATGTTAGTGTACTGTTGTAAAAACAAAATACCACTAACAAGCTCATTCCCCTCAAATATTAACATGTGACAAGTTATATCATGATTTTCATCTTTCTGCAGGGTGTTGGTGGGGCTGTTCAGTTTCCAAAAAACTATCTGAAAGACTCCTACCAGCTTGTTCGGGAGAAAGGAGGAATCTGTATAGCGGATGAGGTCTGAAGAATTTGCTAGTAAATCCTATTCTGTACATCAGTAAAGCCAAACATGCATGGTTGGTGCGTGCTTCAGATAGTAGAGATGACTCAGAAATATCAGGCCTGAATTCACAGTACACATAGAACAGTAGGCAAAAAGTCCTCAGATTACTTACTACTTCCGGCAAGATTCTGAAGTGTTCATAAGATGGACACTTTACTATCCCATGAGGCCATGGGAGAGGATTTGTGAATGGCTGTGAAGTGATGCAACTGTAGCTGGTAGTTCACATGGTGAATGTAGTACGTCCGGATTACATTCATACTGCACACATTCATACTACAAGGACAACACTAGACAACACTGGTGTTTAAATACTCAAGATAACCAACGGCTTGAACAAGGAACAGGTGAAAGTGATTAGTAGCTAATGAGATTAATGAGAGTAACTATGGAAACAAACCAGGGACTAAGGAAACAGGGCTAAAACACAGGAAGTAAAACATAGAAACCATGAGAACAGGAATTACATATCAAAATAAGAGTCCTAACACACAAAACAGGGGAACACAAAATAGGAATCATAACACTTTGTTGTATATCGTACAATTTGACAAAAATTGTCTAGGTATTCCATGCTCACACATAATTTGCATACTCTATAGGCATGCATACTAAAAATAAATTACTTTATTACTATATTATTACTATGCAATTACCAAACAATCCATTTCAGCAGAACTGTGTGCCCAACGCAAAAACTAATTAATGAATTTTTTTACACAAAAACACTTCCACAATGTATTCAATTGTTTTATTTTGTTTTACGGCTTAGTAATATGCAAATACTTGCTTGATTCCTGCACTGGTGTAAGATTTACTTTGAAACAATTTTCACTGCTAGTAAATTTCACAAATAATTACACAGAAATGGCAAGTGACACACTGAATTAAAAATGTAATGTTTAAGTTTTTTCTTGTAAAACATACTCCACTAATCTTTGTACTTACAACTTTGAAAAATCACAATTACAGTGTGAAAAATGTGATTTATTTTTTTTATTGGTATTTTTAGGTCCAGACTGGCTTTGGCCGCACAGGGAGCCACTTTTGGGGTTTCCAAGGACATAATGTCATTCCAGACATGGTTACCATGGCAAAGGGTATTGCGAATGGCTTCCCGATGGGGGCTTTAGTCACCACAGCAGGTGAGGCTAGTGCCTACTACAGTTAAATCAGACACATTCTGATAAACTTATTGTGTGATTTGCTAATTTAAGCTATCAGTGGGTTTTTAAAATATATTCTGTTTTAGCAAGTTAGCGTTCATAGTCTAAATTAACTGCCTTTAGACGTAAAGATACACTGAGGCTTATTCTTCAAAGTTTAATGAGGGATTATGCAGAAAAGGGAACGGTGAAACAGGAAGCAGCGCCATGAACCCAGTAGTTAGTTTGAATTTAAGTTCCCGCATGGCAGTCAATTAAAATATTATCCGAACAAAATGAACCACAAATTGTGACTTTAAAAAGCTCTGGTTGAGTATTGTAAAGCTCTGTTAAATTCAATTATATTCTGTTTTTTTTTGTTTTTTTACGAAAGTTTTATTTGAGATATCGCTCCTAATGTAGTACCACAGGGCCAGATTCACCTCATTCACGCATGTGGATAAAATAATGAGTTCAAATTCCTCATTAGTCCCACATACTTGAACGTTGAAAGCATGCTGGAGTGCCACTGCTCACTGCTCTTTCCTATTTCTTCATTCACTCTAATTGTTCCTCTGGCTCCCGCTGTTCGCTCTTCATCCTGTGAGAAGCTGAGAGAGAGAGAGAGAGAGAGAGAGAGAGAGAGAGAGAGAGAGAGAGAGAGAGAGAGAAAGAGAGAGAGAGATAGAGAGAGAGAGAGAGAGAGAGAGAGAGAGAGAGAGAGAGACATACTGTACAGCCTGTAATGTTTAAACGTATCTAAAAAATACATTTCTGATTGAGTGTGTCATGAGTGTATTATGCATTGATTGTTTTCAGCATTGAGATCATGTGATTTGCATATTTTGTAGAGATTGCCAGGTCATTTGCGAAGGGAGTTCATTTCAACACATTCGGAGGAAACCCATTGGCCTGTGCAGTCGCCTCATCAGTGCTAGATGTAAGTACAGATCATCTGACTTTTAGTTGTGTACAGTTATAAACTGGTATCAGCAATAGTTATTACATAAAATGTCATTTTAAGTGTGATAAATTATAAACTAGAACAAAAATAGAATAAAATATGTGGTATTATGGTACAAAATTATTATGGTATCAACATAGTTGTGAGTGAGTAAACAGTGCTAGGTATAGTAAGTGAATACATGTAATCTGGATGACTGGATTACACGATCAGATTCCAAAAATCAAGTACTTGTAATTAGATTATATTTCATTTTAAAATGCTTGTATGAGAATACAGTTATCTTTTATTATCTTTTATCAGACAAATGAATTGATTCTCCCTAATTATTACAGCTCTTTAATTTTCTTCTTAAAAAAGCCTACGCACACTCAGAGGATATAGATTGACAAAGTCTTAATCAAGGTAATCTAAATGTAATCAAAAAGTAGTCAGAATACATTTACCTAAAAAGTTGAGAGTTAAGGGACCGTTAGGTATTTATGGAAAGGGCCACCGGAGGAAAATAGGGGAGGGTCATGTCTTTTTTTTCTTTGTTGAGGGGAGGGTCATCCAACTTTTTTTTAGTCTAGGGGGAGGGTCACCCAACTTTTGTATTCATGAAAACAGCAACATTTCAAGTGGCTTGTTTGGCGCATATTTTTTGCATGTAGCTCCATGTAGCTCTCTCGCTCTCGACCCCCCTTCCCTATCAGATGGTCTGACCCAACAAAAATCCAGTTTGGCGCTGTTTGACAGCGCGCGCACTTCAGTACACGCTCAGAAAAAGTGCATTACAGAAGAAGGCCAATGAAATGTTTACCCGGCAAAGCTTTAAAGCACGAGCAAATAATAAACTTTTGTGATTGCGAATAAGGTCAGTGTCCTGTGAGTGTAGCTCTACCGCTGCATTAACATGTGATGTGAATGTACGTCGAGTTTTACAGTATTGGGACTGAGGCGCCAGAACTGCAGCTGATATAATGTGCGCTGCACAATACTAACATATTTTAGTTTCCATTCTTATTGTGTTTCCACAACAATGTTAGTGAGTAAATCGACTGAAATTGCCACCATAACAGTGCGTGAGATGTGACGTAGGGCTACCACATTTTTAAATTACATTTGAAACTTAACATTTACGTATAGGCCTACACCAAAAAAACTAGTTGAGGATAAATTCTTTAAACTTGGGCAATTCTAGCGTTATGGACGTGACATTTGCAGTCAAAACTTGAAATATAAATTCTCAGAAAATGCATTTAAAAACGTCTGTTTATATAGCCTACTCCCTTAATAAAGGAGTCCAGACATTAGAAAAATATCAGTCTACACATTTATACACGTTTTATATTTAATATGAGGGAAATACACATGCGATGCATTTGTCACAAAAAATATTTAACTTTTAGGTGGCAAAATATTTTTTTGTAGCTAATTCTATGAACTACGCTGCGCAAAACAAAAGTAATAGGCTATACCCACCGGATGAAGAAGGGTCGGCCTCCACATAACATAAAATATTCTTTTTATTTTATTTTTCGTGTTCGCATTTAGAGGGGGATAAAAATGTTACGGACGTTATAGTTCTCCATTACGGTCCGGATTTGACCGCTCTGAAAGTGACTTTAAAACTTTCAGAGACCTCAAACAGAATGCACAAAGCCTTTCTTTAAAGTGAATTTCGTTTTTTATTAATTGTATCTTAATTTTACTCAATGTTTAATCAACCAATTGCCTGGATTTATTAAATAAAAAGTAGGCCTAAGTAGAAAATAGATCATCATGACACGGAGGCGACTGCGTGTGAACTGGACTCTCGTCTAATAATAAATTAACCGAAACTCAGCGTTGGCCTATAGCCTATGGTGAGAAAGCTTGAAATGTCTACTTTTTAACAGAACAATTCAAAACGAAAGAAAACAGACAGACTGCTCTCTGCTTATGTAATCCGTATGAAATGTGCATTTCTCTCTGGCGCGTTCACTACTGCGAAGATCACGAGTCAACATCACCTTTATATTTGCAGCCGACACTGACAAAGACTTGTTTATTAATAAACAATCAAACTGTCTCCTTGCTATGACATATTCATAATCATTACTTTTGCCGGTTCTTTGTGGTAGCTTTATTGGCATCGCTACCCTTACATGTTACATCGTCACCGAAAACATGATTTTTTTTTTAAATCAAAAATCGTGATATGAACCGAATTTTGGTCTATCGTTACAGCCCTAGTAAGACGAGAAAGCAGGAGTTTAGTCGTTTGTCATGGTTGTAAAAAAACAATGGCTATCTGAACATCTTTGCCAAGCGCAAACCAGATTTAACAGATTACAGTGCAACGTGAGTAGCCTAATATAAGGTTTTGATTGTACTTTATTGTAGGCTACACTTTAATATTGTAGGCCTACTCGTGTTTTGAAAATAATTTATAAATGAAATAATTAAAAAGGGAAGAAAAAAAATAGAAATACACATCTAAATTAAATGAATGAAAAAAAAAATCATAAAACAAGTAATGTGGGAATTATTTTTTAAAAACTGTGCAAAATAGGGATGAATTAAAAAAAATTGTCAAGTACTTGCTGACGTGCACGAAAACCAGCCATGTAGCCTATTGGGCATTTCTTGCGGACCTCCTTCCCTGATCTTTGAACACCGCTGGTTGCAGTTAGTTTGCAATGTCCTCCCTGATGTTTTGTATTTCCTTATTTGTATGGTGTCCTGTAGCCTACAATATCAGTCAGATAATATTATAATTATCTGTTAAAAATAAAATCTTTGTTTCGCTCTATCTCCTCTATAAAAGGACATTCATTTTACCTTTTTTCAGCCATTTTGTCAGTGCCTCCGCCTGTATAGGTGCTTTAGACTTGTCTTGATTTCTAATCCACAACAAATGACGATTTTTAGGTTAAACGTTCAGAATACGATTCCATATAAGGTTATATTTCAGCACTTCGCGAATGGACAGCGATGCTTAAAGCCTGTTTAAGTAGCACGTATAGAGCGCGTTCATGTTAAGTGCATTTTTGGGAAACGCGCGTGGAATTGCCGCGAGCGTTCGTAATCTTGGACGTAAAGAGCGCTCTTAAGAGCTAAGATACATCGTTGTCGGGAAACCCGGCCCAGTACAGAAGTAATCAATAAATTATCGGGGAGGGTCATGCCTTTTTTCACAATCATTTTGGAGGGTCATAGAAAAAATTATTGCTGGCGAAGGGAGGGTCAAGTCTTTTTTGACTACAGATCTCAAATCTCCTCCGGTGGCCCCTTAAATAAATAACGAACAGTCCCTAATAGATTACATTACTACCTACATTTTTGTAATGTAATTTGTAATCAGTAACGACTGATTAAGTAATCTACCCAGCACTGATGATAAACTACTGCAATAATATACATCATAAAATATCTGGTATCAGCAATAGTGAATACATAAAATGTCATTTTGAGTGAGATAATAAATAAACTAGAACAATATACCAAATAATGATGTATGGATAAATACACGAAATTGAAAGCTTTATGTTGCTCTCAGACAATAAAAGAAGACAAGATGCAGGAGAACAGTGCTGACGTGGGGACATACCTAATCACCGAACTGGCCAAACTCCGGGACAAGTACGAGATCATCGGTGACGTGAGGGGAAAAGGTCTTCAAATCGGGGTTGAAATGGTCAAAGACAAGGTGAATGAATGAAACTATTCAAGTCATCAGCCAAAAAAAAAAAAACTACAATAAATGTGCGTACTTATGACCTGCATGCTGTATATGATTTGGGATTAATAATTAGTTAGAATACAAGCCATTTATTATTATCTTTATATGATATATCTTTATTTGTTACCTTATCTTAAAAAGAATTAATGAAGAAAGTCTTTACTTTTATTTGTTATAGAAACTAGCCTAGATTTCTGCCCAATGTCAGCAAGTATCCATAAGTACAAACTCCCCAGCTTCCAAAAACAACATGGAGTACATATTTGTCAGCTGAAGGATCTTTAGTAAAGACATTTCGTTCCACCTGAACTCATGCCTTGAATACACAAAGACATCTGGTGGTGCACGTGTCCCACTGTGTACAGCTTTAATGATGGAAACTGCCTCTCATCTGATGCTGTAACCTCACTTTTACCTTTCAGGTATGAGTGCATTAAGCACAAACTACTGCAGCTTTTCTTCTAAAAGGAGCTCAGAATAAATTTCACGAAGAGACAAACGCAGATGCAATAGTATCCGCATAAAAAACGACACGCTTCAGCTTTAAATGTCTTAAACCCACTTGTTTTGTGAATGTTAATCCCAATGACACCTCAAGCCTTTGCTCGCTTCAGAAATCAATGTGAAAATCCTCAAGCTTTGTGATTGTGCATTCACTTCATTAAACTTTATTTGCAGAGCAATCATGGTTTCTTGACCTTGAGGTACGAGAAGAGTCGAATGTAGGAGTTACTTTAGCTCCAGATGGAATAGTTAATGATTTAGAGTGTTTGTTGTGAGTGTGTGTCATTTTCCTCACAGGGAATGAGCTACAAAACGTGTTAGTCATTAACTAGAGCAGATAGCAATGAGACAACATGTTTGAACATTCCCAGAAAATACACTCCGCTCTCTGCCGGAGTTAAAAACACCCAGTGAACCTCTCTTACCTATGGTTATTTACTGGAAACTGTTTGAGGATGTGTTAAGAAGGATAATACAGACACACAAAGTACGCTTCAGTGATATTTCAGCAGATTTCCGTGCTATTAAAATGGAAATTCACAGAGTGGAAGAAGTACTTAATGACTTTCTTTCATTAAATATGAAAGGAGATATTTAGCTGAAAGTCAAAGCTGCTGTTTTCCATTTAATGAAAGTGGAAGGTGACTTTTTTACTTTAGCCAAGCTCCAAAAAGCACCACAATATTGGTTCATTTCACTAGATTTCACATTCACTGTTCCATTCCAAAACTATTCCATTACATTTTCTAACCAAAAACATGTTTAATCAAGCAGCATACCTGAAATCGCTCTCTTTGACATTTCTCTCAAACCCATGTCTAGGTCACCAGAGACCTGCTCCCTCGAGAGGCCATGGCTGAGATCTTCGAGGACACTAAAGACATGGGCGTGCTGATTGGAAAAGGGGGGCTGTACGGACAGGTAGGCGAGAGGTGACAGGGTCTATGTAAAGAGATGGAACATGAATGCATGAGATGTACAGCTGGGGATGTTGTGCAATGGAAAAAGGTATTCCAGTGATTCACTTCGGTCCTGTAGTGGCATGGTCGTTCAATGCCTCAGGAATCCTGCTTGTCTGAACTTATAGAAATAGTCACAGAAAGCATTGAATGTACACTTTAGGGAACAGTTCAACCCAAAAAGTATATATATACACACATTTTAATCATAAATTAAAAATATAAAATGTATTTGTCGAAATGTTGAAGTCGCTACGGTCACTTTTAATCAATTTATCTAGAATTTCACTAAATGCTTTTTAAGGTCAATTTGGGTACATTATGCACCGTTTTGGCTTAATCTGACAACATGTGTGTAGCATGCCTTATTTGATATTCAAGCTTACTTTCAAATCTTTAAATCTTAATCTTGCACATGCTACTTTTTCTCAATCCACCCATCTGTTTTTTTTCCAGACTTTCAGGATCAAGCCTCCTATGTGCATAACTAAAGACGACGCAGACTTCTTCCTCGCTGTATTCAACCAGGCGGTGCTAAACTACATGGAAAGAAGATAAGACATGCAGAACATGCTTTCCTGTAGCTCAAACAGTAGAGCGTTGGCGCCAAGGTCATGGGTTCGATTCCCAGGGAAAGCAAGAATTGATAGAATGTAAAATGTGTACCTTGAAATGCAATGTAAGTCGCTTTGGATAAAAGCGTCTGCCAAATGCTTGAATGTAAATAATGAAGACACATTGGCTCACACTTAATCTGAAAAATTTCACATTACAGAACAGGTCTGGGCAAGTTGATCTAAAGACCACTACAGGCAACTGAACTAACACATTCTTTACACCTTCCCTAATGTATGCGTCAAGAACAGTTCTTATCAGTAACTTTTACAATACAAATTGTTTCAATGCAGCTTTACAGAGATCCTGCATCTGGTCTGGATATGGCCCGGATCCGGCTGACTAAATCACGCGTTGTGGTCATGTCTAGGCGCAGGTCCACCATCTGATCTGGATACGGCCTGGATCCAGCTGATTACAGTAAACCTCGGAATAAGCAGAAAGACTAACATTAGCGTAGATGCCATTCTTCTTATGATGTAACGAGTACATCGGGTGATATAAGAAGTGTTCCCGTAGCACTTTCACTAATAAGCACTTGACTGACCATTTAACTCCAGACCTTTAAGAAGTTTCAAAAACTGGGACCAGTTATACTCTCAAAACTTTTTGGAGACATGGAATAATTCTAGTCATCTTACCTCCATGTAATAAAGTAATTTAACAATTATTTGGTACATTAAAATGATTTCATTACATATTTGACTCTATTGTAATTTCAACATTATCTTCTAACAATACACCATGATATACCCAGTATAACAGGTTTGTGTTGTTTTACAGGTACCGATACATCTTACCAAGTTTTCAATTGATTTTATACTGTCCGAATAGAACTTGAAAGATTTCTTTACGCAGCAAACAAAAAATAATCTGGTACAAACTACCTTTTCAAATAGGGAATTGTTTTCAGGGCTGAAACAAAGTGAAACGTATCTAACAAATGATGATTTCTTGCAATGCTAAATAAAGACTAAAGCACATTTGTAGACTTAAAAAAGATTAAAAGATTTCTACAAATGTCCGTAGCTTTTTACATATACATCAACTGCAGGGTCGTGTTTCAAACGACACTGTTATAAATACATAAAACATGTTTGGAGATTTTTGAGGGGATTAAATTCAAACCTGACCCAGTTCAAGTGACATTCAAAGCTTATACCATTAAGGCAAGCAAGGTCAAAATAAATCTGTTGTCTCTTAAAGCGTTATATGAAGAGAAGGATATTTTTGTCCTGCAAAGACTGCAACTGTTTATTAAATAAGCATTCGTTGTTGTTTTTTTTCTGGTTCTTTTTGAGATCCTTTCCTGGAAATCCACTGGTATTGTTTTGCATAACACTAAGCCTTTTTATATTGCAGTTGACCCGTTACACATGTGGTACATTAAACATATTTGAATGTTTAGCTTTTACCTCTTGACGATCTTAAACCCAATGGTCTTATTACTAATAATAACATCATTGTGAGATTTTGCGGTTCATAGCGCATTTCTCCAAACAGAAGTTCCAACTTCCAAAACATTTCTAACAAAATGAAAATGTCAAAAACATCCAGTGGAGTTTTATTCCTCACGTCGCCTTTTACAGTTTACCACTTTGGAATGGTCACTTTGAAAATGCAACTAAATGTGACATAAAACGTGCCGTCATAATTACTCTTAACTTCCTAAAAAAAACTACATATGCACGGTTTACTCAAAGTCTCATTCTCCGAGAACTGCTCTGACGCACCAGATTATGCATCAATTATGATAGGAATAAATGGCAGTTCTAGGGAAATATTTTGGCATATGGTGCATTACAAAAGAAATGTCAGCCCACAGGGCACAAATTCATTCTAAGTCTCCCAGGGAGGCCCATAAACACACTTCCTGATGGTTGCACATCTGCATGCCATCAAACGAGGTTTTCTTGGACAAGTGTACAGTCAGAGGGGCTTCAGTCTATGTCTTCCTCTCGGTTATCTGTTCTTCCTGGTGTCCTTCTTTTTCTTGCACGTTTGTGCAGCGTTACTTGAGTAGAGGGCAGTGGCATGGCCTGTGGTCTTCAGGTGATCGAAAAGTTTGTTCCTGGTGGCAAATTCATACTGACAGGTCACACAGCGCAGGTTCCCTTCCTTCTACAAGGAGCAGAAAAAAAAACATTGAGAACAAAGTTACATTAAGCTTTACTGCCACCAATTGTTGACAGACATTTCTGAGAGCGATAATTAACTCCAAGCTAGGGCTGCAACATTTGGGGGACGAAATAATAATAAATCGAATTACGATATATATATATATGTATGTATGTATATATGTATATATATATATATATATATATATATATATATATATATATATATATATATATATATATATATTATATAACTAAATAAAAAAACAAAAATTACCAAAAAAACATTAATATTTCCCTGTAAAATAAAAAAAAATTATGTATTTAATTTTTTTTAAACAAATGTAAAATTAAAATACTGCTCACATATACACACACACACACACTAACGTACTGTACACACCTCTTGAGCAACTTCTACACCACCATGTGGTTTGCTGTTCTTTTTAGAGTCTTTTCCACCTTTCTTCCCTTTTGACTTTTCAGAGCTGTATAAAGTGACACTAAGAGTTAATCTCAGTTCATATCAATATACAGAGAACATTATAACAACATGACATTTTAAATTGGTGGATTGTTAGACAGGCATATGAGAGGCACCTTTTTTGGTCTGTGGGTTCACAAATTCCTCTGGTTTTAGATTCTCATCTGGGTCCTCAGAGGGGACAGGGGCTTCCTCGTTGTTGCCTGAATCGGGTGCAGGTGGGGGACGCTCTTCTGTGGACCGTTGGACTGGACTGTCCATCTCAGGTTCTTCTGGGAGATTCTACAGAACAACCGTATTAGAAAAATTACATTTTACTGGATCAAGTCTAGCCAATTCAAATACTTCTGAGGTTAGAGTTCAGTGACTTACATTTACAGTTTTCTGCTGCCGTTTCTTTTTCTTCTGCCTTTTAGATAATCTGTAATCAAATGAACCAATCAGTGGACAGGAACAGCCAATGATGCCACCAAATGCCTCGTTTAAGTACACTAACTTATAGATGTTCTAAAAACTCCTTTATTTATTACAATTTCAGACAATATGAAAAACAATATTAAAGAGGCTATATGCAACTTTTTCCCAAAAATAAACGTAACAATAACCTTTTTATTTTACCATTTATGACTCAAACACCTCCTGTTGAGCATACTGACACCTTGTCCGCTCACAGTGAGTGCACCTATCCAGCTTTATGGCGGCGCGCATTGATTAGAGCAGAATAAGGTAGATAAGCCTGTATCCTACTTTTCCTATTTTCTGTCGGGTCGGATTTTCCCGCGCTGTCTGCGGATGTGACGTCAAGCGCGTTTATGTTAAACGTTTCAGATCACTCTGCCACCACCGCTAGTCAGCAAGTAGCCTAGGCCCTACACTCGCAAACTTATCTCAAACAATATATGTTTTTGACTGTTCTTACCTCTGTAAACATAATGTTGACCTCCTTGCAGGCAGCAGATGACTTGTGGAGTGTGCACGCACGTACGAGCGCTGCGAGCAGTGTTGCTAGGTCCGTTTCCGCGGGTTGTTTGTGAAGTGCACAGGTTGACGCAATTGTTTTAGTCACTAGGACATGATTGTTATCGGGGAAACATCCGGGAACGCTATTTGACTATTTTTGGCCGTGATTGGGTTAGTTTTGATGAAAAATTGGTCTGCATTTGTTGTGCAGACCTGGCAACCCTGGCTGCGAGAGCGAGCAGAAAGGAAGAGCAGTTCTGTTTTTTGGCCACTGGTGTCAGTTGCGAGTTTAAATTTCAGAAAAACGCATATAGGCCCTTTAAATAACTAACAAATAAAATGTTTGAATTTTCAATTCAGCATTGACATTATTATGTCAGTAGTGCATGATCAATCCTATTGATTTTAACATTAATATAATTAATAATCTTTTTACATTAGCATTTGATTAATGCTCACAGTAGACGCTTATAAATCAGGCATATATTGTGAAATACTACAATAGCAGAACAAATAAATGATATTCGAAGAGCACATCTCTCTAGTGCTATGGTTTACTTTTGTCTTGGTGTGCCACCAAGTTCATCACTATCATTATCATCATCGTCATCTTCCTCCTCTCTCTCCACAGAGTTCTGACTCAGCGACCTGTCTTCCTTCTCCAGCTGTTGCCGTAGCAATGCCACCATCTCTCTGTGTTTTTTGGACTTCTCATGGTTCTTCATGCTGATGCGAGAAAAACAGATTGCAAATTATTGCATGTATTGCAAAATAGTTCAAAACACGCTGTTTGTTTGTGATTATTACATTCAGCAATAAAACATGTAGGCTAAAGTAGAAAAACAACACCTAAGAAAAAAATTCTAAACCATTAAACGTCTACACTAATGTTAGTGTTGTGTCCATTTACACTACCATTCAAATATATATAACAAAAGATTTCTATTTAAAGCATTTCTATTGAAATGCTGTTCAGTTGAACTTTCTATTTATCAAAGAAAACTGAAATATATCACAGTTTTCAAAAATATATTATATATTAAACAGCACAACTGTTTTTAAAATTGGTAATAATAATAAGAAATATTACCTGAGCACCAAATCAGCATATTAGAATGATTTCTGAAGGATCATGTGACACTGAAGATGAAGTAATGATGCTGAAAATTCAGCTTTGCATCACAGGAATAAATTACACTTTAAAATACATTAAAATAGAAAACAGTTATTTTCAATTCTAATAATTTTTCACAATATTGCTGTTTCTACTGCAATTTTGATCTAATAAATGCAGCATTGGTCAGCAAAAGAGATTAAAAAAAACTGTAGAATGGTAGTGTCAATTTTTATACTTTATAAGTGTAAACCAACTACTGAACTAAACTAAAAAATTACGTTTATTAATTTGTTAGGTGGCTGACTGAAAAATTCGAGATCTAAAAACTGAAATCCACATTTTGATCAGTGAGGTGATGTCAACGACAAGCAGTGCACGTGTTCAATCTGCTCCGTTCACTCACGCTTTATCGGATTTGAAAGATTTGTCACAGGCAGGGCAATACAGGTCATCATAATAGTCGTCCATTTCCGCCGCACCATCTGCCTGCACCGCATCTGACAAAGGTCAAGCAGCTGTTAGATACCTTCCGTCCATTACTCACCAATGTTTTACAGTATGATTAAGGTATTTTTCATGACTTGGTGACGCTCTGTGTATCATTGCATTATGTATGAATCACAGATGACTGCTCTGACTTGTCCTGTCTATTTATATAGTGACCTGTACAAATATTTGGACACTGATGTCACACTTAAAAGTCACTGCATAGATTTAAAATACCAAAACAACATGTCATGAAACATTGTGCTTGGAGGGTGTGCTTAGTTACAACAGTTTTTTTGGGGTAGTGTTGAGGGACTGTTTTTAATTCTTCGAAACTTTGTTCAGTCTCAAAATGATAATGTGCATTGAATCTTTGACTGGTCCCTGAACCTGTGACCTGCTGTACCCAGAATCCACTCAAGTATACATGTACGTCATCAGAACTCACCTCCCCCGTCTACGTTTGCCCTCTCCTGCCCGTTTTCCACCTCCTCCTCGTCCTCTTCACTCTCTGATACGTCACCAAACTCGAGACCGTACTCGGCCTCCATCTGCTGCAGTTCTTTCTCCAGCTCTGACATGGCGGCCCAACTCTGTTCCTTATAGCCTTCCGCCAGCCTAATGGCACATATATCAGCATATTAGACTGATTCTGAAAGATCATGTGACACTGAAGACTGGAGTAATGATGCCAATTCAGCTTTGCCATCATAATTTATTCCTGTTACTAAAGAAACTAACAACTTTCACGCACATCTGATAGATAGATAAACCGTGCACTCTTAACAGGTAAATATACAGAAACTGAATAATCAAACACTTCACAATCTTCACTGCATAAATGATATATAGATTAATCCTTATTAAAGCTATAACAGTGATTCAGTCAAGAGTAAAAAGTCATTTTCTTTTTGTCTTTTGTTCTTTGATCAACATTAATGACAGACACCAGCAGGTTTATTAGGTTGCTGTCACTTTAAATAAAATAAAATAAGTTATTTACTTTTACTTACAGAAAAATATTCAAAAATTAAGTGGACAAAATTGTATATATGAAAGATCATGTGACACTGAAGAATGGCGTAATGGCTGATCAATGCATATGGTGAATTTTTATTTTATTTTTTTAATGCAAAAGCTCTGATATTTCAAGGTTTAAGACTGTTGGGCTATATCTATATAGTTATCTATATAAAGCTAAATATCTCTCCCAGTTAACACATTTTTACCATTGTATGGACAAAATATGCTGCCATGTCACCCAGCCCCATAAAATGAGCTAATCTCACTCACTTGGCCTGGTCGAGCTTCTGTTTTCTCCTCAGTTCTTCAGCTTTCTTGGCCTTCTCCGCATTCTGCTCTTCCACCAGTTTCTTATGGGCCTGAACGCGCTTGTCACGTTTTCGGACAAAGGCCACCAGTGACCGCACCAGCTCGCTGTGCTCTTTCCCGGCCTTGTCCCTGGTTTTCTTGTTCTCCTTCTCCATGGCTCTCTTCTCCCAACGGTTGGAGGCCTGTCGCGTGTCGAATTCCTCCTTCCACGCAAAGTTTTTGCGCGTACAGAAGCTCTGCCAGTAGCCGTAGAATAAATGCACCACCTGAGAGCACAAGGGAGACTAAATTTAGAGAAAAACCAGAGCTAAATGTGAAGAGAACCTATAATACTATATAACTAGATTTTCTGGATAAACTTCCTGGATGCTTCATCCTTTTAACAAAAATATGAAGAGGCTTGTACAGTCATCCTCATTTCATCTGCTTTTTGCAGGCCTCCACTAATGGCAAATGACTCCCAAACCTCCATTAGGTAAAGTGCAGGTACGGGCCACACCGGAAAGGGAATGGTTTAGATCACTTAAGAGCCTTGAGGTCTAACTGGAGTGGGTGAACTTCATTCTTCAGGCCCTGGAGAAAATATTCTCGACGACTAAAAGAGATGCTGGATAGTCTTCCGTCAAGATTTTCCCCCTCTTTTAACGAACAATCTGAAATGTATTTTCAGATACGAAATACTGTTACCTGTACTAGCTTATTTGGACAAGTATTTAGATGGGAATTCATGTTCCATTTATCTAATTTAATAATACACAGTCTCATTTGCCTGAAAGGTCTAAAATGCACTAGACCCCCTGAAGAACTCTGATGCCATGTTTGGACAATCAAGTGTGGTCATGGTACAATCTATACATAACAAACCATCTCAAAATCATCTTTTTTAAACAACTCATCAAAAAGAAATCTCTAAATTCGGTCTCAAGATTTCGAATGATTCTGGTTCTGATTCCATTTTTTTTTAGTTTTTTAGTCTTAAGACTGATTCAAGCTTATTTGTGAGTTGTTCCAATAATCACATTTAATTTAGATTCAGAATGCAAGATCCAAACTACAAAAACAATCTGCTTCGTATCTGTCGATTATTAGAGTGCAGGAAACACTATCAAAGTATTGCGTTTCCTTCTGCACTGCTGATGCGTAAGAACCGAATGGAAACTAGTAGAGTTTCAAATATATTTTTTTCAAAGACACTAAGAAACACTCATTTGAAAAAATTAACAGCTTATCGCAGGAAGGACATTTTGATAAAAGCAAACCAGATAAACCCACCCAAAATTTGTCAGGACATAACAATGAGTAAAAGCTGTAATAATGTGTGCTAGTGTATACATACAGTGTCATAGTCACTCTGAGAGTCTCCAAATGAGGGAAACTCCTCCTCCTCGTCTTCCTCATCTTTACTGTGCTCCATCTCCTCCTTTACAATAGACTCAAAGAGGTTCCTGTATATAGTGTAAAAGCCCTACAGAGACAAAATGAGAAAGAGTTTTGCACTCTTAAAAACACATAACACATACATTTCTACAATTAATAGTCTGAATCACTCCAAACTGAAAGCAAGACTTTTTGCAGTGCATTTTCAACATGAACTTCTACTGCCCTCCAGTGGTACATGATGGTGTCCACTTTACAAATTGCAAAGCAGTAAATTAACTGGTTTAGGGATTTTTTCCTTTAAAATCAATGGCAGACATGTATGGAAGCTTGTTTCCTCCACAAAAAAAAAAAAATTATTCCTTTTTTCCTCAGAATTGCGATATCTCGCAATTCAGACATTTTAACTTGCATTGTCAGTTTATAGTTCACAAATTTGAAAAAGTCCGAATAACAAAATACACCCCTGCAATTGCAAGAAAAATGTCAGAATTGGGAGTTGACTTTTTTCTCATAATTGCAAGTTTATATCTCAATTCTAAGAAAAAAGGTAGAATTCAGGGACATGAACTCACAATTATAGATATAAGCTCGAAATTGCGAGATAAAAACATCAGAATTGAGATTTGAACTTGCAATTGCAAATTATAAAGTCTGAATTGCACGATATAGACTTGGACAACTAGGTATGCGGCTATTGACCAACTAAAAACACATTTTAATATCCACCTGTTCATCATCCCCGTAACCCGAGTAACAGGTGACAGTGAAGAACTGCACGAGATCAATGCTGTCGTCCTGGTACTCTCCGCTGACCCCCCCTTTCAGCAGCGCCTCTCGGTGGTTATCATACCTTAAAACAAAAGAAACATCCATATTAAAAATTAAACATTAATGTCTGTGTATAATGAAAACTGTTCATTTGAACCAGCTATTTTAGTATACTAACAGCCAAAAACTGATTAGAGTTACTGGTAATTAGTCCCACATATTATAGAGATAACGTGTCAGAAAACATTTTTATTGATACAAGTTATAACAATAATTATGTAATTAATTACTGATAACATATATTTACAATACTTTTTCAATAAAAGCTGGAATTTATAAAGAAATAATGGCTATTCAGCAATGGCATACCCTGCAAGTATTTTTTTTTAAAATTTATATTTAATATATTTGTTTTTCAAATTATATTACATTTGTTTGCAATTTTCAACCCATCCCAGATGCATCCAATACTCATGCAAGTTCACAGTTTTGTAGATAAGCAGAATTTGCAACAATAACATTAAATATTTCTCTCTGTCATTCCAAGCCCACATGCTGTTATTTTTTCCATAGAACACAAAAGGAGAATTTTGAAGAAGCTCTTTTGTATACAACAGCAGCAGCCACTTCTAGTCCATCCATACCACCATATGGAAAATAGCCATTTAAAAATTCACCTTTTTGTGTTCAATGGAAAAAAACATAGTGGTTTGAAACAACATGAGGATGAGAATTTAAGAATGACAAAATGTTAACGTTGAGAATCAGAATCAGAATCAGAATCAGAAAGAGCTTTATTGCCAAGTGTGCTTGCACACACAAGGAATTTGTTTTGGTACTGAGGCTTCCAGTGCACATATACAAATACAACAAGAAACATAATAATACAAGTTTTTAAGAATAAAATACAAAATATAAAATATAATATCTGCTCTCTGCTACAGAGGTGGTGAACTATTCCTTTAACCCTTTAACTAGCAACCCCACAAGCCGAAAATGACATTCAAAATTAAAGAACTGCAGATTGCAGAACGCTTTTGTCTTTTAAAAAGACCATGTGAGAATTTCTTGTCAGAGTCAGAATTTATAGTTTTAGTCACGTGTTTGTTGTGGAGCCCTGGGGGGCAAAACAGCCATAGAACAGCAGCACAAATCTGTCAATATTCCATCTAAAAAACAAACATATGTGAACAAGATGCCAATTTTATGTGCTTGTGATCCATATACAGCACCTGTTGCAGTTTTTCAACAACATTCTGAAACACTTAACGTGAAAAACACTTAGTGTGGGTTGGCTGCACCAATAAGGATTGAATTAAGCTAAGTTGAATGCTAATCAAGGATTTGTTGAGCTGGGTTTTATTTTAAATCAAGTTTTGTTGAACCTCTTAATTTTAATATTTATATATTACAATTTAAATATTTACATTTAATTTACAAATTACATTCTAACCTGTGATTAAAACCTTAACCCTCAGGGGTCCAGAGGTGTTTTCTGGGTCCTGGAGGTGTTCTGAAATGCTCTGACATTTGTGCTTATTTCTGTTACTTGTGACATTTTCATGGCTAAAGTCTGATTACACTGTATTCAGCACAAACTCTGCTACAGTAATATGTCAGCAGCATGTATGTACAAGTTTTTAGTTTTGAGAGAATGACGTTTATGCGTGGTTTGTGAAAAAACAAAAAAAACATTGTCACTGAAATAAGGTCATAAAACCCATACTAATTATTTCTTCACAAGACTTTTGAAAATTGTATCATGTGGCCTAGAATATTTGCTTCAAAACTATGTGAAAATCATCACTATATTGACTTAAAATTTGTAAGACGTGTTTTGTGTAAGAAAGCTTTATGCGGAGGGACGTTAACAACCCATTAGTATATAGTGTTTTCACACCTGAGAAAGACAAAGGCCCTGCCCTAATAGCCCTATAAGGTGCTATCAGGTGCTGTCATTGTGAGAAGCCTTGCACAAAGAAGGAGGAGAGACTTAAAAAAGAATGGCTTTTAGATGGTTTGGATTTATTTACAACACAACCAAGTTATTTACAACACAATCTGCGATTCATTTTCTCCACCATGATGGACTCGCCAATCGAACAGCAACAATGTTAATATTCCATTTCCTTTTTTATTGAGCAGCAAAAACTCACTCTCTCCAAAAATTGTAGATCTTACCAATAAAATTTCAACTGTCTTTATAAACTGCTGCGTAGAAAGACCGTTAAAATTAAAAGCTGATCAAGCGGCATAGGCGGAGTGTGAACTGACCCCAGGATAAGGAGATGCTTAATCCTAAAGTGCCTAACTGTACACTAAAACAATGATATTAAAAGATCAAATTCAGTTTACACCTTTTTGATAAGGCATACTCTATACAGGTGAGCAAATGAGCCCAGAATATGAATGTTTTCTTTATAATGGTTTTTGATGGGGGAAAAACACTTAACAAGAAATCTTGTGTTGCATTTATAGTCCGTGTTGATCTGCTTGCATGTACAAAGTATGCATCATCAATAAGGTCAGGTAGGTTTATATTGAATGTGGTCTTTTAATATTACGGTCTTACTACATTAGTACTAAAAACCTGGTAAAAATGACTGGCGGGCAGCGGAGGAAAGCCTTGTTTTTCCCTACAGGTGGACGTGCCTATAAAGGTGTGACGTCACGTGAAAACTATGAGTTACTCAGGATCAGTTTAAGAGAAGCTCAAATAGAATAAAAACATTTTTGTATGCAATCCTTATGACATGAAGGCCAAGTATGGCAACCCATACTCAGAATTTGTCCAAGTTAGTGCACACACATTAGGATCAGTGAGTTGTGTGTGCACAGAACACACACACACACACATGAATTTTGTACCAAGTTCGGAAAAAAAAAAGGAAGAAAACCAAGTATAAAAGTATTTCACACGGAACAGTGGTGAAGGTCGCGCTGCTCAAAGTCAATAACTGAATATGAGAGGGTTTGTGGCTTTAAAGCTAAACACACACTGGAATGAATTACTCACTGAAAACTGGACATTTTCTCACAATCTGATTCTGTGCACACCCTGTTTCTTGTACAAGGACGTTAATATTTACCAAACTGATACTGGTTAAGATCCCCATACAGGATAGTATCACCATGGGGGTGGGAATGGATTCCAACAGCTAGATTTTTTTATTTACTTGTTTTTAGTTTTCACAAACATGTCTTACAAATTCTCAGTCCCTGACACTATGTGGCACTATAATAAGGCAATTTGCATTTTGGATCATAACTCTGGAGCCTATGATTTTTTTTCACACAAGTGAGTTTTAACCCCTGTTGTGCAGCATTTTGTTTGTCAAAAAAATAAAAGGAATTGTTTCAGTTTCATTTGCTTACATTTTAAAAGAATAAACATTATTAATGTTTCATGCCTTCATTTGATTACCACAGCACAGTTTTTGATAGTTAAGTTGTATTAAATCAAAAATCCAGAACAAATTAAATACCGAATTTCAACAAAAAAGAATTCATAGGGTCCTATTATTGTAGAAAGAAATGTAGTAAACTATTAAGCTGTTAATTATATTATATAATATAAATATAGAAAGCATTTAATGCTTTTTGATTGTTGAAATCCTGAAAATTAAAGAGGAAAATGCAGAATTTGGGAAAAATGTAATGTATATAATTTATTACATCTTTAATTGTATAGTTTTCATGATTTCAATTAATTATACATTATTTTTGTTTACTTGCATATAATTTAACCATTAAATCTGAGTCCAGAAAAGAAAAACAGAACTAGAGGAAAAAAATTAACTAAATTTCACAGGGCGCTAAATTGGTGAACAGACCAAACTCAAACTAAAATGCATGTTTGAGCCGTTTTAACTGAAAGCAACTTTAGTGACATATCTTAAAATGTCAGTGCCATTGTTTTGTCACAAGACTCACACCAGTAATGTTTTTTCCTAAGGCACATTTATAAAAGCTACTTAAATGTCCTAGTTAAACTAAGGCCTAATCCTGGCTTAATCTAAGCCCTGTCTGTGAAACCAGGCCACCGTGGTGTTGTTTTTTTCCAGGGTTTGTTGTAGGTCTTACCAGGCTCTCTCCTGTGGATCACTCAGAACATCATATGCAGCCTGGATCAGTTTGAACTGCTCTGCAGCCTCATCTGCGTTATCCAAGTTCTTGTCTAGAATCAGAATAAAAAAATATGATACATTATTACATAATTGTATGATTAAACTGACGTAAGTCCTATGATTAACAGCACTTGACTTGACAGATCATCGCTGAGGAATTGTTAGAAAACATGTGCACATGATAGAAACCGAGACCAACAGGCTCATAATAATATGGAACAATTATGGAATAGATAAGATGAAATCAAATACCTGGGTGCCATTTCAAGGCTAATTTCCTATAAGCCTTTTTCAGTTCGTCGTCCGAAGCGTCTTTTTTAACGCCCAGCACATCATAGTGACACTTCATCTTGACTCGGACTTGAGGGGGATCTTACACAAACTGTAAAGGCTATCCTTTGAAGATAACTATCATTAACTACAGCACACACGAAATGTCATCAATGTGCCCACGTGGGTCAAAAAATAAAACTATAACAGCGCGAACCTAATAACACACTAAATATAATAAAAACAATATATTAATACAAACGATAAACGAGCTTATTCGTACATTTCTTGGACAGTTGACATATTTACACCCGACAGAAAAATCACACGAAGCCGGTGTCGTGTGTGGATCTGCGGCGCATGCAATTGACGTCACACACGAGGAGCGCTGCTATTGGCTGAGAGTTGGCTGTTACTTTTTTATAGATTCTGTTTTTTAGTTATTTATTTCAGATTTTACTTTGTGTTTGCATGGACAAAATACAGCAAGGATCAAATTAATTTTAATAATAAATTAATATTTCTAAATATGTTCCAACCTCCCCCTAGCACAAAATTATCTACATATTGTTTGTGAGCATAAACACAATAGGCTAATATAATACATTATTCGCATAGATTGATTAAATGATCGTAAAATGCTTATATACACATTAGATTAAAACATGTATTTATTTTGTTATTTATTGTTCATTCAAAAATAAAGTATTAATTCAGTATTGTTTTATTAATTTAAATTGAATGGGTGGGATTTGTCTGTCGTTAACTTTTGAAACAATGCAAACCGCTATTCGGAGCAGGAGTGGCTTATGTTTTTTTTTCTAAGCTTCCTACGAGTTTGCACACAATTGACAAATGCTGGCTATTTTAATCTTTTAGGAGGACACTGCTGCCATAACGAGATCTGCTCTATGAGCAAATGTTATTGTAGTCACTTTTTTTCTGCATCTAAGGATTGGAAATAATTATTAAAAAACTAACATCATCATGAAATCGATGAGGGAAGTAAACCTGGATACATACAGTTTGTCTCTACTTACGGCAAAAGAAGATATCCTGAATCCACGATCGTCAACAAACTGGTATGGTGACGATTTTTGCTTATTTGCCTCTTTATTTTAATCCATACATGTGGCATCTGAAATTTATTGAAATTGAAAACGTTTTCACAATCCTAAAAAATAAAGACCAATAAATGTTTCTGATAACATTACTAATAAAATGGCTAATACATCAGTGTTAGCCTACTTTGGTGTCACTGAGTGTTTGTAAATATTTTAAATTATTTTGTATTTTCCTTTTAATTTTAGTACGTTTTAGTAGGCTAATTTTATTTTATTATTATTATTGTTGTTTAAATATTAAATATAGTTTTAGTTACTATACAAAACAAAAATGAGGAATGTTGCTTTGACAACTAGGAGAAATAAAATAAGTATAGAAAGTGTTTTGGTTTTAGTTTAGATTATAATACCCCTGACATGCATTTAAACTAACAACAATAATTACAACGAATATAAAATGCATATAATATGATATAATCACCATAATATCCTAAATTGTAAAAGCAAAAAAAATCCTAGCAGAGGATGGTTTCGATCCATCGACCTCTGGGTTATGGGCCCAGCACGCTTCCGCTGCGCCACTCTGCTGAACTGTGTTACAGCGGCACTCTCTTGAGTCTTGAACAAAAGACAATTTCCGCAATTTAGCTGTTTAAATGCATTACTTATTCATAAACGCCGACAACAACATAAAAGAAAGAAAGTAAATAATGTGCGACTATTCAATTACACAGATGGCTGCAATGTGTGTGTGTGTGTGTGTGTGTGTGTGTGTGTGTGTGTGTGTGTGTGTGTGTGTGTGTGTGTGTGTGTGTGTGTGTGTGTGTGTGTGTGTGTGTGTGTGTGTGTGTGTGTGTGTGTTCGTCAGTGAATGTAGAAGGACCCCGTTTAAACGAACAGGACAAAAACTCTTCATCTCATATGTAAAAGAATTAGGGCACATTCCACAAAAAAAAGTAGCTACACTTTTGTGTCCCATGACTTTTTTTTTTTGTCATTTGATTCCAAGTACCTCAAGTAGGCTATGTATGGCTCCAAACGAGTGGTGTCTTGATCTGATGGAATATATAATATTTCAAAATGTCTGTCTTATCTTAATGACCAAACAACTCCCTCCCAGACCAATTTCCTCTGTAAATACCCCTGCTTATCTTAATAAGTATGTTTATCTGGTATGACAAATGTAAAATCTGACATGATGCAAGGAGGTGTGTGTGTGGGTCTTCAGACATGAGTGTGTGAGAGATTGTTTTTGACCATGCTGGGGGCTAAAATGCAGACATATTCACGGACAGAGCAGTTCCTGTTGTTTTGGCTACTGTTGTCACAGGAAACGTTTTAAAAGGGAGAATGTCGCCGCTGGAAGAACTTATTTGTTTGAGGGCTAAATAAAGTATAGTTCTGTTATTTTATGATGGAACTTTATTCAGTCAGTTTGTTCCTGATAAGAGAAACCTTTTGCAATTCTTTCCTGACATTCATACAGATTTGATTTGATCTTACTAAGAAGTTTTTTTTTACAACTAAAGCCTCTTTAAATTATTAACCATATCCTAATTTGATAGTTCAGATCTTATTACATTTTGTAGCTGTATCAATTAATCAGATATTCAAAGTTAATATTAATAATAGCTTCAAGCACATAAACGGAGATAGAAAGTGCCAGTTGGCTTATCAAGGTGCTAGTCTAAACACGGCAGGACACTGCATCTTCATAATGCACCTTCCTGTCTCTTTCATTTCCTCCCCTTTTGATAGAATTCACCTATATAGTAAAGCATAATGTATTATTCACATCCACAGTAAATTTAAGGTAAGACATTATGAATAAGGTAAAAAAAATCTATTAACTAATAGATATCACTTTCCCCAGATGACTACAGTACATGCAAGCTTTCTGAACTCTTGTTGAAATATGCAAATGAGGCAAGAACTCAAATCTGAACATTGGATAAAGCCATTTTTGAAATTCTTATTTCATTTTGTTAACATATTAAAGTTTTTTTTTTTACAGAGGGGATTTTGATTTTTGATATCTCTTTTTATCACTCCATAAATCAGATGTTAAAAATAAAGATAAGAATAAATCTGTTAAATTTAATGAATGTTACTGAACAAAAAGCTAATTTTGAGATAACGGCATTTAAATGTATTTTCTGTAATGGAACTCTACAGAAGCAAATAGACAAAGAGTAATAAAATAATTTAAAATAATCTTTCCACTAGCCTGCAATGGAAGCAAATTCTCAAAATTGAACAGTGCCTGAAAAAACACTGATTCTGCCTGTAGTTTCTTGCCTTAATGAGAAAACATACAGAAACACCACATGCATCACTACATAGCAACATAACATAACAGCACCCAAGCAGTTTAAACGCGTGTCTTATAAAAGTTAGATATAACATGCATGACTATTCACCTAGAACTAGAAGTTGAAAAATGTTTGGATTAACAGTCTGTGATTATCCATTTGGCTGTGACATTTCCAAGAAAGACAAAACAATGGCTCCAGTGTCTGAATTTATCATTTTAAATGGAGTAATTTCTAAAAATGGAGTACTCAGGTTTGTATGTTCCGACATTGCTGTCCTGAGAATGTGGGAAAACTGCTCTTTTGTTTTTTGGGTTTGTTTTACAGAAGACCCTGGGGATCCAAGAAGGGTCCTGTTTATGGGCGTCATTCAAAGGAAATGGAGGCATTTGTGCCTGATATATACACTACCGGTCAAAGTTTTAGATCGCTCTGATAAATTCACTGTTCGAAAGTGTGGGCTCAGTAAGATTTTTTTTTTTAAAAGAAATTAAAAGGCTACTTTTATTCAGCAAGGAAGCATTAAAATTGATCAAAAGAGACAGTAAAGACATTATAATGTTACAAAAGCTTTCAATTTCATATAAGTGCTGTTTTTAAAATTGATAATCATAATAAATGTTTCTTGAGCAGCAAATTAGCATATTAAAATGATTTCTAAAGGATCATGTGACACTGAAGACTGGAGTAATGATGCTGAAAATTCAGATTTGATCACAGGAATATATTGCATTTTAAAATATATGTAAATAGAAAAAAGTTGTTTTAAATTGTAAAAATATATCAGAATATTTTTGTTTTTGCTGTATTTAAAATCAAATAAATGCAGCTTTGATGAACATAAAGAGACTCCTTTAAAATCTTACTGTTACTAAAATCTAAAACTTTCGAACGGTAGTGTAAATACAGTCAATACTGTACCTGATAGTTTTGTTGTATTACACACTAAAAGAGCAAAATCTATCAATAGACCATATATATATATACAACCAAAACTCAAACATCAGTGCAGAGCATTCATATGACTGTTAAAATGTCAGAGAACTTAAAATACATTCGTCTTTGTTATTGAGTTATCCATCCTAATGAAATTACACAAACCTTAATATTCCTTGTGGCCGTTTGATTCTCTGTGTACAGGGCTTTATTTGCCTATGATGGAATAATGAACCGACTCAAACTGGCTGATTCTGGAGGTAAGTGCACAGAAAGCCATTTCAACTATGTTTCATTTTTTGGAGCTTGTTTTTATGCAATTTTTTTATATAGTAGGTGGATTGAAAGAATTGTCGACTAAACTCCACCCCAAACGGCCACTTTACGGGATGTGCAGAGTGGGCACAGCTCAACCCTGCATCGTTATGATATTATGGGTTAGTTCATCCTCCACGCAGTTCACTGTTTAATGTTAAACACTTTACTTTATTCCCCCTTAACCAGTGTTTGTGGGCTCTCAGGTAGGAAATGAAGTGGACGAGTACTGCAAAGCTGAGTGTGCGAGTCATTTACCAGCGATCAGGAACTTCTTTAAGGTAAAAGATGGGAGGGATTATGGGACAATATCAGCTTTAATTGGATTCAATTTAGAATATACTCAGATTTGTACTTTAAGGGGTTCTAAAGCTTGTCACTGGGGCAGTAACCTTTAAAGGGATAGTTCTCCCAAAAATAAAAATTCTGTCATCTTTTACTCGCCCTCAAGTTGTTCCAAACCTGTAGTTTCTTTCTTCTGCTGAACACAAAAGAAGATATTTTGAAGAATATTGATTATCAAACAGTTGATGGGCCCCATTGACTTCCACAGTATGGAAAAAAAGTACTATGGAAGTCAATGGAGTATCAACTGTTTGGTTATCCACATTCTTCAAAATATCTTCTTTTTTGTTCAGCAGAAGAAAGAAACTCATACGGGTTTGGAACAACTTGAGGGCGAGTAAATGATGACAGAATTTTCTTTTTTGGGAGAACTATCCCAGTTTAAAAGGACATCTTTAAACCTTAAACAAACAGGACTTTTATGGTAATTGTTTTTAAAAATGGTAAACTGCACCTTTTAAGGGTAGATAAGGTACAAAGTTGGCCTCAGTGAAAAGCTGTTGAATTTTTTGCACGTTTTTCTGTTGTTGCTTTATTCGTATGTAGAGATAATTCGAATTAGGGAACATAATAGTCGTTCTTGTTTTGTGATCATGAGCATGCAGATCTTAAATTAGATTTTTTTTTATTCAATTTTTTATTTTAGAAGTCTTGACTGCATGTCTTTCTTGTCAGGATGGATTGTTTAAAATAAAAAGATAAAGACATTAAAAAATTGCTATCTTTGTCTTTCTGGTGCTTCAGGAAGTTCACCTCTTTCTTCCTGCCCACACTTTGGATGAAATCACAGAAGAGAGGATCTGTACACTGGCGTATAATGCTGCAGTGGTCACGCAGGGGCCGAGAGGGAGACCCGGACGGCGGATGGAAGACAGACAGGCCATTGTGGTATGACAACATGACTATTTCTTACCACAACAGGGAAGGCTTTACGAATCCTGAGTGATGAAGTTGTTTTGAAAAGTATAGCAATTCAGGCAATTAAACTCTATTAAAATCAAGCAAATGATAAACAAATCAAACTGACTCCTCAACATTTCCAGGGCACTAATTACAAGCGAACAATCGCAGCCGCAGAGATCCAGAGAATCCAGAGAGATTCTTTCTGGGCACAAGCAGAGGTACGGTGTGAGATTTTACATTTTCTTTTTCATTGTTGCCTATTATTTTGTACACGGTTGATATGATATATTCTGAATGTTGTGTGCAAGAAAATAATAACTCTCCAGATCTCCAAATGTGCTGACATTACCATACACTTCAAAATAAATAAATAGTTTGTCACAAGAGTAAGTCTGTACCACTCATATCACTCATTTTATGTTGGTAATAAATCACAGTTTACAATTAACAAATAATAATTATTAAATGAAATACAATTTTGTTGTTGAATATTTTGGTGTATTCTTCTTCCTTTTAATTATTTACCCATGGCACATTATTTTATTGTATTTCAGAACTTAAACATTTATTTTTTACTATAAATGTTTTTATTTTAAAGGGTTAGTTCACCCAAAAATGAAAATTCTGTCATTATTACTCATGTCGGTTCAACCCCGTAAGACTTTTGTTCATCTTTGAAACACAAATGAAGATCTTTTTAATGAAATCTGAGTGCTTTCTGTCCCTCTATTGACAGTCTACGCAAGCCAAGAAAGGTAAAGGCATCATAAAAGCAATCCATGTGACTCCAGTGGTTTACCCCAAATTTTATGAAGCGACGCAAGTGCTTTGTTAGCGCAAAAAAAATCTTAATATATAGCAGTTTATTTACAAAATATTAATCTTCAACGCACGTTCATGAGAGCACCAAGACGCATGTGTGTTGTGTTGACGCGAGACCTGATGTATTTGCGTGAATGTGCGTTAGATTAATATTCTGCATCACTTCATAAAATTCAGGTTAAACCACTGTTTCACATGAATTACTTTAATGATGCCTTTAACCATTCTGAGGCTTGAAAGTGGAAGTTGAGTATAGCTAGGCTGTCATGGAGGGACAGAAAGCTCTCAGATTGTTGCATGAATCTTGTCAAACAAATGTCTTATGGGTTTGGAACGACATGAGGGTGAGTGATAAATGACAGAATTAAAATTTTTGGGTGAACTAACACTTTATAAAAAAAATAGATAATTGACAGCTAGCTAACATGTGTTAGCAAGTTCAAGCTTACCCAACTTTTTCTCTAAAAGTAGCACGCAATACAATAACAGTCAGAGGTCGTTTCTCACGTTTTTATTTACAGAGAGAAGAGGAGGAAAGGAAAAAGGAGGAACAGCGGAGGGCAGCAGAGGACCGGAGGCAGAGAGAGAGAGAAAGAATGCTCCAGGAAAAGAGAGAGGCGATGGAGAGAGATAGGAGGTTGAATGAAAAGGAACAGAAAATAAAGGAGCAGAGGTCAGTCAAACATTCCCCCATGCACAAAATTCCCAAAGGCCAAAAGTGAACTTTTAAAATCTTTTTTAAATTTTTTTTTATAGGAGAATACAGGCCAAAATGGATGCAGAGGCCCACAAACAAGATAAATTAAAATGGGTATGAATAATGTGTTTTTGTGTATGTTTATGCACATGCTCAATGTTAATCTATTTGATATATATCTATTTATATCACAGGAGCACCAGGAAAGGGAGCGTGAAGAAGAGGAAATGAGAGCTAGATATTTCCGTTCTGAATCAGAGGAAAAATCTTCGGTGAGTTATGTCAATCAAACTGTATTATGAGCTATGAATTTAATGCTGTGAGGTAATACTGTTTATGGCCAGCAGGAGGCAGCAGCTCTAGTGTCTCAGCGTGTTGCAAACACCAGAGAGTTTTTCAGACAACTGTCCTCCACAAGTGTCAACACAGCCTCCAGTCCCAGCTCACCATCTCCAGGTAAAGTGTAATACAAAGAGAACCGGCATGTGTTCCCATTGACTTGAATGGCGAGAACGACTTTGCTTCTGCATAACCTGCCCACAAACAAATATATTATGTCTTACATTTGAGAACTTATTTTAAAATCCAAAGTAATTTATTTGTGCATTTTTATGCCAGCACAAGCAGCTTTGATGTAATGATCAGAAGTTTTCAAATTGTTTTTTTTTGTATTAGCTATTATGAAATGACACGGAATAATACATTTATAAATCTAGTTTAATGTTTCTACACTGTAAAAAGTTAGATCAGTAAGTTATGACAACATATAAGTTATACAATATTCAAATATTTTTTTAAAGTCAGTTTAATGTAATTTAAGTTTAAATGACTGATTTCACTTACAAATTTAAGGCAGCAACTTTTTTTTACAGTGTACATACAGTATTTCTACACTTCTGATTAAAAGTTTGCAGGTTTTTAGGAGAATACTTTTATTCATCAATGATTCATTAAATTGGTCAAAAGTGACAGTAAAGATTTTTACATTATTACAAAAGATTAATATTTCAAATAAATGGTGTTCTTTTAAACTTTCTATACAACAAAGAATCCTAAAATATTGTATCAGGGTTTTCACAAAAAGTCGCACGCAACTGTTTTCAACATAATAGTAAGAAATGTTTCTTGAGCATCAAATCAGCATATTAGAATGATTTCTGAAGGATCATGTGACACTGAAGACTGGATTAATGATGCTGAAAATTCAGTTATGACATCACGGGAATAGTTTGCATTTAAAAATATAAAATATATTAAAAATAGAACATTTATTACAGCGTTTACTGTATTTTGATCAAATTAATGCTGACTAGGTGAACATCTTTCAAAACAAAACAATAAAATATTAATTATAAATTTTAGTTCATCATTAAAACTAACAAACTAAAACGCAATGTAAAGTGTTACCAGTTAGGTTAATAGTGAATTCATAGTAATCAATTTACACATTTGAGTTGTAAATGTGGCTGTACAGAGATTTTCAGCACGATACAAACAAAAACAGAAACAAGGTGTTTGGTAACTGAAGCACGATAAAAACAAAAACAGAAACAAGGTGTTTGGTAACTGTGGCTTCTGCCACTTGACGTGTTGACTGATTTGTTGTTTATGATGATAGTAATCTAGTTTTGTTTTTAACTGTAATTTACATATTTTAGTGCCATTTGTTTTGATATCTCTTTCTCATTTTTTTTTTTTTTTTGCAGTCAGGGGTCTCTATAGAAAACTGCATCGCAGTCAGACGGACAGTATCTTTAGTTTCAAAGAATCACCTTCTTCTCCACCTGCATCCCCGTACAGATCATCATTGTTATCTCCTTACTTTCAATCGATTCCTACATCCCAGAACCCAACTCTTTTCACTAACTCCGCAGCTTCCTCATTGCAGAATTGTGCAACGGTATCTATCAAAAGCCAGATCCACCTGTCTTCAAGTAAGATAATGGAGTCATGTGCCGTAACTGCCACTGGCACCGTGCCAGCCCTTCAAACTCAACCACCTTCAACTGATGCAAATGAATCTGAAACAGAAACCCCTATTGGTGATATACTAGATAGTCTAGTCTTTTATCCACCTCCAGCAACTGCTGAGCAGCTCAAAACCGGGGAATCAGAGATGATGGATGAGTTTCCTCCACCTCCCTCTGGTTTTGACCTCCCTCTGGTTGACCCCTTAGACACCCCTATGTCATCTCTTCCTCCATCGAGTCTTTTGGTACCTGAGCCCCCCGCCAGACCGCTTCCTGCGCTGCCTGTTGCCCCACGAATGCTGAAAGACCTGGAACCGGGGAGAGATTTTACTGCTCGGGCATCTGTTATACCTACGGTTGAGGAGGAAGATGTGGAGGAAATGGAGATTAAAGATGAGGGGGAAGATGGGCCAGGGAAGGATGGAGAGAGAAGGGATCAGGAAAAAGGGAAGGGAGGTCAAAAAGAGGAGGAGGAACATGATGGGATGATTATGGGAAAACATGAAAGTGAAAAAGAATCTAATGATAAAAGGATGGGAAAATGTGAGAGTGGAAAAGACCAAGATGGGAAAATGTTGGAAGAACCGAAGAGTGGAAAAGACCAAGATGGGAAAATGTTGGAAGAACGGAATAGTGGAAAAGAAAAAAATGGGAAAATGTTGGAAGAACGTGGGAGTGGAAAAGAACAAGATGGGAAAAAGTTGGAAGAACGGAATAGTGGAAAAGAACAAGATTGGAAAATGTTGGAAGAAAGGAAGAGTGGAAAAGACCAAGATGGGAAAATGTTGGAAGAACGTGAGAGTGGAAAAGAACAAGATGGGAAAAAGTTGGAAGAATGTGAAAGTGGAAAAGACAAAGATGGGAAAGTGTTGGAAGAACGTGGGAGTGGAAAAGAAGATGGCAAAATGTTAGAAGAATGTGAGAGTGGAAAAGACCAAAATGGGAAAATGTTGAAAGAATGTGAGAGTGGAAAAGAACAAGATGAGAAAATGTTGGTAAACATGAGAGTGGAAAAGACCAAAATGGGAAAAAGTTGGAAGAATGTGAGAGTGGAAAAGACCAAAATGGGAAAAAGTTGGAAGAATGTGAGAGTGGAAAAGAAGAAGATGAGAAAATGTTGAAAGAATGTGAGAGTGGAAAAGAAGAAGATGGCAAAATGTTAGAAGAATGTGAGAGTGGAAAAGACAAAATGGGAAAATGTTGAAAGAATGTGAGAGTGGAAAAGAACAAGATGAGAAAATGTTGGTAGAACATGAGAGTGGAAAAGACCAAAATGGGAAAAAGTTGGAAGAATGTGAGAGTGGAAAAGACCAAAATGGGAAAAAGTTGGAAGAATGTGAGAGTGGAAAAGAACGAGATGGGAAAACGGTGGAAAGAACATGAGTTTGGAAAAGAACACGATGGGAAAATGTTGGAAGAACGTGAGTGTGGAAAAGAACAAGATGGGAAAAAGTTGGAAGAATGTGAAAGTGGAAAAGACAAAGATGGGAAAGTGTTGGAAGAACGTGGGAGTGGAAAAGAACAAGATGGGAAAAAGTTGGAAGAATGTGAAAGTGGAAAAGACAAAGATGGGAAAGTGTTGGAAGAACGTGGGAGTGGAAAAGAAGAAGATGGCAAAATGTTAGAAGAATGTGAGAGTGGAAAAGACCAAAATGGGAAAATGTTGAAAGAATGTGAGAGTGGAAAAGAACAAGATGAGAAAATGTTGGTAGAACATGAGAGTGGAAAAGACCAAAATGGGAAAAAGTTGGAAGAATGTGAGAGTGGAAAAGACCAAAATGGGAAAAAGTTGGAAGAATGTGAGAGTGGAAAAGAACGAGATGGGAAAACGGTGAAAGAACATGAGTTTGGAAAAGAACACGATGGGAAAATGTTGGAAGAACGTGAGTGTGGAAAAGAAGAAGATGGGGAAATGGTGGAAGGTCATGGGATTGGAAAAGAACATGATGGGAAAAAGTTGGAAGAATGTGAGAGTGGAAAAGAAGAAGATGGGGAAATGGTGGAAGGTCATGGGATTGGAAAAGAACAAGATGGGAAAATGTTGGAAGAACGTGAGTGTGGAAAAGAGCAAGATTGGGAAATTATGGAGGAAGAAGAGAGTGAAAAAATACAACATGCAGAAATTATGTTAGAATGTGTATTAGAAAAAGAGCAAGATAGGGAAATTACAGAAAAACATGAGGAAGATGGGAAAAGTTTGAAAGAATGTGAGAATGAAAAAAATATGGAAGAACATGAGCAAGATGGAAAAAACATGGAAGCTTTTGAGGCTGAAAAATATGGGAAAATGATGGAAGAACGTGGGCAAGAAAATAAGCAATATGGAAAAAAATCAGATGTGAGGAAATGCGAGGAAGAACATGACAGTGAAAAGGAACTAGGTGGGGAAATTATAGAAGAACTTGAGGTTGACAAAACACAAGATGGGAGTATCATGGAAGAACATGAAATTGAAAAAGAACAAGATTGGAAAATGATTGATGAATTAGACCGTACAAAAATACAAAATGCAAAATTACTGTTAGAACATATGAGAGGAAAAGAGCAAGATGGGATAAATGTGGAGGCATTTACCAGTAAAATAGAACAAGACAGGAAAAGCATGGAAGTATTTGAGACTGCGCAAACACAATATGTGAAAAGGATGGAAGAATGTGGGAAAGAAAATGAGCAAGATAGGAAAATTGTAGAAAAACGTGAGGATGAACATGATAGTGAAAAGGAACAAGGTGGGGAAATTGATGGAAAAATAGTGGAAAAACATGGAAGTGAAGAAAAACAAGATAGGAAAATTGTTGATGCGTTTAACAGTGAAAAAGAACAATATGGGACAAGCATGGACGTATTTGAGACTGAAAATATACAATATGTGAAAATGATGGAAAAATATGGCCAAGAAGATGCACAAGATGGAAAAATTGTAGAAAAATGTGACAAAGAACATGACAATGAAAAAGAACAAGATGGGAAAGTAAAACATGAAGACGGGAAAAGTCCAGAAGAACATGGGAGTGAAAAAAAGCAGGATTGGAAAATGATAGAAGACAAAGTACAAAAAAAACAAGATGGAGACATCATAGAAGAACATGTATTTGAAACTGAAACAATTCAATATGTGAACATTATGGAGGACTGTGGACAAGAAAATGAGCAAAATGAAAAAATTGAGGAAGAATATGAGAGTGAAAAAGTACAACATTTGAAAATGATACAATCACATGATGATGAAGAACAAGATGGTAGAAGGTTGGAAGAACAGGATTGGGAAAATATGGAAGAGCTTGAGAGTGAAAAAATACAAAATCCAAATATGATGTTAGAATATATGAGAGAAAAAGAGCAAGACTGTAAAATTGGGGAAAGCCATGAAGACAGAAAAAGTTTGGAAGAACACAAAGAACTGAATTGGAAAATGACAGAAGATTATGGGAACATCATGGAAGAACATGACCGGGAAAAGGGACAAGGTGGGATGATGGAAAAGCAACAGATCCAAGACAATAAACGAATAGTGAATGTGACTGTGCTCAGGGAGGAAGAATCATATACAGATATTATAAAGAGGGACGAGGCTACAGAAGATGCTGTTGAACAGGTGAAGAGTGACCATGGAAATGAGAAGGAAGAGATGAACACACCTTTAATCCACACAGAAGAATCCAGTGCTGAGACACTTTTCTCCCAGGATTCAGCACTCTTCCCAGAATCCCGTGCAACAGAGCCTCCTCAATTCAATGACACATGTATTCCTGAAAATATTCTAAGCACTCAAGATAAAAATGAGCCACAGATGAGCTCCTCAAACCAAATAAACTTACCAACTATCCAGGTTGAGTCAGATCTTTCCAACCCGAGCATTCAAAGAGATTCAGATGACATGAGAGAGAAGACACATGAATCTGTTGACTCTCAAGCTTTCTCCAAAAACAGCCCAGAGGCCTCGTCCACTGAACGGGTCTTAGCACAGAAACACACGTTACAGTGGAGGATGAACAGACTGATCCAGAGGCTAAAATTGTGGATGGCACCAATGGTTTGGCTGAAGGGATCAATACTGGGTGTGAGAAATCACCTATATCTGAGAATCAAGCCAGGATTGGACAGTCAGACGAGAGGGAGGGGCTTGTACCTGTCGACCCAGGTAATGATAATGGTGGACTGGATAGATAGTTCTTTAATCAACATCTTAATATCAAGTAACTTACTATTATAGATCCCTTAATTAATGTACATTACTCTTCAAAAGTTTGGGGGCAGTACGATTTTTTTTAAATAGTTTAAATTAAGGACACGTTAAGTTTATCAAAATTCACAGTGAAGACATTTATAACATAATCTAACAAAAGATTTCTATTTCATAATCCTGAAAACATACTAAGCAACTGTTTTCAACATTGATATAAATGTTTCTTGAGCAGTAAATCAGCATTTTAGAATGATTTATGAAGGATCATGTGACATTGAAGACTGGAGTAATGATGCTGAAATTTAAAAAATATATTAAAATAGAAAAAAAAATTGTAATAATATTTCACAATATTACGGTTTTACTATATTTTTGATCAAATACGTGCAGCCTTGGTGAGCAGAAGAGACTTCTTCCAAACCCGAACTTTGCATGTTTGAATAAATACTCTAATTCTGTGTGAAATTATGTAAAGTTTTCAACACTCAATTTTCTCAACATTTCTTTTTGACAGCCAGTATTGATATAAATGTTCATTGTTTTGAAAAGAAAGATAAAAAAAACGGATAAAAACTCTAGACTCAAATATGTGTCCGGGTCAAAGAGTTGTTTTCACAACAATATGTCAACAGTTTTCTTCCAAATATGACAATGAGGATGTTTTGTGACAGGTACCAATTTAGATTTATGCAAATAAAATTATTTATGTAAAAAAAGATAACACTTTACAATAAGTTTCATTATATAACATTAGTTCATGTATTAACTAGCATGAACTAACAATGAGCATAAAATCTGTTTCAGTATTTATTAATCTTTGTTAACATTAGTTAATAAAAATACAGCTGTTCATTGTTTGTCCATGTTAGTTAATGGTGCATTAACTAATGTTAACAAATACAACCTTTGATTTGAATAATGTATTAGTAAATGTTGAAATTAATTTTAATATTAACTAGTTATTAATAAATTAATATTTATTCTAGTTCAAATTAACTAAGGTAGTTAAATAATGTTAACTAATGAACCTTATTGTAAAGTGTTACCAAAATAATAAAACAAAAAAAAAAAATTATGCTTAAATATGAAATGTAAAATACAGTGTCTTGGTTGATTATAAATATTTATGACCTATACATTTTCTCAATTCATTTTTAGCCATGTCTCTAGTCACAGTTTAGCAAGTCCTCTCATAACTTTTTTTTTTTTGTGGTAAAACTCGATGGTCCACTTTATACACTCTTAACTATAAGTAACTTTGCAACTACATGTCATTAGAGAATTAGTAGATTGTCTGCTTAATATCTGCTAACACTTTATTTTGATGCTCCCCACAGACATTCTACTGACTATAAGTAAATTTGCAACTATATTCTACTGCAAAACTTATTCTACTAACCCAATCCCTAACACATAAACCTAACTGTCTATTACAGTCTACTAATACTCTAATGAGAGTTAGTTGACTTGTAGTTGCAGAGTTACTTCAAGTTAGTAGAATGTCTAAAGTGGACTATCGAAATAAAGTGTAACCTTTTTTTGTTGTTACTTTGCAGACACTGCAATAGGCCTAAAGCATTGTATTACTCATCAGCTGGATCTGACCAATGATATAAGTGATGTTGAAGAGGGAGAGGAGGCTATATCACTCATTGTCAGGGACACAGAAGTGGAGCAGATCTTAAAATGTGATTCTGATCACGAGAATGAAGACTTAAAACACAAATTTCTGCAGGATTGCAAAACCATCATGGAAACACCCTGTAACATGAGGAATGATAAGACAGCCGATGATAAATGAGGAACATTTGGAGATAATTGGTAGGTGTGAGCTGTTATCTCAGAACAGATCATTCTATCAAAGAATGTTGTTTCTGGTTTTGATTGGCATTAATTAATTCATTATTAAACCTCAAGGAGTGGAAGGTAATTCTTACTTGCAGATTTGTTGTCATTTCACACCAAGGAGGGTTGTTTTTTTCTGAGGGGGTGTTTACACGACACCGTTTTCAACTAAAAACTGAAAACCTTTTATGCATTTTGGGGGCCTGAAAACAGATTTTGAAAACAGTATTGAAAAAATCATTGAAAATGATACTGTTATTGTCTCTGTGCAATCTACAAAAAAACGCACATTTGTGTAAACGATGACGTCATTCCATTCAGTCTATAGCGCATAGTTTCTTTACAAAGTTACATTGCCAACTACCGACATGCATAATACAGGTTTTTTTTATAGTTTTTGCAGATCCGTGTGAACGGGGATTGTTTTGACAATGTTGTCGTCTGTACGTGAAAAACACAAAGGAACAACTTTTCCATTGTTAGTACATCGTTGTCATCCTCAATGGTGATATCCTAGAATGCAATAAAACAGCTATTCATAATTACCCCAATTTAGGGATTTAGAGAAAATCTCATCATGATAATTATAATAGTAAATCTCAAAAGTGCTTTTGCTGGAAGGAAAGATAACACTATAATTTTCTACCAACGTCTACTTAGTATACACCTCAACCTTAAATTAATCTCTTATCAAAAGAACAGAAAAGTAAACGTTCGCAGTGATCCATGAACAGCAAAGGATTCTGGGATAGATGAGACGTCAATCAGAAACAGACAGATAGACAGAGAGGAGACATTTTTATCAGATACACCGAGTGCAAATGCTTTAACTGTTACATCAGTATCACATCATAGATTCTCCTGCCAAAAATATTAGATACGGCATGTAAAAACAAACCGGTTTTCTGCTGTTTTGGTTTAGTGTTATGTATAAAGAACTATAAAATGTTCCTTTAAGTTCATTGGATTACATTTATTCAGTTATGACATTCTTATTCTATTGAGCATTTCATTGGACAAAAGAAAAGAAAAATAAATCTTACTGTAAAAAAAAGTCTCTGCCATAAATTTTTAAGTACAATAAACTTGGACGTTTAAGTCATTTCAACTTAAATTGTTGAATCTTGTATAATTTAATAAAAAGTTTAAACTTTAACTTATTTTGATGAGTTAAAGCAATGTAAAAACATATGTTGTTATAACTGATTGATCATATAATTTTTTACAGTGTAGGGTGCCACAAGTGAGTTTTTTTTATATTAGTTAACTACATTGGTTATTATGAACTAAATGGCATGGAGCCAACAGATCAGTATGCTCCGCCCACTCATTCACTCTCCCCGGAATTCTGATTCACCGCACCTACACTTCACATCAACACACACTATAAAGAGGCACTTCACTTTCACTTCCTTGTCTGGTCTCATCCTTGTACAGACTCTACTTGAATATTTACAGATTCCTACCTACCTCGAAGATTCCTCACCTTAACGTTGTCTACGATCATCCGCTTCCTGTCATCCGTCTTCTGTCTCCTTCCATCAACCTGCCAAATCCTCTTCCATCATCTGCAAACAAGATATTAAGATTATCGTTCAGCTAAGTTCATCATCCAGTTCTGATTCTCTTATTCACACTCACCAGTCTCCTCTGCGGTCCCACTCCGTGCCTCTGTTCAATAAAACTCTGTTTGAACTATTTACCTGTTTGCTTCTCTCTGTACCGTGACAGAAGACTAGACTACATGCAGAGACTCACGGAGACTGCAAGGGATCACGCCATGGATCGTTCGGTTCATGCAGTTTGTCGTTCCCTTTAACCTTCTACGTCTGAAAACCCACCTACCATTCCCGCTGATGTGATTCATGCTGCACGTCATTCACTCCAGCACTCAACACCCACTGCTTCATCCGCTGCCTCTGCTAGTCCCATGGCCCGACCTGCGACATTCACCGGAGAGGCGGAGGATTGCAGCAGATTCCTGTTACAGTGTTCCCTATACTTCGAGATGCAATCTCACCAAATCGCCACCGATCACGCCAGAGTAGACTTTATCATCTCACTGCTGTCTGGACGCGTGCTACAGTGGGCTCAATCACTGTGGCAATCCAACGCCCGAATCATCACTTCAACGCTGATATCCGTCAACTGATGGTCATGTATGATGATGCCATCCAAGTTTCTCAATGTCTCACCGCCTGTTATCTCCTGAATCCCACTGCATATCCTCTGAGCTCTGCACCATCAGTCGCTCTTCCACCACCTGAACCCATACAGGTGGACTCCTATCACCTGACACATGCAGAGCGTCAGCGAAGAATTCTCAATCAACTGTGTTTGTACTGCGGGAGAGAAGGACATGTCATGATTACCTGTCCAGTTCGACCACCACGCCCGGTGGTGAGTATCATTCAACCTTCACCTCAAATAAATTCTTTGTCCCGTACTACTGTACATGTCCTAACCCCCTGCATTTGTCTCAGTGCAAGCCCTTATCGACTCGGGTTCCGCAGGAAACTTCAGCTCCACCCAACTTCTCCAAAAACTGAATGTCCGCAAGAAACGCTGCTCTCAGGATTTGAGGATCCACACCATCCAAGGAAAGCCGCTGGCTCGTGGCCGAATCCGACACTTCTCTCCCACACTTACGCTCCGCATTGGATGTCTGCATAACGAGGAGATCACGTTCATGGTGCTGGAGGGATCCACCATTGACCTCATCCTGGGATGCCCGTGGATGTCCCAACATCAACCACGTATTAACTAGAACACCGGGGAAGTATTACAATGGAGTGATGCCTGCTTTCAATCCTGTCTCTCGTCTGTCTAGAAATCCTTAAAATCCAATTCTCTCTCATCCACCACTCCGGGATGTCTTCAGTAAGCGGTTGGCAACTCAACTTCCACCACATCGGCCATGGGAGTGTGCAATCGACCTGCTACCTGGGGCCACTGTGTCAAAAGACAGAGTATACCCACTGTCCATCCCGGAGCAGAAGGCCATGGAGGAGTACATCCAGGAGGCACTTCAACAACAGTTCATCAAACCATCTACATCCCCTGCCGCTTCAAGCTTCTTTGTTGCCAAAAAGGACGGAGGCTTAAGGCCGTGCATCGACTACCATCACCTCAACTCTCAAACAATCAAGTACAGCTATCCACTTCCTCTGGTCCCGGCAGCTCTGGAACAGCTACGGGGAGCTCGCATCTTCTCCAAGCTGGACCTGCGGAGCGCATACAACCTCATTCGTATACGCTGAGAAGATGAGTGGAGAAGACTGCCTACGTTACCCCTTCTTGACCCAACGAATATCGGGTCATGCTGTAAGGCCTTACTCACCTGCTGTCTTCCAAGGCTATATGAATGAGGTGTTCCGGGAATTCCTTCAACGATTTGTCATGGTCTACATAGACGACATCCTCATCTAATCCCGGAACCTGGCCAAACATCGCCTCCATGTGACGCAGGTCCTTGAGAAGCTCCGTCATCACCATCTCTACCTCAAGCTGAAGAAATGCGAGTTCCATACCCCCTCTGTCCACTTCCTGGTGTATGTCATCGACCAACATGGCATCCGGATGGACCAGAGGAAGGTGGATACCATCCAGAACTGGCCTCAAACCACTACCATCAAAGAACTCCAGCGCTTTCTAGGATTTGCAAACTTCTACAGACGATTCATCCACAACTATAGCCTTCTCAGTTCACCTCTGACCTCTAGACACTCAAGGGCCGACCCAAGTCTCTGTCCTTAACCACGGTAGCATCAGAAGCTTTCCAACAACTCAAAATGGCCTTCCAAACCGCTCCGATCCTGGTCCACCCTAATCCAGATCTCTAGTTCATCATCGAGGTAGACGCCTTGTCTACCGGATTCGGAGCGGTCCTCTCTCAGCGGCTGGGTGATCCTCCTAAACTCCATTCATTTGCCTTCCACTCTAAGAAGCTTTCCCGTGGAGCAGAACTACGACTTTGGGAATCGAGAGTTGCTTGCCATCAAGCTCTAGAAGAGTGGAGACACTGGCTGGAGGGAGCACATCACAAATTCGATGTCTTAATAGACCAATCGAAGCTAAGAGACTGAACCCATGTCAATCCCGGTGGGCTTTGTTCTTCACCAGGTTTAATTTCACTGTCTGAAATTGACCTGGATAAGAACACTAAAGCAGATGCCTTATCACATCTTTATCAAACTGTTCCTGATGATTCTTCTCCTGAAACTATTCTCCCTCCAGCCATGATCGTCAGTCCTATAAGATGGGCCATCGATGAACAAATTGCCCAAGCCACTCGCTCCAACCCTGCTCTGCCGGGAGTTCCAGAAGGGCTCCTCTACGTTCCACCCACCTTTCACCTGCCCCTTCTGGACTCAGCTCTTACATCTCCGGGCTCTGGACACCCAGGTAGCAAACGTACCCTCTCGCTCCTAGGTCAACGCTACTGGTGGCCCACCATGACTCAGGATATCTCCCGGTACATCAAGGGATGCTCAGTCTGTGCCGTTACAAATACTCCCCGAAAACTCCCTGAAGGAAACCTGGTTCCTCTGCCATCGTCCATGGTCACATCTGGGCATCGACTTTGTGACAGACCTACCATCTTCAAACAACCACACCTGTTTATTTGTCATCGTGGATAGCTTCTCAAAGGCCTGGTAGTTGATTCCCCTCAAGGGGAGGCCAACTGCCTTCGAAGCGGCTGAAGCATTGTTCCAGAACGTTTTCCGTCATTTCGGCATCCTCGAAGACATGGTATCGGACCGGGGTCCTCAATTCATCTCTCGAGTCTGGGAAGCATTCTTCAAACTCCTCAGAGTATCTGTAAGCCTCTCCTCCGGTTACCATCCTCAAACTAACGGCCAGACAAAGCGGGAGATCCAGGAAATTGGTTAGATACCTAAGGTACTACTGCCACCAGGACAGCTGGAGCCAATTCCTCCCGTGGGCTGAATACGCCCAGAACTCCCTACGACAATCCACCACAGGGCTCACCCCTTTCCAATGCATCCTGGGATACCAGCCTCCCTTATTCCCTTAGTCAGATGAGCCCTCAGAGGTTCCAGCTGTCAACCACTGGTTCGAACAGAGCGAGAGGGTATGGGACTCAGCTCATGTGCATCTCCAACAGGCAGTGCTGAGACACAAGAGACAAGCGGATCACCATAGAACATCTACCCCTAGCTACCAGCCAGGCCAGAAGGTATGGCTCTTGACGCTAGACATCCGTCTCCGCCTGCCTTGCCATAAGGGAAGTCCCCGGTACATAGGTCCATTCACTGTGCAGAGGCAGCTCAATGAGGTCACCTACAGGCTAAATCTTCAACCTCACTACAGAATCTCACCATCTTTCCATGTGTCACTCCTAAAACCTCACTCTGAACCCACGTTTTCTCCTCCCACAGAATCTGGTGATCAAGAAGTAACTCCTCCTCCCAACACCTCAGAAGAGGAACCTATCTACCGGGTCCGAGCTATTCTAGACTCGCGACGACGGGGTCCCAGGCTGGAGTACCTCATCGACTGGGTGGATTACTGTCCCAAGGAACGATCCTCGGTAAATCGTCATAATATCCTCGATCCTACACTCCTCACACAATACCATACAGAACATCCAGATCGACCGGCTCCCAGGGGTCGAGGTAGGCCCCGTCGTCGTCCCATTCAGCCGTCAGGAGCCTCCTGTGGAGGAGGAGGTACTGTCACTGAGTCACCAGATCAGTATGCTCTGCCCACTTGTTCACTCTCCCTGGAATTCTGATTCACCCAACCTGCACTTCATCATCAATACACACTATAAAGAGGCACTTCTTCACTTCCTTGTCTGGTCTCATCCTTACAAGAACGTACAGACTCTATTCGAATATTTACTGATTCCTACCTACCTTGAAGATTCCTCACCTGAACTTCATCTCCGATCATCCGCTTCCCGTCATCCGTCTTCTGTCTTCTGTTTCCTGCATCAGCCCGCCAAATCCTCTTCCATCATCTGCAAACAAGATATTAAGATTGCTAAGTTCATCCAGTTCTGATTCTTTTAATCATACTTACCAGTCTCCTCTGCTGTTCTACTCTGTGCCTCTGTTCAATAAAACTCTGTTTGGACTATTTACCTGTCTGCTTTTCTGTACCGTGACACTAACATTGAACAATACTTCTACCGTATATATTATATTAGATAATGTTAATCTCAACATTTACTTTACATGTAAGATCAAAAGTTGTATCTGTTAACATAAGTTAATGCACTGTGAACTAACATGAACAAACATTTTTATTAACTAACATTAACAAAGGTTAATGCTGTAAAAATATATTGCTCATTGTTAGTTTATGTTTTAAACTGTTATTGTAAATTCTAAATGCATATATCTGCTAAAAGTATATTAAGAAGTAGCATTAAAAGCTAACACGCATAAAAGCCACAAAACTCATATGTTTGTAATATGTACCCAACTAAGAACATTTTGCTAATGTTCATATTAAGTTATGAAAAAAATATCTCTGAATTTTAAATGTCCAGGTTTTTAAAAAAAATGTTTTGGGGTTATATGAACAGTAAGGAATTTCAATACATTATGGGAATGTTACTTTTTATTTTTTCTGAATATTCTGAAACGTCACAAATGTTTTTGTGCTAATGTTTTGAAAGCATTATTAACCCTGTGATCTTTTTCATTTGGTTGTGTGTGTGTGTGTGTGTGTGTGTGGTGTGTGTGTGTGTGTGTGTGTGTGTGTGTGTGTGTGTGTGTGTGTGTGTGTGTGAGAGTGAGTGTTTGAAGAAATGTGAATGCTTTATACTTGTATGATGTATCTGTTTTATAATGTACTTAGAAAAGCCTAACCAGGGACAGGAGTTGAAAATTAGCATTAGCTATAAACTCTATATGATGCACATCAGCTGCTGGATTTTTATTGTAACTATGTTTGACTGTATTGTCCCTGTTAAATAAATAACAAATATGATTTATTTTTTATGGAGATTAGCCAATCATAACACCAATCATAAGTCTTAACGGTAAAGTAGCAGACAGCCTTTAATAAGGAATTTTACCTATAACATTAATTCTTGTTATGGAGCCAGTCTAAATCACTTGGCATCCAATACAGTGCTTTATAAGAGAGAGCGGGCAAGTTGTCACAATCTTAAAGTAATTTCTAGATAGATACTTTAAAGTATTGACTACAAAAGAACTTCTGAACATTTCTGAACAGAAAAAATAAATGCAGTTCAGTAAACAAAAGTTGACCAATAGTGGGGCATTGTCACATTGGAGCCTGCTGCAGCTTATAGGGTTCAGCTTAATTAAAACAGTAAAACAACTAGAAACATAACATGATCGTATAACATTCAAAAGTAACACACTGAAAGATCTTACATTTGTTTTGGCCAACCAAGTTTGTTGTTAATAAATTTGCATCAATTCTATAACATCTTAAAACATGTGACAACATGCCCCAATAAAATTGTGACAACTTCCCTGAGCTGATGTTAATAAAAAACTATATATAATAGTTTATAATCGGCTTCTAAAAAATCTCATCGACCCAAACAGGATATCTAGATGTCTTCTGTTTTTTTGTGTATATACTTAAATTGTTTACTAAAATGTCAATCATATCTATTAAGGTTACTCATGTTTACCTAGATTGCAAGCAATCTCAGACTAGAGAAAGGCGTTAGAGTTATTGCCACACCTCTGCTATGTTTGATGAGACCTGGCTTAGCGAGATCCATGTTTCCATTCATGCTTTTTAAAAAAATCTGACAGTAAGAATGTTGCCCTCTCCAGACAAATGCTGCCATTTTGTAGGCAGACAGGAATGTTTATGCAAATAAACAATAAAAACAAGCCAAGGTAACCTATGGCTGCTTGACATGTAGAGAAGTCTGTGACACTAGATTTATTGAGGAACTGAAATATTAGTTGACTTACTAGTATCGGTTAGCAGTGAATGATGAGTTATATTGTTGTAGCAACGTGAAACTTTTGTTAAATCTAGTGCAAACCACTGTAGATTAAACCTTTAATGTTATTATCATTAATCGCAACTAAAAAACATAAAAAACATTTTCGTTACTTGACATAAAATTTACTAAAAATGAACAACAACAAAATAAAAAATGATAAAAATATACATTTGTATTTATTATTAAACATTTCAGGTAGTTTCTAATTTGTCATAGTATAATAACTAAAACTAAATTTATTAAAACTAAAAGCTATAAATCTTAAGAAAAATATATAGACATAAAATAAATTCTTGCTTATGTTGCTTATTATTACAGCCCATTCTCACCCAAGGCGTCATCTAAACTGACGCCTTGGAATCATTTATGACCATGCTTCAATATTCGAACGCTAAACGTACCCTTTAGCGTCAGTTATTGACCAATCCCAGGGCGTCTCTAAATGACGATGTTACCTTACGTAGTTAGATGACGCCCTTTACCAGACCTAAACCCTAACCGCGTCATCTAACTGAGCATTACCTTAGCGTCATGTTAGATGACGCCCTGGGATGCAGTCAACTAAACTGACGATAAAGGGTACCTTAAGCGTCGAATATTGAAGCATGGTTCAAAATTGTCAATTAGATGACGCCTTGGGGTGAGAATGCTTGATTATTAACAGCATACATATTACTAGGATATTGGCTGTTATTAGAACTTATAAAGCACATATTAATGTCTTATTGTACATGACCATATTCTACATTCTGTAATCCTCCCTAATACCTAAACCTTATTAACTATTAATAAGCAGTAATTAGGAATTTATTGAGCCAATAGCCATGGTTAATAGATAATATGTTCTCTAAAGTGTTACCGGATGTTAAAAAATTACAGTAAAATATTTATGTTTTAAAAGATATCAAAGCATCCTGGAAAAAAAAGCAGCACAATAATTTTCAACTAGCAATAATAGAATAATTGTTTTTTTGACACCACATTTTGTGAAGACTGCAGTAATTATGCTGAAAATTCAGCTCTGGCAAAACAGATTTTTTAAAAAGTATATTCTGTAAGTTCACAGGTCAATCATTGCTATTGTGTTCAATCAATAGTGAATTCAAAATAATTGTAATTGATCGCAATTACAAATAATATAAAGAATATGTTCTTAAAAAATATTCAGGAATTAAGTCAAGTCAAGTCAAGTATATTTAGCGCTTTTCACAATATAGATTGTGTCAAAGCAGCTTCACAGTATCAATCAAAATAACATAACAATGTTTGTTTCTTAGTGGAAAAAACATCCACGTTTGGTAAGGCTGATCAATGGTATTAATGATTGGTTAATTTATTTGAATATCCATTGTGAAAAAAAAAAACATTTATCCATTTCATATTTTTTCATTTGGTTCAACATCCACTAGTCATATCATTTTTGCAACTGATCATGGTTCTCACTGGAGGCCTTTCAGTGTTTTACTCGCAATTATTGTCATATGTTTACAATGGTGCAATATACTGTATGCAAATTATTTAGTTGTGTATTTTTCGTTTAGTATCAGTTCTGGCTGAAGATAAGACGATGAAAGATTTATGGTTTCTGACATATCTGTCATATCAAACATGTACGGAAACGAATGCTTTTAATGCAAATGTGCTCGTCTAACTATAGCCCTAAACCTGAATTGTAACGTTTCTGACGTCAGTGGCAGGACAGGCATTGGAAATGGTTTCATGTAACACCCAGTCCCAGTGTTAATGCAAAGAAATTTAATTTCTAAATATTTTACTTGGAATTTAGCAAATAGAGTAAACATTTTCATCAAAAATATAAGACAGAACAACTAATAATTGATAACAAAAATTGTTTCTTGAGCAACAAATTAACATAGAATGATTTCTGAAGGATCGTGTGACACTAAAAGACTGGAGGTATGCTGAAAATTCAGATTTGCAATAATAAATGACCAATGATTGATTCAAAACATTAAAAAAAAATGTATAGGGTATATATTCACAATATTACCTTTTTACTGTATTTTTTATTAAAGCAATGCAGCTTTGGTGAGCATAAGATACTTAAAAAAAACATTCAAATATATTACACAACCCAAACTTTTCAACTGTGGTGTATATTCATAAAAACGAGTCCAGTGGTTAAAAACAGCTCAGCTGAACATTTTATACAAAGACTTACATAAAATACCATGAAACAATTCTGTGCTAAAAAAACCAGATGAGAGAAAAAAACATGTATGTGTGTGTGAGAGAGTGAATGCGTTCGTGCATTCGTGCGTGTGTGTGTGTGTGTGTGTTGCTATTTGTTGTATTTTCACTTTTACATCTATAGTCTTTTACTTGACATGTCTTGTTTCTTATTCTTTAGCTTGTGCTGTAATGTGATCCATTGTGGAAAAAACATTTATCATTGCATATTTTTTTATTTGGTTCAACATCCACCTAGTCATATCATTTTTGCAACTGATGGTTCTCTTCATCTCTTTCATGCAGAAGATACCATGGGGACTGTGCACGAATCATAGAAGAGACAGATGACCAGTAGATGTTTCTCTCAGCCGATCACTGGAGGCCTTTCAGTGTTTTACTCGCAACTATTCACATATGTTCACAATACTGCAATACTGTGCAAGTAGCACATGTTCAGAACTGTGTCCACAAATGCACTTGATATACAACGGGTTCAAAAGTCTCAGACCAGTTTTAAAGGGATAGTTCACCCAAAAATGTTACTCACCCTAATGCCATCCCTGATGTAAGTTAGCAGTGTTAGCTGATATTAAGACAGTCTACTAATACTCTAATTAGAGTTCATTGACAGAGTTGCAAAGTTACTTAGTTAGTAAGAATGTCTAAAGTGGACCATCGAAATAAAGCATGAACTAAAGAAATATTATTAAAACTATATAATATAGTTAATAAAACTACATGATGCGGTAGAGAAAATTCCACCAAAAGCTCTTTAGCTCTGCTCACTCCCTGAAGCACTGCTAAATAATGACGTAATCGAGTCGGTCACCCTACGCTCTCAAAATACTTTATTATAAATAATATTTGTGTGTGTGTGTGTGTGTGTGTGTGTGTGTTTGTGTGTATATATATATGTATAAATATATGTGTGTGTCTATATTGTATATATATATATATATATACTGTATGTGTGTGTGTGATATACAGTATGATATTTATATAGCAATAAACTTAAAATTAGGGCTGTGAAACGATTAATCGCGAATAATCGCATCCAAAATAAAAGTTTGTGTTTACATAATATATGTGTGTGTACTGTGTATAATTATTTTGTATATATAAATACACACACATACATGTATACATTTAAGAAAATGTGTTATTTATATATAAAATATTTATATTTATATATAATACAAATTACATATATATATATACTGTATATACAGTATATATAAGCAAATATTTCTTAAATATATACATGCATGTGTGTGTATTTATATATAAATACACAATAGTACACACTGTATATATTATGTAAACACAAACTTTTATTTTGGATATGATTAATCGTGATATTTCTACTTAAAATATATTGTTTTATATATGTTATCAGCATTTGTAAATGAGAAGTTTAATATTTCTCCACTGTTTTTATTTCCATTATGCTGTTCGCAATACTTCATGGGATTGTAGTTCTTTCCCTCACTAAAGCCGTTAAGTGGGCCTACACTTTGTACCTTTGTATTTATGTCCAATTTTCAAATACTTTTTTACTTCAAATCAAAGTTGTAATGTTGTGACTCACCTCGTAGCTGGTTGATTTTGTCCATGGCTTATAATGCCTTAACTAAGACTTTTAAAAAAAATTCTAATTGGAAAAAATGTTTGGAAAAAAATACTTCTAGAACCAGCGCAGCTGAAAAAGTGGGTGTTGAAGTCATCATAAATTCATGTTTTCTATTTTCACTCAAATTGCTATATATTGCTAATATCATTTTTAACTTAAAAAAAGTTCATTATATTAGAAAGAACTCTAAATAAATAAATAAAAATCACAAGTGGCCTTCACGTATTTATTATTAATTTTTCCTTTTAATGAACTATCTCGTTACTGAATGTGACTATGTGAGTATGTTGGGTGAGGCAATTCATGCAATTGATCTGTATGTTTAGAACTTTAGATGGATATTTCTTTCCAAAAAAGAATACATGAAATTAATCTGTTTTTGTGTCAGCTGAGACTGATACCAAAATTGAATCACACCAATTAACAAACGGATTACAGAGCAATAGTGCAAACTTTACAAAGTTCTCTCAAGTATTTTAAGCATATTGCTATAGAAACAAAAATCGAATCCAAGGAAACTTTCACTACAAGTACTTTAATGTTGATTCAGGTGTAAATAAACCACTGGCATTCTAAACCTCATTGGTATTTAGGCTTTGAAAACAGATCTTGTCAAAATTCTGTTAATCTGATACTGGTAATTATGAGAACATTTCGATAACATATTTGAAATGCTTTGGACACCTACGTCATTTACTGAAAACGATCAGACAATTATTTGAATCTTGTGACTTAGGGTGTGGTGGCATTTGCATGGACATTAATCTGATTATGTAAATAGTATAATATGATCTTTATGATTTTGAAAATAGTGTGTCAGACAAATCATTTACAAATAAAAACTGACATATGATGTTTTATTCGAGTTCTGGAGTCATAGTGGCAACAACTGCTAAGGTAAATGTGGCATATTCAAACGACATTGACGTAGGCTTTTTTTATGTACCTGTAAATGCATATTGCCCACTTTGCACAGTTCCCCTAAAGCGGTGGCGTCGAGGCTTGAACCCGTCATTGCTGCTTGCAGCTATATTTTGTTTTGTGATTTCACTAGAGCAGATCGCAAACCACAAAACAGTGATCAATTCGATAAATTGAGCGCCAACAGATTGTGCATGCGGGCATTTGCCACTAGCGTAACAACCACAAACGAGGCTAAAAAAAACGGTATGTAAATGTCGCTATGCAAGAAAGCACGGCACGTGTTTTTACGTATGATGCAAGTTCAAAGAAAATTGTTCAATGGAAACTGTTGTAAACGGGTTTTGGGAAAAGATGCTGCCAGGAAGCAGGTTAAAGATTTACTGCCAATCATTTCATTATCTCACATCTAGTTTGAAATGAGGAAATTCTGCTCTGCATATTTATTTATTTTCTTGCTATATCCATTTATGTTCTCTAACGTAAATAGTTTTGCTGCATTGCAATCAGCAGGAATCTAAGTTACTTAGTTACTTGTAATTATGCATCATTTTCTGTTATTACTATCAAGTACATGAACATGTCGTAACGTGCAACTACGTCACCTCTAAATAAAGTATTACCGATCAACTTTCTTTTTTAAATACTCCTACTAATTTGAATTTGTACCTAACGCCGACTTTTAACCAGCTGCTCTCAAGGAGATTTTAGTGAATGCATGGTGGTATTTTGTCTTCGTTTTGAACAATATATCTATTTCGTATCATTTAAAACATAACAAGCTTATATCAGTGACAAGGTGTGCTATATATCTCATTATCTCATAATATATGAGAACTTTATATCTCATTAAGTGTGCATTACGGAGCCAAATACTTCCTGGAGCCACTATGTGCTTATTAAGTTTCCAGCAGCCGGTGTTTCAATAAGAAAACAAAACAGGTTTTTCAAGCAAGAAAATTGTGGTATTATTGTAGCGCAGGCCCTTAAATATATGGTGGGATAAGTGTAGAAAAGCACAAAGAAAAAGACAGAATAACAAGCAGTCCATCCTACTGACAAAACACATGGTGAACAAACATGTCAACACTGTCGCACTTCAGCTCTAAATAGTCTGACAAGCATCACTACAAATGAATGCTTTTAAACATTAGGAATGGACTGATTTTAACACTGTTTTCAGCATGCCCTTTTAGAACTAAGAGAGTTAAACATGCTGTGATAGTCAAGAGATAATTTCATTCCAGGCTGTCTCTGTTTCTATTTGTATAGTGACACATTTTCCACTCAGGTTACTATTAAGGAGGGAAGAACAGGTTCTATTTGTGGTGCTTTTTTTCCATGATTTGCACATGAGAAAAACAATCCCAAGAGCCAACTGAAGATGAAGCCGCAGGACTAGACGGCGGCCAGTGACTAAGTTTAGGTCAAAACTGTATCGGCAAAACAAAACTCTATTGTCTAGCCATAACATTACATAAGAACAATTGTTTCTTTCAGACTACAATGAGATTAAATGGAGATCAAAACGAGACGCTTGCTTAAGTCTCATACTTCTTACATTTTTCTTCTGAGAAAAAGACATCATTGAAATCGTTTCAATTTTACCATTGAAAATCATTTACTCACCCTAATGTCAATGCAAACACAAACAACATAGGACCCCAAAATATTTCATTTTCAATTTCCAGATTTTTCAATATTGTCTCAAACTATGCTCAAATTTGCTGTGATACCAAATTTGAAAAATGAAGAGATTCCAAAATATTAAAAAGCTAATTGCATTAGCAAAATATGAGCTCGGATATGCATTCCAAAATTAATGTTGCCTACACTTACTGTGTATTATTTTTTGTTTTAAGTTGCAAAGTTTTGTTATAAGTTCTTACGTACGTGAGCAACACCTGAGCAAGACAAGTGTGATGTATAAAACTGATCAATGGTCATATAAAAGGCATTTTCAATAATTAAAAAAAAAAGAGGTAATTTAAGGTTGACTATGTAAATCTGACTAATTTATTGATATAAAACTGCACATCACTGTGGAATGCAATTTCATTAAAACTTGGATAATGTCGGGGTGGGGACATAATTTCATGTGGTGTTAAAACGAAAAAGTAATTAGTGAGAAAAATAATGACAAAGTTTCCCTGGGAAGAACAAATCTTGATGACGATTAACAGCGATATTTATACTCAAGTTGGCATTTGTCTTCAGAACAGGAAGAACCTGTCCAACTTAACATTCCAAACAGGAAGACGGTTGAAATGACATCTCAGTGCTAAGTGGCCATGATTTCATTCTGGTGTAGAGAAACGGCATGTAGGCATCACGAAGCGCTCGCTTAGTTTGCTAAGGGCCGAAAACTTGGCTAAACTTTCTCTGGATTCTACGTTGCTCTATACTAAGGAGGTATCCAGCAATTCATCATCCCACTGACATAAATCTAAAGAGTTACAGGTAAGACCAAGTAAATTATGCTAATTTGGGGTCAAAATTAATGGTCACTTAGTACGGTCAAGTTTACTCTTGACTTCTCTCTCTCTCTCTCTCTCTCTCTCTCTCTCTCTCTCTCTCTCTCTCTCTCCTCTCTCTCTCTCTCTTGTGTTTGGATCCCATTGACTTTCATTGTAAGGACACAATTATTTTAAATCTCAAAAAAGATAATATGGTAATACACACACTTGATTGTCTTAAACTGTTTGCATTATGATTAAAGATGAGTAGCATGCAAGAATCTGCTTGGGGTGAATGATTATTATCAGTCATAGTCAGTGTCAGATCAGTGAGTTGAAAATGAGCCAATGAGACAAACAAATTTGAGTCAAGTAATTGCTTCCACAGCTTTGTTCATGCACATCATTTTTGTCGTGCAAGTTTCAACGCTTTCCAAACATGCCTCAAGAAAAATGGACAAAACAAACAAAAAAATCAAAGAGGAAGGAAATATGAGAACAAATGTCAACAAAAAGAGATTTAATATTGTTGTCAAGCCGTCTTTTCTTCTCGTGCGCGGATAAGCATCATGTGCGTCACACATGTTTAGATAAGATACTGTCTGTAACAAGTCATGGTACACAGAGTTCTTGAGATAGTAAAGCTTTATTTATTCTTGATCTGTCACGATTAAGATATTAATCTGTCGACGATGGGCACACAAATATTTGGCCAGTGGAAGGTTTGATCTAATGATAAAAAAAAAATATTACATTGATTATATCTTACTATTGATTAACTGTTTCAGCTTTGCAGAGTTAACAGGTTAAGGTTGGGTTGAAAAAGATTGTAGGTTCTTGATCATTTACTCTGTGCAAAAATAATTTGGTGAAATTAATAAGACTGCAAATAAGGTCCCTATTATAATACCATAATTTAAGGCATTAAAAATAACAACAAAAAATATTTTAATAAAATATAGTAAAATATTTTTTGTCTCATGTTTGGACACGCTGAATTTGTTTCTCATGAAATTAAAAACCTCTCAATCTTAAAATGTTTAAAACTAGCTTTAAAATGTGTCCACTTTAGAATTTCTTTGCAAAACTATGTTTTATTATTATTTAGATTATTACAAACTTGTTTGATTGAATGATTTGGAGTAGAGAGTAAAGAAGAAACAGCTATTGAGTGTCCAGCATACATGTGAACTTCTTCAATACTGTTAAAAAATAAGTTTGGATTAGAACATAATGACAATGCTTGTGTGATTACATTAGTACTATTCTAAATTGTGGAACATAATGATAAAGTAAAGGTGTGTCCAAACTTTTCACTGTTAGTGTATCTGGATAATTAAACATGCTGATACTGTATTGCCAGGTAAGCATGATGGAACGGGACGGCCCGCAGGAGAGGAGCTCAGAACTGGGAGAGGAGATGACAGAAGAGAGATTCCTCAAAGAACCTCTATCTCTTTATGAAACAGAGAGACACACCAATTGAGAGAATACCTCATCTCGGCTTCAAACAGAGTGAGTGAGAGAGACGAGTAGTGAACGTATGTCTAAAACAAGCTTATTTCAGAGTATTAAAATCTGCATTTTCTTTCCCCTTTCAGTCGATATGTTCCTAATGTACAAGACAGTAAAGGAGCTAGGAGGCTATCAACAGGTAAACAGATATTTACATTGAAGACAACTTCATCTTGCACTTTCATAAGAATTTCATGAGAATTTTTTTCTTTATTTATGCAAAAAAAAAAGGTTCCTTTATGTGTCTTTTATTTTGAGTAACTGATTACATACCGGTACTTCAAATGACATTAGAATCAATAACTTTAGATTACTCCCAAGAGCAATGTTTTGTTGACTTTCATGTGCCAGCAAGAAATAAACACGTCCTGTGTGTGTGTGTGTGTGATCTCCAGGTTACTACGCAGCAGTTGTGGAAGAAAGTTTACAACATACTTGGAGGAAACCCACGCAGCACCAGTGCAGCCACCTGCACTCGCAGACACTATGAAAAGTAAGTGCTTGTAACCTTAAAGACAATTCACACTGCACCGACAGACGGCAACAGACAATTTGTCAGGTTTGAACATGCTGAAACGCCTTGCAACTCAGAATGCTGAGAAGTGACGTGCAGTAGTCTGGTGACTGTCGCCTGTCGGTGAAGTGTGGCCTTTAGACAGCATTTTTTAGAGTAAAAAACATATTATTAGTAATATAATTATTCAAAAACATTTTAGTCACAAACCTTTCTTTGTCCAACCCAGGCTACTTCTACCTTTTGAGTGTCACCAAAGTGGATACAGGGACGATATTGTCTTCAGGACGCCTCGATTACAAAAGCACTTCCACCCCAGCAGTTTTAACGACTTTGAGCATGAATACCCCAGGACTGGCAAACGGGCAGATTTACGACACCTCCCGGCATTCCCTCAGGTATGACATCTTAAAAATGTCATATATATTAAAGCATATTTCTCACAACAGCATTCTAGAAATGGAAAGGTTTTATGAGAGGATTAATGAAATGCTATTTGTTTATTTTTCCTCTCAAGACCTCTCCGAACATGTTAACGGAGCATCAGAGACAGATTTTTAACATGCCTTTGAACGTTGCTTCATACTTCCCACACGGAAGTACATCTCTTCCCAATTATATCGCTCTTCGAGAATCTACACGGCCCCACCTAAGCCTCAATCCTTCTCAAGACCTTCCCCGAAGGCCTGCCTCATACTTGGGCACGTCCTCTGTGGAGGTTCAGATCTGCGAACAGCCACTTGATAGGCTACGCCACCTGGCTAAAGAGTACAAGTCATCAACCGGTTTGGAGGAACCCCTTAACCTCAGTCGGAAGGAAAACAGTCTTGAGACATTGAGTAACACACCATCATCTTTGGCCCACCTCCCTCTAAAAAGCCCAAGTTCCTCAACGAAGCCTCCCCTCTTTACCCTCCAAGGGGTTTGACGACCGAAGAAGGAGACGAACAAGGGGAAACAGTGGATGAAACTTCCTCAGGAGAAGGAGAGGCAGGGACTGTCCGAGCAGGACTGAGCCCAGTGATGGCTGATGTCATTGATCTCACGTCCTCTTCCAATGCCAATCCAGTCCCACGTAGAGCAAGTCCTCCTTCAGTGAATCTATTCAATCGTAGAGTGAACTACTCCGAAGCCTTCTCTATGAAAGCACGGGAACGAGACCAATACACGGACTGGTTGAAGGAAGAGTCTTCTGGTGCCCCCACACCTAAGTTAGGAGAGATCTTAAACCAAAGCCGTACCCTTGGACACCCACCCCTGGATACCAACGGTAAAATGGAGATTCAGATTCCTCTAAAGCTTCTACATGAGCTCATTAGGAGAGGACTAGTTTCCAACCAGTCATTTACGGGAAACGGGCCTGTTTCTCAATGCCCAACCAAAGCTGAAGCACAACCCGAGCACAAGTTATACATGCGACCACGCTCAGATACATCCGAGAGTCCCACCGCATGCGAGGAGCCAACCAATTTGAGACAGAAAGCACTTTCAGAAACCTTTCTGACACTATCCCTCAAGATAACGGTATAAAGAAGCACCGACTCCTCTGCAGCAATGACATCTCAGCAGAATCAAAGCTCCAGATGATGAACTCTTATTATGTAAACAACTCTTTCAAGCACTCTCTGGACAGGGATATACACAAGCCCTCTCAACCTAAACAGGAACAAGTTTCTATGACATACAACCATGAAAGCATGAACCCCAGACCCCGCAGTTACAGTGAAGACACTCCACTCTCTTTGACCATGAAACCTGGAAGAAAGTCAGAGAAAGTGATGGCAACATCTAACATTGCGACAAAGGATATCTTGACTTCACCAGCTTTGACATCAGACCACCTCAAATTCCTTCTGGCAAACCTGCCCTATAGACTGGAAAGGGGGCAGACATTTTAAGAATTTGCAGTTTTTCACCTTGGCCAATGTCATAATCCTGCCAAATCAGACTCTTGAGTTGCATCACTCAAGGATTTCTGAAAAGATGAACTGAAATGAGAAATGTTGAGGATGGACTTGACGGATGATTAAACCTTTTGTATAAAATGTATATAAACATGAAAAGGGTCAGCTCAGGGAAAAAAGTTAGTTTTTATGTTTAGTCTGTGATTTGTAAGACTGTAAAAATTAAGCAACGCTACATTTTTAAAACCTTTTTAGCAAGTCATTATGAAGAAGCACCGATACTTTGGCAACGAAGCATAATATTTTTTATATTTTATTTTCTAAAATGTATATATAACCCTGATCATTTGTTGTTGTCATTTTATTTTGCAATTCTTGCCATTTTCTAATGGCAAAAAGAGTTTAAATAAATGTTTTTTAGAATAATTCTGCTAGTTTTTTTTACAGTACAATAGATACAATTTGCTCCCGAATAAATAACAGAGAATAATATCACTATAATATAATGTTACAGGTGAGATGTCCAAATGATTTCCAATAAGCAAACATAGAATGAAGCAGACATAGAACCTTTAGATTAGGTGTTGTGATTGTCTCCATTGCTTTTGTACTGAATATGAAACTCTTGAGAAATATAACCTCTGAATGTCTAGGAATTTCGGTATCAAGTACAGAAGTTGTTTTACTGGTTGCACAGGAACCTACTGGAAAATCATGCACCCAGCTCGATACATCCATACCCCCCTTACAAACATAACTTCCTTAACACATAAGCAAAATCAAAAACACAAAATGCAAACACACAGCCACAAATAAGTGTTGGGTTTTTCTAAACATTCATTTTATTATCATGGCACTATCAACACAATTTGAGACCATTATTGTCATATACATAAAGAAACAACAGATTCATACCTGTTGTCAATACAGCCTAGCTTTCCAGCTATCACTGACAACTTGTTATTAATCTTGATGAATCCAAAATCAAGATTTAGTGTTGGGGTTATGTTCATATTGATTTGAAACGGTGTTGGTAGGTTGATTTGACATTATGCAAGTAAAACATAATAGATTAGCCTGACTTCGTCATACTCATATTCTAGTCAGAATGTGAGTCTGATACTGCTCCATTGGGCTTGATTATGGGGCGTGTGTCAACCGAACCAGGAAATAAAAAAACTCTGCACTCAATTGGATAGACCTACAACCAATCAGAGCAACGGAGTAAGTGACGTATGTTGAGCGATAGATTAAAGTTGATAGATTAAACTTTTGTCCGAATCCCGTAGGAAGGACGGCAAAAACATCTTTTCCATCGACAAATGCCTGGATCGCGGTTCTCTGTTCCTCTTCTAAAATTAATGCGCTGTCTATATCTTCTATAACACACACGATAGCGGAATATACACAACTCAATTCTCCAGCGGCAGCCATGAATTCAACCCAAGCGCTCTGATGACGTGGATGGTTACGTTACCGTTGCTCACATAGATATGATGTCTATGGTTGCTCATCTGTCCATCATCATATAAAGCCCGCCCTGACAATTTGATTGGTCCAAACTATTTTTGATCGGGCATAATAGCTCCTCAACGGATCGAGTCCAGACCGAACTTCCCGACCAAAAATTGTTGTGGGCGGGGTTCGGGCTGGCAGCCAGGCTAATATATCTCCTAATAGAGATCTTTTGAATTTACCTGTCAAACAAAAGTTTGATGTGAAATTAGGTTGCTCAATTCCCTATACTTACAAGCCAAAAAAAAAAAAAAAAACTTGAATCTGTCAAACTCTTGCCATGCAGGATTTACATAGCTTGTAGCAATTAAAACAGTTTTCAGCTAATTCAACAGGTTGGTGAATGGTGAGTGATTTTAATCCAGCAAAACATGTAATGGAAGTCGTGATCCTGCAGAGGATCAAGTTAAATGACCAATAAGGGCTGTAGAATCAAACATAGTGCTCAGTAAGAAAGGGCTTCTGGCTCTTTAAGACATTTGCAATTGTTGACTGAGAAATAAATACATTAGAAGAAAACATTTAAAAAGCTTTTATAACATAAACCTATTTTAAATGATTACATAGCAAAATTCTTATTTTTTCCGCTTAAAATTTCCTATGTAGCTGTGCAAGTTTACGGTCTGTTGTAACACTCCGCAATAATAATTTCAAATCAAACATCAAAGTTATTTAATTAAATAACGTATTGATTGATTGATATTGCTAAATTCATTGATTGGTCCATTGATTGATTGATTTTTGTAAGTCAACTAGTAGGATAAAGTATACTGTCATCTAATATTAGGGTTAATTCTGTGATCATGACAAACAGTTTTAAGCCAATAAGGTATCTGGTTATGAGGAACTTATGTGTGCATTTTGAATTTGCACAAATAAACAGGCTTATAAAATTTCAACAAAATTCTGCTGAATTGGGGTGTGTCGAGCTGTGCACAAAACAGGTTTTTTTCTTTATTCTTGTTCCATCCCTTCAGTAACTGAAACAAAGAAGCAGAGAGAGAGAGGAGTGTGAATTAACAATTTAATTATATTGAAAAAATTGTGCGGTCTGGCACACATCTTGCATTACAGGAAAAATTAAACCGGAAAAGTCACTGTGAGAAAAAAAAATCGTGTACATGCATGTTTTTATATTTATTATGTTTTCGGGCATTTTTGCCTTTATTAGATTGAGGAGACAGGAAGGTATAGGGGAGGAGTGAGGGGCACAGGATCGGGATAGGACCCCGAGGCGGGGCACAGGATCGGGATAGGACCCGAGGCGGGGCACAGGGTCGGATAGGACCCGAGGCGGGGCTCAAACTTGGGTTGCGTGACTGCGTCTTAGGCAAATGTGCTGCCTCAGTATTTGTAGATTATTTTTTCACACCTTTCTATGGTATACTGGGAAACATTGATAAGCATTTCACAAGTTTTAAAGGCTTTTATTGGCAAAAGCTTTCAATATATGCAGAGCCGATATTTACTACTTCTTCATAACCTCTGCAATTTACTCTGGCATGCTGGCAATGTGTATTTATGGGAGTGTTTTCGGGCGGAATTGTGAGAGATGAGGAAGTCGGATTTTCAGATTTTTCCCTACACGATCATCATGGCCAAAATAATTCACAATAACGATATACTTGGGTTAATTTCTCGCCTAGGGTCCCATAATCTTTCATAGTGAAAACGAATTGAGTAAATTAAATTCTCTGATAGAGGTCGACCAATATATTGTTTTTGCAGATTAACAGCTTTTGAACTTGGCATTGAAGTCAATATAAAATCCCTGATGTTGTGGATGATTTTTCAGCTTAACTTATTCTGAAGACATAAAATGGTTTGTTTTTGTAACCTTGCTCTGAAATTGAGCTCAAGCCAAAAGTGTGGTCATGCTTCATTTCAAATCTGAGGATGATATCGCTAAAACAATGTATTCTGTGAATAATTTCATAAAGTCATGTCGTGAGTTTTTAGAGAAGGCTGATGAGATGCTAATAGAATATTTATTGACCTTTTAAACACCCATTTGCAATCTATTGTCTAATGTCTGGGGAGGAGAACTGCTCCATTCTCGCTCAGTTTTTTCTCACTCAACGAACCTTTCACACTCAACGAACCTATCAGACCTAATCTTCATTATTCTTTTATCGTTATTCTTTTGTTTGTATTCAGCCATTATTAGTCTTTATTCTTTATTCAAAATAAATCATCAAAATAATAGACTATATTTCATGGCGCAACAGATGCATTAGTGTTACAATTAGCATCAATCACACAATTTAAAAGATTGTAACACTTTCACTCAAAACTCACTTTAACCAACCATCAAATGTTTGTATTACTTTCCGGTTGTGATTTAATGTGGATTTTAGTCTTATAATGATGTTAAAATATGTTATTTTAGCAGTTTACATGGAGCTGATCGTAACACCAGCATTTATAATGTAAACATGCATTATTGATATGAAAATAGCCCAAATCACATAAAAATCACACACTTGTATCTCAAAGGTATTGTATTCCTGTGATTGCCATGAATTGTATATATTCCTCACACAATCCTTCAGAAATCATTCTAATTCGCTGATTTCATGCTCAAGAAACATTTCTAATGATATATCTTTATAATGTAATGTACTATTTAATATTATATTTTTGCGGAAAATGTGATGCGTCTTTTTTCAGGATTTTTTGATGAATAAAATATTTAAAAATATATATTTTTATACCATTATAAATGTCTTTACTGTCACTTCTGATCAAGTTAATCTAAAAATCTTACTCACCCCAAACTTTTGAATGGTACACAAAAATAAAAGCACAAACTGACATAAATGTGCATTGTTGCAGCTAAGAAACATAACAATTCCTTAATCAGTCAGGAATGCCCAACATGAGAATCAACAAAAAACAGGTTTCTGGTCAGGTTTAATGTATTCATAACTTCCTGATGCTATAGTACATAAAAGTCCCCAGTGACGCTGACTGGAAACACAAGTGTGTAGACATGTGAAGCAGCAGCCCACACACAGCCATAAACACCCACACGTTGCACATAGTAATTAAACCAGAGCGGGAGGTGGCCACTGGAATGCCACCCAGTGCATTTATTCAATACAGATGCAGCTGGTACTGGCACGAGTTCTTCTCTGTCTAACCTCAAGAAAGAATGGCTGTCAAGCGTTTGACAGGTACATGGCAAGTGTGACTGCAACTTATTTATGACTTTCTTTGTTTTGGGGAACATCAATTAATGTTTTTTGAAGGATGTTTTTAAAAAAAGACAGTTTCTCAAATTATCTTTGTTTATGTTCCACAGAAGAAAGTCATACAGGTTTGAAATGGCATAACAGAGCTAATCCTACCCATCATTAATTTCATGGCAATATTTAATTGTAATTGCAGTGTAAATGCATTCATTCCACCTCTGGGCTGCAATAAACTATGGAAAGCTTGTTTCCACCACGGAATAAAACAATTTAAAAGATAGTTGCGACTTTTTATGATGTAAACGTGCAATTTTGAAAATAAAGTTAGAATTGCAATATATAATCTTGCAATTTTATTCTCGGAAATCTGACTTTTTCTCGCAATTGCGAGTTTACATCTCACGATTCGGACTTTTCTCAGAATTGTGAGAAAGAGATATACACGTAAATTGTTTAGTTGCGAGATATAAACTCGCAATTCTGACTTTTTTCTAGCAATTCTGACTTCTTTTCTTAGAACTGTGAGCTATAAACTCGCAATTGTGAGTTATAAGTTTAATTCTGAGGAAAAAAGACGAAAAAAAATTCAGAACTGCAAGTTTGCGTGTTATAAACTAAGAATTGCATTAAATAAACTCGCAATTGAGAGTTATAAAGTCAGAATTGTGAGATATAGTTACCTTTTTTATTTTTTATTCAGTGGTAACTAAAACTAAAACTTGCATAAAATAAATTAAATAAATAACAATATTTTTTTTAAAGTAAATGACAAGAGCACATAACAAAAATTACTAAATATTAAACAATAATTAACAGAAAAATATAAAAATAAAAGCTAATTCAAGATTTTACCCCCCCCCCCCCCCACCACACTCATACTAGACAAAAGAGGCATTACAATTTAAATAAAAGAAAAAAATGTTTCCAAATATATTTATGATATACTACGTCATTTTGCTTAGTCCTTTTATGCTTGAATTCTCCAGTAACAAAAACTAATAAAATAATAATAATACATTTTATTATAAAAAAAAAGAATCCCTCCAAATTTACAAAAAACATGCCAATGAACACTATTTGGGTGTTTATATATATATATATATATATATATATATATATATATATATACAGTACACAATTCACAGTGTATATGTGCTTGAGTAAAACAAACATCCTAACAAATCTCACTTGTTAATATGTCATGTACTGTAGTCTAAGACAGATTTGTTTGTTGTCAGCTGTCCCATCAAGTATGAGGATATTTAAACCCAAAATAATCACTCATCACTATGCATATATCGATGAGAGTGAATCAGAGTTTGGCATGTGTGACAGTGACACCACACCCACACTTAGTTATATAGTTTAATCACGTCAAAACGTGTTATACTGCATTATCGAGCAGCTAGTAGGGCTACTCGATTATGGCAAAAAAATCATAATCAAGATTATTTTGGTTTTACATGATTATTGGTGGGCGATACGATCAGCCTTATTTCAAGGTATTATTTGAGTGTATTATTTTACCAGGAAGATTAACTAACAGTGGTATTCAGATACTTAATAGCGGCTAGCCTACACAAATTGAATAAATAAATGTAAAATAACACTGCATTTTCTTACTTTATAATTAAATACAGATTAAACCTTATTAAAGCTACTTCATTTATTTAGTCAAGATGAGTGAAGGATTTTCCTTTGTCTTTTGTTGTTTGATCATCAGCAGGTTTATTAGGCTGCTGTCACTTTAAGACCGAACGCACGGATGCAATATACTGTTACACACGTGTTTTGTTTCTTAACTTTCTTTCTAAAGAGACAGGATGATTCAAGTGGAATCACTAGGAGAACAGCAGGTGGAAATTGTAGGATTGATTTATGTAACTAAGGGCGAAGAGCTTTTTCTGTAAAGGGCTCCCAACTCTGGAACATGTTGCCAAATGAGTTTAAAGCAGTACGTGAAATAAAGTATTTTACATTGAAGGTAAAGCGGTGGTTTAAAATAAGCCAGAACTGCACATATATTTAAATTTAATAAATGTTTGTTTTAATTAGTTATTCGTGCCAGGGTTGGAAGCATCCTTAAAATAGGTGCATGTCATTTAGGTTTGTATTTGTATGTGTGTAAATGACATGCTGGTTTCTAGTAGTTTTGTATTCATTTGTATTTTTTTGAAAAGACTTTCTAGGGACCCTAGATGCAAATTAGCTTATATACTCTCAATGTACAAAACATATTTTCCAGTTTTTGACTGCAATCATGTTTTTTTGTACTGTCCCTAAATAAATAAACGTATAAATAAAACAAACTGTGTATGTTCACTTAAAGTAACACTAAGTAGTTTTTCAACCTTCATAATATATTTCCAAGACCCTTGTGATGGTACATCGACTTAAAATAAGTTAAATGACTCGTCTGCCATAGCCTGACGGGGTCTGTATCGCTTTTACTGGCACTATGTAACTTCGGGTTTCGGGTAGGAACCCGTGCACAAAAAGAACTACAAATTCGACTGCTTTACGTCAAGCGCTTCGTTTTTCTTCGTTTCTGATGTCGCAATACATCATCCTTTCATGAAATCATGTAACATACTCTACCTTGTCTGTGGACATCGTTCATTCTAAAGCCGGTGCTGGATAAACAGCGAGCGTGCGTGCGACGGTAGGCTAAATTATTTACGACAGCGGCAATGGACAATTTCGTTTCCAATCAGTAGAGCGACCGAAGAGGAAAAAATACTTAATGTTACTTTAAGACAAAAACCCCACACAAAACTTTTTGTGTGTTGGATATTAGACCGTTTAGGCATGTATCCTTTGCATATCAGCTTTCGGGTCCGTCTCAGTGAGCACACAGAAAGCCACCTGGTGACCAGTGTCTCTTTTGCTACTTAAAGTGCATTTAATAACACAACGCAGTTTAATATCAAACACTTCCGCAGGCTTAGCAACAGTAGACTGCATTTTACAACACTGACTTATTTGGCTGTTTGCAAAGTTCAGGCTTTTAGGGAGGAACGGAAGCGCACTGATGTGAAGGAAAGAAAGGTGTGCAGGACAGAATGCAGCAGAACACAAATAATTGTTGGATTTTGATTATCTTGTTATCGGTTACGATTAATTGCAGAGTCCTAGCAGCTAGGGAAGCCACTCCCGGGCATTAAAATTAACATGAATGCCAAGAACGGGTGTCACTGGTACACTGTGTACCATCACAATGCATGCTTATTCTGATTTGAGAGTATTTGGAACATGCCTTAGTGGATGTTGTTCTAAAATACATGACTACAGAGTGCACATGAGGGCATTAAACATGCAATGTATTCGTGTGCGTGTGTTTCTGTGCTTGTGTGACAGTTGTCTAAATCTCTATCACCTGTCATTATAATAGGTAGACAGCAGGCTTTGGATCTCAGAAGAAACCGGTCTGTTCAGAGGCAGCAGATGGTTTCTGGTCCGGGTGGATGACGGCATAACTGTATTTACAAAAAAGCAGACAAAGAAGAAACTTTTAAGAAACCACGTAGTTAGTGACTTTGGTAATAAGTCAACAAGGTCTTTTTTAAATCACAGATTTAATGTACATTTGACAGTTCTGTTAGCTTGAGAGATATTATGAAAATTGTTCATAAAAATACTAAAATGTACAAATATTTTGTCAAATATTGAATATATATTTATAAATAAATATATATTACATTAAAACATTGACTAAATATTAAAAATGATTACAAATAATAATCACAACGAACTGAATGAAACATATCTAAAATAAATTACTTTAAAAAAAAAGTAATGGCATTAAAAATATAAGTATTACTATGACAGCCCTAATTATTACAGTTTATCATTTAAAGTCACCATAAAACCAAAACAGCAAATTCTTGTTTTATGGAATATTGCAGTGTTTATTATAAATGATTCATCCAGGCACTTGCCATCACATGCCCTTGTAATCTTTAATTAAAATAATTTCCCCTCACTCTTGCAGTGAAATCTCTTCTCTTCTCTAATGACGTGTTTACAGCTCAACCAACAGCAAACCCACAACCATCCAACAGTCCAATTAAATCGTAATGGACAAAATCAAATTTCGCCCTACATTTTTTTTTTGTTCGAGAAGATTTTGATTCAAACATTATTTCAAATATCTTGTTTTTTTGTCTTGCAGATGTAAGAAAGTCATATGGATATCATATAGGCACTAACATAGGCAGTTAGTGAACAATATAGGCTTTTTTAAATCAGTCAACACATCATAATCCACACGTATTTTTTCACTTTGTCTATCTTTACTCTTTCTGTTCCGGTATGATCTTCACAGAACGACAGTCTAAAGATAATGCACATATGTCAAATACAACGTATTGCATCTCGCTTCAATGGCTATATAAGCCACACACGCAATAAGAAATGAATTGCCTGACTGAATTGCCTGGCTTCGCGCTCAGTTCACCTGTCGGTCAACTTACACCTTTGAAAAGTATCGCACCCTACAAGGTGGGGTGATTGCGGAAAATATGCACTATGCTTAAATTAGCATCATAATATGTCTGCTAAATTCAAAAGAAAGGTAGCATATGTATTTCCAGGACGTGTGTTATGCAATAACAGAAGATTCAATCAAAATGTGCAGCCGCATTTTGTTACCATGATCTAGTTCGTCTCCATTTGTGTAAAAACAAAAACACACATCCAGGAATGTAACATGTGGCAGTTTGGATTTACATTTTAGAGTGAATAATAGCGCTTCAAAATGATTAAATTACATTAATGACAATAAAAAGAATTATATGAAGCATAAGGCTTTAGATAAAATTATACCGTATCAAACAATATCAAACTGTATACAATACATATTTTTGCAATGGACAATTCTGGTGCATTCATTTATTTTGCAATGACAATCATTTATTTTAATAATAATACATGTGCTATTAGCCAGCAGTCTCATAAATATTTTGATATTTGTATGCATTATGTAAAATATGATCTGTTTGATTGTAAATACTAACAATATTAATGCAAAATTGAAAATGTGATTTTACAGTTAAATTATTTTTGGTTACTGTTTGGTTGAGGTTTTTAAATGTTTACTCTAATAACTTTTTTTCTGTCTAGTTGATTGGATCTAGTCAGCAAACTATGCTGCTAAAAATGGCTTAATCTTAAGTTTCTTAACATACAGCACTCTCATTAAAACGCTGTCTTCCTGAAACAGACCCAAATGTCAGCAAACCCAAATATACAGTATGTATTCTGAATGTTGAAACAGAAGTTGTGATAGTCTTCCCTATTGTGAAACGGCTTCTTGAACAAGAAAAACCTTAGGGCGGGGCTTGATATTGTTCATTGGGAATTGATTGGATGGTTGTGGATTGCTATTGGTTGATCTCATGTGACTGACAGGTTTTTCCTGCCCTCGCGCCAGTAAACGCATCATCAGAGAAGAAAAGAGATGTCGCTGCAAGAGTTACTTTGATAAAAGATTGTTTTTTTTTTAAAAAATAACTAAGGATAAATCAAATTATTAGATCAATTGATTGACCCGCTAAAAACTGTTTAAGTTACTAAATACAAACTGCAACCTCAAGATTTGTTTGTTCATATAAAACAGTGTATTCAAATATTATATAAAATGGCTTATTTTCTAAATGTTTAGGATGGACAATGTCTTAGAATAAGAGACAATAAAAAAAACGTATTGACTTCTGACATTCCCACATTGGTCTTACCTATTTCATGATCCAGGGAGCCTTGTTTTAATGTCGCTGCCACAGTTTTCTTTGCAGACGGTTCCTCAATCTTCATGAGCTCATCACAGCACTGTTTCCACTGACCTACATAGAACAGTACAGGTTCTTAGTTATTTAGTTTGAGTGCATCACTTTAAAAGCCCGAGGACTTAATGTAAATAATGGTTATGGTGTAACTGAAAAAAACAGACATACACAGGGTCATAAAACAGGCCATAAAACATAATTGCCGCACGCTAACACATACCTTGCATGAAAGTGCTAAAGATGCAGAAGTTGTCAAGGATGCTTTTTGAGAGGTTCTACATGCTTGTGTCTACATATTTGTTTAAGATATGCAATGAATTTCAAGCCTTCAGGAACACTATATGTTAAAAACCTAAAGTAAGAACACATGTCTTCACACCAAACAGACCACATGCTTTTCACATAACTGATGACACATAAGCCATTAGACAAGGATATAAAAAGGGGCAAAAAAGTACTCCTTTTGACAAACAATAATAACTTCCTGACATCATTGCGGAGAAACCCAAGCCGACTGTACAGAAACCAGACAGATTAACCGCTTCAACAAATGTGTCCTTCTCTTTTCAAACCTTTGCTATTGTGCAACATCTCTTAACAATCAGATATACACATAATATGCAGAACATGCAATGTACCCTTTCCAGTTTATTAATCAAACAATAATCATATTCAATGTTGTGATTCATTGCAGAGAAATCCAAGTCTTTTGAACATGAATGTCACAGGATGTTCCAAAAAATATTTTTTATTATGCACTAGGGGTGAAAAATTGCTCTGTGTCAAATACATTTACAAATTTTACATACATAGTGAATAAAATACTCAAAAATATTAACTCCAAAACTGTTTGTGCAACAGGTAAGGCAATGTGATTTTAGACCCATCTGTACTTTTATAAAATAAAATAAAATATCAAATCATTTTTTAATTAATCATACACAATACTTCAGAAGTTATATAATAAGGCTTATGCTTAATTCTTCTTGTCTTCATTTCTGTTGTTTAGTGGAACTGAAGTGTTAACGAACCCACCCATTCCTATCAACTGCTGTCAAACCAGAACAAAGAAAGCGTTGTTCTCTGTGGCTTGATTCTGTGATAAATCTATGTATTGATTGAGTTTGGAAATACAGGCCAAACTGCCAGGCTAGACAATAGACAAGAAATAGTAAAAAAGATAACTGTAGAATGTAAAAAGAATGTAAAAAAAATGCTACAGTAAAAAAAGGTAATTGCTTAACCTTAGCATATAGAGTGATTATATATAATATATATAATAATGTATATATAAAATATATACTATACTCTAAAATACTGTAAAAAATTTGGGTTTTTGGAAGGAGAATTATGAATATCATATAACCTACAGTGAAAATCGTCCTGGTTGCTTATGCAACCCATGGAATGGAGGACGTAGTCGACGTCGACTGAATGCGGATCACGCTAGGGAGCCAATCGTCTTCGAGTACTATTGAACGAGCCAATGTAATTGGCGTGCGTGATTTATATCACACACTCTGCCCCCGCGGTGCGGTTAGAAATACGGAAGTGGATGCACGCACTACTAGTTGCTTTTCGCTGAGGAGCTGAGCGTAACTCAGAGTCAGCGGTGGTCCAGAAGTAGTGGCAAGGGGACTGCATCCGCCGTTCCCTCCTTCAGGGAATAGTAGGTTTCATAGGCAACCAGGCCGTTCCCTTTCAGTCGATAATGTCGGACGTAGCCTTCTGATGCCCCCGCAATTTAAAGGGTACCTATCATGGAATTTTGAAAATTACCTTTCATGTAGTGTGTAACATAGATCTAAGTGAACAAAAACATCCTGCAAAGTTTTAAATATGAAAGTTCACCGTATACAAAGTTATTGTCTCTCAAAAGTAAGAGTCGACTCTGAGTCTCTGATATGAATCGATAGACGAACGATGCATTTTCTCTAACTTTCGTACATCACTTGTACAAGTTATTTGAATTCGACACGCCCACTCAGTGTGCGCGCCGAGCAGACAGAGAAACCTGACAACAACATGTCGACGAGACTCTGTTCTGAAGTGCGAATCAAAAGCAAACTTTTTTTTTCACTGCCCAGGGACAAGCATGTGAAGACTCAGTGGCTAGAGTTTATATTTACAACTATACCACACAAGTATAGCCACCTTGAGCTGTGTTCGCGTTATTTTAATGACGATCGCTTAACAAACACAAATGCTTTCAAGTGTGGATTCGCGAGTCGCCTGATACTGAAGGAACGTTCAATACCAAGTTTATTTGGATCAGCTTCCTCCTCCGAATCTCAACCTGTAAGTACTATTAATAATTGTTGTTTTTATGTGTGTGTGTGTGTGTGTGTCTGTGTGCGTGCGTGTGTGTGTGAGAGAGTGAGAGTTACGCTCAGCAGCTTCTAGGTCTCCAATGTCATTTTTTTTGTTTTTTGAAATTATGTGAAATTATGTGAAGCGTATTGTAGTACTGCAGTGCTTTATCAATATGTTTAAGCTTTGGGCTAACGCAAAATATAACTGACTGCGTCATCTGACCAATCACTGCCGATTAGCGTCACGCAAAGGAGGGGTTTGGACAAATGAGTCGTCAAACGAATCATTAGGGAGTCGGTGAGCAAATCAGCTAAAAATAAATGCATATTATAAGACAACAAAAGTGTTTTTTGTCATTGCATGCATGTAAAACTGTTGTTGGGGACTCCCAGAACATTATTAGGAACATTTTAAATGCCATAATAGGTACCCTTTAAGGCGGGGAAGGACAGGGTTTAGGCCAGGGAAGTGGCTGTTCACTAGGACCACTGCGAAAGCGTTCCCTGTACGTGGAAGGAAGGGATGCTGCGGAATCCACACCCTGCCCGAAGGGAGGTAACATGTGGAGAATACACATATGAACTGGACGGATGACCGGCAGTGCAACATATGGAATGTCACTGGGGTGGCTCCAGCCTATGACTCACCGGGGAGTGACGGCAGAGCAGACTCTGCCCAGGGAAGACACAGGCTCGCTGAAGGGAGCCGTACCATGGAAAAATACACATATGGGATCACAGTAGGTATGGACACAGGTTCCACAAGCTTACGAGTGGTAGGCCTAACACCAGGCATTACACCATGTCCGATGTCAGAGGGTTGCGGAGGAACTCAACATGGTTCCGTAAAGGGAACTCAAATGGTGCACGTATCCAGTCCGTAGGAGGGGATTGGCGCAGCAAGCCGTCACTTTGAACCGGGCTCACGGTGAACTGGCTTCATGAGAAGGGAGCACACAGGAAGCAGCGATTCAAATATAGGTGTCGCCCAGCCCCCAACTCTAGAATTTCTGTCAGCGAAGCACTATGTGTCGATGCCAAGGCGGAGAACACACTCATTTAAGAGGAGCTCAACACCTAAGTGGACATGAGCATCTCGGAATTTTCACCAAGATGAAGGCAGCCACCATTCAGTGGGCCGACTTCACTTGGAAACAGCCTTCCCTCTCTGCTGATTTCCTTAACAGATAAGAGCTGGTCAGAGGTTTTAAGGCTTGCGTTCTGTGCACGTAACCCGCAATGAAGCGGACGGACAGAGAAAGCCAGGGTTGGGTCTGCCTTCTCAGGGAAAGCGCTTGCGGGCTCACCACCTAGTCCCATTTAAGGGAGAGGTAGGAACCATGGGCACATATCCAGGCCAGGGTCTCAGTTCCTGAGAGTTAGCCGGCTCAAATTCCATACTGAGGGGAGCTAGGTCTGGTTGGGCCAATAAGGGACAACTATCAAGGAGCACTGCTCAACACTACATGTGAAGATCACTGAGCTTCAGGAGCAACCCTGCTCAACACCTGAGTGTGATGAAATTAACTGCAAATTAAATTAAATTAACTACCAGCTTGCTGAGCAGCAGTGGCTCAAAGCGAGGTGAACTGCAACAACTCGCGGCACGAATGCAAATGCAGTCGGAGGTCGCCCAGGCCTCCGTTAAAGCATGCCCTTTGTACATGGCCCCTTAGACGGCGTTAATGGACTTCGTTCTAGGAGCGGATTGGCCCGGAGAAACAAAAGGTCTGATCACGGACTGAGGGTTTGGCGGCAGGCCGGGGTGATCTGTTGTCACACATGGCGTGCCGTTCTGTCACGGTCACCTCGAGACTCGATCATAAAGCTAGTGCTGAAGCGGTCTTCATATGGTGGAAGCCAAGCAGCTGCGTCTGCCATAGGCCCCAGGAGCCTCTGAAAGTTTTTTTTTCAGAGAAGTGAAAGTTTTTTTTCGGTCCTAGAAGTGAGAAAGGACCCTTTCTCACTTCTATAAAGCACCAGCCGAACACACTCTTTCTTGAAGAGACGTGTTGGACCGAGTCCTTCTCCAAACTGAAAAAGAGATACTCAGCCAGAGGGCGAGATTACTCTCTTCCAGTTGACCTGAAAACCCAACTGGCTATGGAGCGTCTTGAAGGGTAGGACCTTGTACTGATACTTCACACCTTCTAACGCAAGAACAGAGGGATCGAGATCTGAAGTACTGTCCTTCAGGTCGAACGCTGCAGGCCAACCTTGGGGACGGAGCATTTGGAATGCATCTGTGTTAGCATCGGAGGCTTTCGAAAAAGGACCCGTTTAAATTGACACAAATCCAAGATGGCCATGACCCACCACTCTAAGGTACAATGAAATACGGTTTGTAATGCACCGGCCGGGGAACGCCCTCGGCGACGAGCAGGCAGAGGAACTGCCACCAGCGGCGGGGTGGAGGCAGCAGCGGCCCGCCGGGGGAAGATTGTGCCGGATGGCCTACATCTCCACTTGGTTGAGTCCGACAGAGAACTGTTGGACGCAGTTCTCCGCCGAGTCGCCAACCAGCCCAACCTGGGAAATTGGGGAGACCAGGAACCGAGCCTTGTCCGCATCTGCCATATCAACCAGGCTGAGCCAACGATGGCACTCCTGGACCACTAAGGTGGACATCGCCAGACCGATCGCGCACGCCATGACACTCGTGCCCCGGAGGGCGAGGTCGGATGCAGTGCGGTGCTCACCTATGAGCGCACGGTGTGAGCTACCCTCGTTCATGTCCATGGGTGCCCTGGCCTGACAGACCTGTAGCAGCGCCATGGCACGTAAGAGGAGGCGGCTTCTCCTGCTTACCCTTTTTATTCCGTGGCGGAAACAATCTTCTATAGTAATCACAGCAGGCAGTTTTTTTAAAGAAATTTTAACAGGACTATTGTACTGTGGTTTGGACAACAAAATCAGCATCTTATTAAAAACTGTTTCTTTATCATGTTACAAAGTGTGTTGAGTAAGCAAAAACTGTTAATCAAGCACATAGACTGTAAAAAAAAGATGAACGACGCCCCTTTGCTCTCTTCCATTGGTGAGAAGGAAAGCCGCCAGTTTCCCGATATGGCGCTGACATCTTGGGACTTGAGTCTGCGCAGTTGCGATCTCGGGACCAGACCTGCGCAGTAGTGAGCAGGAAGTAAAGCCGTGGAATCAATGCCCCGCCCTAACTCTCGCCGAATGCACTTTGCACTTTTTTTTAAGTGGCCTATGTCTGCTCCGTTCCTCCGTTCTGCTCCAATTTTGATGTCTGTTGATTGCAGTACGACAAGAGGCTTGTTAAAATAAAGTAAATACAATCTCCTCAGTCCTCCTAAGATCCCGAAGTCCGTTAGTGCTTCAGTGACTACTTCACTCAGAGACCCTGTCAATCATGACGTCACACCACCGTTTTTATAGCATCACGTAACTAACTAAAAATAAACTTGTTTTAAAAACAGACACTTGAACTTACATTACTGTGATAAAAATGACAGCAAAAGACAGAAACTACTTTTGGAAAACATATATTAGAAGTGTAATTTATTTGTTTAGTTGGTCTCACGTCCCGTTGAATAACACGGGGAGGCGGGTTTATGACCTATACTAGGAACAGTCACCGGGGGGCGATCGAGATGCTATGGCTTCACTTTTCAGGGCTTGTGCGGCACGCTTGATCAAGCATAACATTAATCCATTTTGAAAAGTACAGAACTTTGTGTCAGAGATTTCAATGATGCATTTACTGTAAAAACAAACATATCTGATGGTTGTTTTGCCATAATATTAAATTTCACTTATGATTAATTCCAACTTTTTTTAGGGTGGAAACTATTTCCTTGTAATGCTTAACATGAAAACTTCCCTGAAAAATTGTGTTATTCCAGAAGTGTTCTATTAAAAACCTGTTTTGCCACATCTAAGGATGAATTATCTCTGTTGATCACCCATTTTAACACATCCACCCACGTTTACTGTATCTGTGTTTATCTTTTGTTTAAGAATGTAACTTGGTTTCCAAGATGCCAAAAACTGTTGAGTGAAGGGTCAACAGTGCACTGGCAATAGTTTGTATCTTTCCCAATGCGGCATTACTGAAATCATTGTGGGCGAAATGGTATGCAAAATCAAAAGGAAAGTTCTAAGGGTGTAAAATTCATTTGATCCCTTCTGATACAACAGCGACAATCTTAAAATATGACTTTTATATGAATGACTATATTAAATAATCAATTGTGATGGACAATATTTGAAAAAAATAGACACACTTAATTGCAAAATGGATTGCGATGAAATTATCGAATTGATTGACAACACTTATATTATAATTCGTATAAAACTTAATCTGATTTTGTGATATAGAAGTTACACTCCAAATTCTTGATCACTCGTTGTTTGTATTGCACTCTTGTATTTCAAGTGGCCTATATGTTCAGGAATGCAAAGCAGTGCTGAACAAGTATGCCATTGTTCTTTGTCTCGCCTAGGTTTTGGTATAAGATAGTTTTGGGGAAGATTTCTAATGAAATCAGTTCCTGAATGGAAATATTGTCCATCACAAATATTTAATGGAATCATTCATTCTTTCTTTGTAAAATCAAGCCTTTTCTCTCTTTTTAACACTTAAAGAGTAATTCATGTTTTTATATCATCACGCTTAGACTACTGCAACTCACTGAATTGTGAAATGAACGCCACTTCCTTAGCCCATCTCCAATTGGTCCAAAATGCGTCAGCAAGACTCTTAATGGGCCACTTATATTACTTCTGTGTTAGCATCATTGCTGTTGCAATGTTTTAATCATAGGTTTTAATGCATCCAAACAGTTTTAATAGTGCTATTTAAATAAACTAAACTTGTTGCAAAATTACTTATAGTCTATTGTGGACCATCAAAATAAAGTGTTACAACTTTTTGAATAAAGCATGACTGAAACTATTGGGGAAAACAGCAGGGGGGGGGGGGATACTATAGCAACATATAAACAGCAAAGTAACACTCCCAAATTAAACTATGAGCTGGAAGGTTGAAGGTTGACATCAGGTTGATGTCACCTACAGCAACAATGCCGCCAGCCTATACATCAGGCATTGCTGAAATATTTTTAAGGAAATATGTAAAAAAGAATTCAGGTGATTGTCAAAATGTGTCCACATACCAGTAATTGAGTGACACCTGATTTTAGTAGCCACTAGGAAACTAAAATTTACAACGTCTTGTCAAGTTTAAAACCCTCACAATACTTTGACAAAGAGAAAATATCTTCACCTTCATCTGAGGCTTAACAACAGACAAAGGATTTAAACGGTATATGACAGAACAAGTCAAACGTCTGCTAAAAAAAAACTACAAATTATTGAAGGCACAGTTCAGCCAAAAAATTTTTTTCAGTTATGACACATGAAACAAAACATATATACATAACATTACAATTGTAATTTTACTTTTACAAAACCAAACTATATAATGAAAAAACAAACGAACAAGAAAAACAACAACAATAACAACACGCAATTCAGAACTAACTTATTTAGCTGTACTAATTATAAAATCTAAAATATTAGGAATGTCATTGCAATTAATTTACAATAAGAGAAGGTAAATGCTCCAGATAGGATCCCAAAATGTTTCCAAAAGTCTTCGGTGATTTCCTAACATTGAAAAAGATTTTCTCAGAGGTGCAATATGAAATGAGTTCCCTGATCCATTGTTTTCTTGGTGGAGAATGAGTCGACTTCCAGATCACTAATATACATTTTTTCCCTGCAGTTCCTGCCAAAAGTGTGAAATACTTTTTATGATGAGAGGAGCTGAATAAATCAGTATTCCCTAATATCCAAATTCTAGAATCATTACTACAGGTATTCTAGGATACCTATAACCTTTGATGACGATATATTATTTATATATTGCAAAGTCATTCAAAACAGGACAATCTTGTTAAACATAACATTTTCAAACGGTGACAGTGTTGGAATTTTATGAAATGTCTGGGGGGTGATCTCTTCCTTAAAATAAGACTTCAAGGGGAGACATTGAAATTTATACATATATTTAGGTAAAATGCTAATTTTTAGAAATGTTAAATCTCCTGCTTCTGTTCTCCAGGTCTTGCACTTTATCTTTAAGGTAGGATACATCCTTCTCCAAGCAACTGATTGTCGAATGAGTGTCTCTCAAGTCATCCTCTGTGGCGCTTACTCTAGCATTCCACCTCGACGATCTGTTCACATAATGCTGTCACAGAGGATTCGATACGGGTCAATTTGGCCTGAATGTCAATGGTCATCCTGTAAATTTTTTTCTAATGTCCTCTTTGCTGGCTTTGATCTCCTTCCACAGAGTCCGTAACGATACTTCACCTTCCACATCTTCGGCCATACTGGTTAGCGTGTCGAGGTCATTAGCTTCAGAAGTGTTTGGTAATTGGTCGTGTTTTACGTCCTTTTCGGTGTAAATTGTGTTCTGCTATAAACAATAATACATTTCCAGATACTTAATAGACTGAAAATTCTTCCAGTTAGGGAGATTAATGAAGGATTTTCGAAGAATAATATAGCTAATCAGAAGAGCTCACTAAAGCACGTACGTCTATCCTCACCACCTGCATCACGTGGCCCCCGCAAAAATACATTTTGATATTATTTATCTCATGATACCTCAAGTGTACTGTTATTTTTTGTGTGAAACACAAAAGGACACATTTAGAGGATGCTTTTCTCATACAATGACAGTTCAACATAACTGCAGCTGTTTTCAATAATCACAGCTCCAAACATCCTGAACTAGTTGTATGGATAAGACTGAAGATTCTTAAAAATATTAAATGTCTACGGCAAAAGTCATATAAGCCGAATTTCAATTTGGTTTCCTCAGATTAACTAAGTTCAGCACACTTTTTTTAAATGCATGACATAACTCGCTTTTGCGTCGCACTTCAGAACACAGCGTCTCGTCGCCATGATGTTTTCAAGTTTTCCCTGGCGTCTACCAAGGGGGTAATCCATCGACCGGAAGTTGAAGTCGGCCGGATGCCGCCATCTTGTAGCAGAACTTCACTTGCCTTAGCATTTCCATTGACTCCCATTCATTTTGGTGTCACTTTGACGGCGAATAACTTTACATCTGAGGCATTTAAAGGCCCCATTTGTCCATTATTTATTTCTAAAGAAACACGACAATGTATAAAGGGCTCCATTACCTTCTATGTTACATATGGCCCCGTAGAAACAGTTTTTGTAAAAATAGGCTAACGACTGCGTCATAACCACTCGACTCTCTGTCGTGCTGTACAGCAGTTACCGTACAGACAGGAGGAGAAGCTCGCAGGCAATCGGGGGGACGTCCCGTCAAGGGAGAAGCCCATAGATAATGAGTCCATAAAAGCAACGGGACAAAATACTCCTGCTCACTCACGCCAAAGAACTCTTTGCTCAACAGGGTTCGAAATGACTTCTGACTCTTGGGGGGTCCCCTAAAATGTATGTAATTAAAACAATGCTGAAGACTATCTTGCTACACTGTACGCAAAATTATATGGATCAATGTCAGGGTTTTCTTCTTTACTCAAAATGAGGCAGAGGTGGCAAAATCGTAACACTAGGGGGGTCCGGGGGCATGCCCCCCCGGAGAAAATTTTGTACATTTTAAAGATAAATTCATTAATCTGGTGCACTTTGAGTCACTCGAATCTGTTGTTAAAAATAAATAATAATCCATCCGCCAACCACTCATATTCTTTGATTTAGATATCTGCATCTGATCATCACATTACAAATATTCAATCAAGCATGATAATATGGTAACATATCACACTGAAGAAGGCAGATTTTTTAAAGCAACATTTATTTAAAATAAAAGTTCTTCTTTTGGCAAAATTAAATTTCCTTTATAGCCTAAACAGACGCTTTACTCCCTTTAAACTTAAATAGTCAATGTTTCATTTTTGTAAACACTCTTATCTGAATAATTTTTTGTACCTTTAAAAAGGGCACTTTTCCCCTAATTTTATTTAGTGTATGCTCTAAATTTAATTTCAAATTCTTACATTGTATTAATAGGCTACATTCAATTAAAATAATAAGACAGCCTAGCGGCTGTTACCAAACAAATTAAATAATTTACATTGAAAAATTATAACCGTATTAAATGAGATTCTGAGATTGTTTTAAATATTTTTTGAATATACAAAAGAATGATGCTTTGAAACTAAACCGCCAGTAGGAGGTGGCAGGCGACCGTCTTGAATGAGCGAGTCATTGAGTCATTCATTTAAACGATTCGTTCAAACGGCTGATTTATTCAGAATGAGGAGTTTTAATAATGGGTAATTGAATCTTTGACTCGAGCGAATAGTTCAAAACGCTGAATTATTCAGTAATGAATCATGAGTGTTGCTCTGAGATGCGCTGTGGTTCTGTTGTTTGGAACTATTTTCGCTGCTGAAACAGAACAAAAACAGCCATTGCGTCTAAAAATGTAAGTAACTTAATTTTAATTATTTTAACTATTTGTTTATTGAACTGTTATGAAATCAATATCTCGGTTTCAATCGTGATGGCATTCAGGAAAACAGCACTTTGGTCGTGTGTAGGCTATATATTGTTTCTTAACTACAAATGAATATGGTATAACTGCGCGAGCCCCAACAGCGCAACTTTGTTACCGTCCGTACATTAGCGGGAGCACCACAACAACAACTCACTCGGCTAATAGCTGCCCTATAGCTGCCTCGCGCTGTAATTAAATAATTACTGGTATAAATATAAAGTGTCACTAAAGACCTATAATTTTCACAATCATTTTTAATGTTAAAATATATTTGTCGGGGACCCCCCAAAATCCAAAAATAAATTCTTATGGGGGGTCCTTAATGACTTATGGAGGGTCCGGGACCCCCCCAGACCCCCCTCATTTCGAACCCTGTTGCTCAAGTTCCCCGTCTCTGCAAGATTAACGTTGGCAATTTTCACGCACAACTACTAGAAGATGTCGTCTGTCAGACAGGTTGCTCACGTCATCAAGTCGGTTTGAGTCTGCGCGTCAGGAACGGAAGTGCTCAAAAATCGCTAAAAATGGGCTGTCTCAACTGAGTTCCAATGAGATGGCTCTGTCCACTTCTTATACTGTCTATGTCTTCTACGAGCGCAATAAGTGGGCGTATCTTATTCAAATAACTTGTCAAGTTGATGTCATCTAGATAGAGAAAAAGCATTGTTCATCTATCGATTCATATCAGCGACTCAGAGTCGACTCTTACTTTTGAGAGACAATAACTTTGTATACGGTGAACTTTCATATTTAAAACTTTGCAGGATGTTTTCGTTCACTTAGATCTATGTTACACACTACATGAAAGGTAATTTTCAAAATTCCATAATAGGTACCCTATAAATCACATGCTCTTGTTCTTCTCCACCAGTTCATCAGCCTTTAGGAATGATTAGGGAAAAATCCAGTTTGGTAGGTTTTTTTTATCAGTGATGATAACACTTGTCCTTGTGCATCAGTTCCTCATTCCCCAAAAAGTGGGCATGCGCATGCAAATACAGTAAGAATGCAAACATGTGCAATTGCACGTTTACATTTATGCAATTATAACTTGTTTATCACACCTAAAAAATATCATCAAGACCTCCCTGTTCTACCTTTTTAATCCATTATCATTTTCACAGGCCAAACTAAAACCATATCTAACTGTCGCAGTCACTGTACCTATAACAATAAAGGTGTTTTGTGTTCAAAGACACTCTTTGCTCACTTTAGCTATTTGCTTATTTCGGTAAGGAACTTAAAAAAGCGGTTATGCAAAAATAAATCGAGTCTTTCTAGTCTTCACCTTCCCAGAAATAAATGCAGTTTTCACAATAGAAAAGTCAGGCCTAACTGGTCTCAAAAACATGTCGTCAGAGCGCCGCTTAATCAGACTCTAAGAAAACAAGCCTGTTTCAAAGTTCATGTTTAAAAATTCTTGCACGTGCAATACCTTTAAAACTTTCACTAATTTTGTACAGTCAATAAGTGAGACTTCCTCTCATTTGTGTTTCTCTGGTAAAATACTGTGGCCCCTCCAGCAAAATAAATCAATTTCGCTAAACTTAAAAAATGTTAAGCTTTTTTAAAAAATCTTAAAAAATCTTAAAACATTTTACCTTACTACGAAGGTAGATTTTATAATCAAATTTAACTTTTGATTGACCTTCCCATAAATATAGATTTAGCATTATACAATAATATAAGACTATATGTATAAAGAGTATACACTAAAAGTACTAATGGGCATATGTCTTTCACTCATTTTAGCATAAAATAGAAATTGTATCCATATGAAGGCTGTCGTTCATAAACTGGTCTCATTTTGGGAACGGAAGAGAACAGGCCTGTGATCCCACCTCTGTTTTAGAGATCTTTAAAGAGGGTCAGCGTATGCCCATTTTCCACAAGTAGGTATGATTCATTAGGGTTTTCATGTAAAGTGTGTAACATACTTTGGTTCAAATTCCTCAATGTTTGTGTAAAACAACACCCTTTTTACCTCCTCAAAAACAGCTCTGTTCCCAGCTCGACCCGTTTCGGTGCATGTCTCTTTAAATAATAATGAGCTACTGCTCACCCCACTCCTCTCTTCCGTGGGGCGTGTCGACACAAGACAGGTAAAGTGTGGCCTTGGCAGAAAGAATACAAATGGCTGAGGGCGGAAATATGGGAATACGGGACAGTCCGTCGTGGGCGGAGAATGAGCAATATTACATCATATTGCTCAGAAAATCCAAACAGCTTGAATATTGAGAGTGTTTAGGCTTTTTGAGGATTAAAAAAAAAGGAGAATGCATTTTTTTCATTGTATAATGGTTGTGAATTTTGTGAAAGAGAATGCAGTGAATTTTCACCCCTTTAAGAGTGAGATTATCTGTGCCTGCAGCAAACACGGTGTATCAAAGACAGTGTTGTTTGCATAACGTGATAAAAAGGAATTTTCTTCCTTTGCCCCTACAATAAGGAAATCTGCATAGTGATGAGGGACAAAGCTTTGGTCTTCTTTTCATGATTTCCTTATGGACATACCAGTGGTTGCATGTCAGCAAAAGTAGATAGATAGATAGATAGATATAGATAGATAGATAGATAGATAGATAGATAGATAGATAGATAGATAGATAGATAGATAGATAGATAGATAGATAGATAGATAGATAGATAGATAGATAGATAGATAGTAGATAATAGATAGATAGATAGATACATAATAGATAGATAGATAGATAGATAGATAGATAGATAGATAGATAGATAGATAGATATCTGCCGATTCTTTAAAATTTTTGTCATTTTGCAGAACTGAAAATGAAGGCGTTATCTTTGCTTTGATATCTTTCTTGTTATCAAATACCATTGTAGGAAGCTCTGGTACTTACTCATGTCATAGAAATGCTGCCAGAAGGCTTCCATCCAGCTATGTGTGTCTTCAGGTGTGCGTGTGAGAACTGTGTAAGTGGTCTTTTTGCCCTGGTTGGTTATGGTGATACTCTGAGTATGTAGAGCCGGATCTCTCTCTGTGGCACGCACACGAGTTTCCTAAAGCAAGTATGCACACACTTGGTTTCAAGACCAGGTGTAAACAACAAATTCTGCATTTCATAAGTACTAACATGTCGGTTTACCATGTAGTAAACAACTTTTAAAACCATGTATGATGAAATACTGGATTGAAAACACGTGCAGCAAGTTTCACAGCCTTTTCCTGGAATAACTCGCATAACATAACATAACTGCTTTGATCTAAATCTCATCTGTTGACTAAAATATGCAACTACAACCGATGCATTGATAATCCTCACCTTATTAATGGGAATAGTAAACACTGGTGTCCTTAAAGAGTCGGTATCATCTTGCTGCTGGTAACACTTCAAATCAGATCCATTCAGGACCCCGTAGACATCTCTCCAGTCCTCGGATTGGTCTCTGACTAGGATACAAAATTACATGAAAGCTGGATGAATAGGGAATTGGAAAATAATGCTAATTTATTTTAAATTACAATAATAAATAATTTTTTACATACCCGAATTCTGAGATTTCCACACATGACATCTTGAGTCATACAGAGAGGCTGAGCCACAAGCTGACAGCACACATTACCATAGAGAGGCAACCAGAACGAAGAGTCCTCTGAAATACAGATGAAAACAAATAACAAAACGAGAACAGATCAAAAACTACAGATAAATGGATGGATGGTTAGAGATTTTTTTTTACAAATCCTAGATTTTCATTGTATGACAGGACATATGATTTTGGACCTCGTTATATACGTAAAACACATATTTAATGGGTTCTGTGAACATTAAAATCAAGGGTTTTCTTACCTGTGTCTGAAATAGTCAGGTCATGGGTTCGGAAAGAGTTCTGTACGTGGCACAGGTCAGAGATGAGCCAGAGGTGTATTAGGGCCTGAGGACAAGAGGTTGGTATTGAGGGTCCTGGAGCACAATTATGAGAACTTAAAAGAACAAAACATTCATCTGAGAAACTGCATTAAACATTAGATGACAATAATATTTTCGAGTTGATGTAATAAAACAATCAGAAAAATTAATTTGAAAAAAAAAAAATCCAACAACACATTCATATTTTTAATTTAGTGAAACTTTATAGGAGACAGTCCAGGTCATATATTCAAAGAAAAAAGTAAAATAATTTTCACTAAAAATTTATATATTTTGCATATATTTTACAATTTTTTTTATATATATATTTTTGTACTTAAGATTTAAAAATATATATGTTTTTATGACAATTAAACACAGATGTCCACTCAAATTCTTAATGGCCCGAGATATTTTAATTTTGAGTTTGTTTATAATTTTCATTAGGGTCAATGATGATTCTGTAATGTAATAAAACAACCACAAAAAAGACAGTAAAATAAATACAAATATAATGATGTATAATTAAAATTAAAATAATGAATAATGAGAGATCAATTATTTTAAGTGGTGCTTTATTCTCATGTAACAACATTTAATTTTGAATGATTAAAAATATTGGGGGAAAAAATCTTCCAGAGATGTTTTGAAATATGAAAAATGACCCAGACATATTCTTGGCAGGCTTTATGAGATTCACCCTAAAAAATATTTAACTGGTTCCAACATCTCCCATCATCCATCTCTTTCTTTTTCTCTGCTTTGCTTTTTTGGCGCTCATGTTAGGAAAATAAAAAGTCAAGGTGTGTCTGTCTGTACTGACAGACAACTACAGATGCATCTGTTAATGTCTGTAAACTGGTTATGGCAGATGCGCCCCCATGTGTGAGACTGTTTCGACGCTTAAAGTTTTCCCGGAGACGTGTCATTATCAGGTGTGCACTGACACCTCACCGCACAGATAGAGCGGGCAGAAGAACCGGTGATTCTCCTCCGGGTGAACTCCCTCCTTCCGAAACGGTTCTACTGCCATGGGAACTACATGAAGCTGCTGTCTCCAAAGTTGCCATGAACTTCTTACTGGAGGCACTTCCCAGCCGGCTCAGTCTCCGAGTGGAGAAGCCCACGCTGAACTCCTCCTCCACACAGCAGCTGTAGAGCTCCACCCGCAGGTCAAAGCCTGGAGGTGCGTCAGTGCTATCAACACAATACATGAGGACTCAGAGGGGATATTTGACTTGAAAGATCTTTAAAACAAAATGTATATATATATAAAATGATTTATTTAACTATTGAGATTTTTTTTGGTCAGAAACTATTTAAAGGCTACACTAATCAGGCATTATCACTAATAAATATGACATGGTGAGATATTGACAATTTAAAGGGCATTTTTGACATCAACAAGTGATCCATTCATTTTGCATAAATAATAGGAAGTTAAAGGAAACGCATCTCACAATATCACTGGTTTATTGAAACAGATGTCTGTAAGCGTCCTGTCCACTATTACGAGATCTGTATCGTGAATCTCTGAGCCCACCTGCAGCAGACAGAACACGGCACACTGGTGCAGCTCTGGACCGACAAAAGAAGGACAGGAAGACAGAAAATATGTGACAAAAATAATGACAAAAATTACTTTGTGGGCATTTGTCAAACTAACCTCCTTTGTTTTTGAAATACTCGGAGTCTTTCCACATGAGAGGAATACGAATATCTGAGGATAAGCAAAGAAAAAAATCTAAGTAAATAAATATAGCCTACATATGGGGAGATGTTCAGTTTTTCTCTGTGTTTAACCTCACCTGAAATGGCTACTTTTCCAGTACAAGGTAATCGCTCAGACCCTCCATCAGATGACCTGAAACCATTCAATCAATGAATCAAGGCTCTGTTCCAGACATAGGCAACGTTTTAACTGCACTTATAGCAAAACAATTACAACAGGTAGGCATCATAATGTTATAGTTTTTCTTTTAGTCTGTTCTTTTATTATTAACATTTATTATTTCATTATTCATCATTTATTTTAGACAAAATCAACTATCTATCTATCTATCTATCTATCTATCTATCTATCTATCTATCTATCTATCTATCTATCTATCTATCTATCTATCTATCTATCTATCTATCTATCTATCTATCTATATCTATCTATCTATCTATCTATCTATCTGTCTGTCTATCTGTCTGTCTGTCTGTCTGTCTGTCTGTCTGTCTGTCTGTACCCCAGGCCAAAGACTCAGTGAAATACCTTCGTCCTGCTTTCTGCATAGCCTGGGCTTCCTTCATGCGCTGCAGCTGGGTCATGAGGGCCAGTATGCGGCTGTTGGATGTGAGGAGAGTCTTGGAAGCCTCCAGAGCCTGTTCTCTCTGAGAACATGCAGCTAAAAGCTTACAGGTCCCTTCTCTGATCCTCACCTCCCTCTCGATCTGCCTCTGAACCTCACAGTCCTGCAGATTGATGGAGAAAGAGACAAGAGTAGTCATAACCTTACACAGTTAACCCAAACCATTAACTGACCGTCTGATGCATATTAAGGCAAAAGTTGGCTGATATATCAGTGTTTTTTTTATAGTTTTATTTTTAGATTTTAATGTACATTTTAGTTTAATTTTTAGTAATTACATTATCTGCTTTTGTCATTTTATTCATTTAGGTTTAATTGATTTTATTTCAGTTTTAGTTATTTATTTCCAGTTATCAATTTTTCATTTAGATTATGTTTTTTGCCTAATGTTTGTATTTTATTTCAGGTTTAGATCAAGTAAGAAAGTTTTCAGAAAAGTTTTTAAAGGTTTTAGTTTTAGTTAATGATGTAGGTCTATACACACACACACACACACACACACACGCACGCATGGACGCACGCACGCGCGCGCGTGCACACACACACACACACACACACACACACACACACACACACACACACACACAGGCCTATACATTGTTAACTTTATATATATACTAAATATACTATATATAACAATAAAAATTATATAATACAAAAATAAATAAATATTTAATACAAAATAAATCAAATGCAGCAAGAAAAAGATTATGCTATATGGTGGTCTAAGACCTACTTTACTTTTCGAATTCTTTATCTCCGGAAATCATCCTCTAAGCTACACATACTGACAGCGCTTTCAGTGGGTTTAAGCTTGGATAAGCCATGATCTAAGGCTAAGCCCTGAACCTCAAAAGCATGTCTTTTGTCTTATGTAATTAAGTTCAGTTAAGGAGAAGCAATCTGTATGGATATTTAGCTTTACCTCAGAAAGTGCAATTCAGAGTTATTTTTAAGTATGTTAAGCCATTTTTGTACAGATTAGCATGAGACGTGTTGTAAAATGGGGTTAATTTTGTCACATGCACAGCTTACTCGATTTTATAATATTTGTTACAATTACTTTCTTAGTGTATGTTTAACATCTTAAAAGCAGTGCTGTTATAATTAAAGATAGTTTTCATTAATTGATTAATTGATTAATTAAAAATATAGATTAAAAACTAAAGCTTTAAAACTTAACATAATATGAAAGGTTGCCTTGGCAACTCATTTTAATACATTAATTTGGAGTTGAAGTACTAAAACAGCAAACAAAATATAAATTAAAAGCTAAATTAAATAGAAATATCTAAAAACAACAAAAACTATTTAAAATGACAAAAGCATTTATCAAAATTACTAAAGGCAAAATTAAAAATAACTAAATAATTTATAAAATTTATTTATAAAAATAAAACTGAATTCAAAATACGAATACTATAATAGTACATAAAAAAATAACACGGCACTGAGATTCTTCCTAATGTGCCAGAGCCTCGTAACACACACTCGAGAGCTCTGGAAACATTCAGCCAGCAAGAAACACAAAGAGCTAAACAGCGCTAAAACAAAGCACTCTGTTTGTTTTCTATTTCTGTACCCATTCTAAGTTTATGGTCTGCCTATAGTGAGCCAATAAAATACCTCTTTAATCTGTTCACATCCTCTCAAATGTGACGTAAAGAGCCACAGTTATGTAAGAGTTGAAAGGGAGTGATATAAGTGTGTGTTTTATAATCACCACAAATAACTGCATGTGTGTTAATGAGAAATCTGAGGGTTTATCAAAATTATTTATGCATAACAAAACAATCAAACAAATTAAAGGAATTTAGCAATGTAATTATCAATTTACACTGTCCTCAAACCACAACTGAATATGTGTCAAAGGATCTGAAAAAAAAAAAAAAAAAAAAAGATTAGGCCAAAATAATGTGGACAGTGTAAACTGATCATGTTTGTGATATGACTGAATTATTGCAGACAGCTTCACAGACAATTCATGAGTTTCTATACTTCTTATTATAGAGGATCTTGAACCTGGAACAATTTATTTGACTCGACTTATTAATAAGTTACTAGACTTAAATAATAATGTCAGTGTGATTTATGATGCATGATTTATATTGTATTAATGACGGCCAGTTCTTAATTGTGCATTTAAAGGAATCGTTGATCTATAGATGAAAATTGTCATAATTTGATGCATTGATGCATTTCAACTGCATGCTATATGGCTTCAAGTTCAAAAGACTTGAAATATCTTGCATAATTAACTAAATGACTTTTAATTAGGAGCTTCACAGCACACTCCTCGTTCACTTTTATTATACTGAAAAGAGGGCTCAAAATATTCTTTAGAAATTGTCTTTTTGTGTTCCACAGAAGAAAGAAAGCCATACAGGGTTGGAGTGACATGCGGGCGAGTAAATGAATAGCAAACTATGCCTCAGTGTTCAGTTACACAAAAGCACTTACTGAAGATTGATCTCGGCACACTTCCAAAGAATAGGACGCATGTATTCGCTCTTAAACTATTTCTCCCTGACTAATAGCATGTTAGTATCTTGCAGCTGCTCACTCAATGCCTGGCCGCTCTGTTGACAACCTAGTAGTGACATGAAATTCCCTCAGGGTCACGTCTATATTATCTGAGAACGATTTCAAACATGCTTTTGTTTGTTTCGAATACATCATTATAGCAAATTGGCTGATTTTATAACTCCAAAATCCGGTTAAGAAAAACTGAAGAAGGCTAATAGAACTGTACGTGCCATTGTCTAGTTAGTAAAGCATGTTAGATGTAAAGTCGGGAATTGAAAGCCAAAGTTTTATCGCTCAGAGCGCTCAGTTATTAGATCATTTTTCTTTTTGCCAACAGTTTAAACAGATACAAATTAGATAAGTGTTGCTATAAAACGAGTGTGGATGGATAGCACTGCTCAGATAGTTTGATCTCTGAGAAATGTTGTGTATTGAAATGTTGGTACTTTTCTGAAACTATATTACTGCCGAGGAGGAAAAAAACATTAAAGAGATTCTTGAATACACAAGGCTATAAAATAAAAAAGTCAGTCTTAAAAAAAAACAACAGATTTTACAACAACAAAAATCTAAAATCAATAGTATGCTTTGTAAATGGAAGTATGCTGTCTAAGATTAATGATATTCAATATGTCAGTGAATACATGATTTAAAGGGATAGTTCACTCAAAAATCAAAATTGTGTCATCATTTTCTCGCCCTCAAGTTGTTCCAAACCTGTATGATTTTCTATCGTCTGCTGAGCACAAAAGACGATATTTTTAAAAGTGACCCTAGTATTTTTTTTTCTATGGACTTCAAATGAGTAGGCTTCTGTTTGGTTATCGATTTTTTTTTCCAAAATAGCTTATTTTGTGTTCAGCAGATCAAAGAAATTCATACAGGTTTTGAAAAAATTTAGAGTGAGTAAATTGTGAGTGATGGTATAGCCTAATTTTCATTTTTGGGTGAACTATCCCTTTAACAATAGTGCAGTCTGATCCATGTTTTACATAAAGAGGGGACTTCATGTTATAAATAATTACACAATAGACTACGATAGTGAATCCAAACTCCTACAAAATCCTGCACACTATAATCAGATCTACAAAATCATGCACACTAAAATCAGATCTTACCAAATAAACCAATGTTTGCCCTTCGTAGCCATATAATAATCCTGTATAATTGTCTCATTTCCTCACAAAAAGCATTTTACGAGAAACGTCTGAGGAAATATTGATATGCTTTATACACATACAATAATAACTAACTTCACAAAGTCTCCTGTGATATGAATGAGCAACATCTGAGCAATGAAAATGATATTTTTCAGTAGTGCTGATAAGTTTGTGGTGGTTCTGCACATGCGCAGGTGTTCTGCTGCGATCGCTCACCTGTGCGGAATCCTCCAACACACTCAGGCGGAATCGGCCTCTCTTCACCTCCATCTCCATCGCGGATCCGCGGGCCACAGTGGCTCTGGACGTTTGGTTTCGGCCGAACATTATTGCTCTATGTTAAAAATCCAACTCAAGGAACCATCCGAAGAGACCGACTGTTTACTAAGTGAAACTGCTAAATTAAAAATAAAGATAAATCCCGTCCCAAATGTATAAATATATACCTTAAAGGCGCCATTACTATATTTGTTAAAAAATCCTGCTGGACATGTTGAAACAACTATGGAAAACGGGGTGTTTTTCCTCAGTTCGTGGTATGGGTGGCGCCTAGACTTTGTGGTGTGAACACACTGAAACAGCGCCACCATTGGCGTTAGTGAAGTTAACTTTGGGAGGCTTAAACTTAAAAAGTTGTCAAATGGCACAGGCTTTTTATTCCGCCAGAGGGCTCAAAAAACGAATCCTCCATTAAAAAAGTATTCAAATTTCATTACATATTTAGGATAATTTAAAACATCTACACGCTGAAAAACGAATCATCAGCCCAGTACATGCGAGTCGTCGTCGTAGACATAGAAAAATCTCCGGCTACAATGTTCTTCTGCAAGATGAACAACATAAAATGTACATATTCATACAGATGAGATCATGGGAAAAATAGTTGAATTTCAACCTTTATAACATACAATATTTTTATTAACATATTTACAAATACATACAAGTAAAACATTCACTTGAGAACATTTGAACACAAATATGAAAAGCGAATATGAACAGCATAAAACTGAACAAAGGCTCAGCTTTGTGACTAAAAGCTGAAGATAAAAAAAATGCTACAAAATATGTTGAAAAATGCTAAAATCCAACACACACAAAACAGGATGGAGTTAGAAAAAAGGACAGTGCTTGTTTAAAATGAGAGGTTTGTTTCAAAACTGCTCTTTAAATAAATATAAATGATAAAGAAAGAAAAGCAACTTAAAAAAAATTGGCTGAGAGAAATGAATGTGTTGCCAATTCATAACTGGAAATAAAATGCAGAAGGTTAAGACCAACGATCAAATAATACACAGTTAAGCTCGAATAAGACATGAGTCAAATTTCAACTTTACATCACTAAGAGTGCAACTGTATCAAAAACACATTTGCTTTACCACAATGTGAATCATTAATTATCTATCCTTAAAAAAATAGAATAAAATAAAATACATTATATTAATATTTCAAACGTTGTTGAGGTACGTTTTCACTGTATATCTTCATTTGTGATCTTCTTAGTAAAAGTGTCCTGGTAAAAACTTCACATTCACATCTATACACCCTACTGATGTCAATCTATATCTTGCACTGCTTGCTTGGTTGTTCCTGACTCAATCCAGGTCTTCTAGCTCATCAACTTCAGTAAAGATGTCACTGAAGAAGTACTTGGAGACACTAGTGGGTTCTTCTTCTGAGTTCTGCTGAGCAGAGAAAGATGGAATCCAATTCTATTAATATAAATAATACAATGTGGCCATAGAAATACTGGAATATCAGACTGTATGATACCTCAATGACATATGCAGTGGTGGAAGCAGAGTTTGGTGACGGTCCCTTTACATCAGGGTTTTTTGCCATGGTAACAGGGCCGGCTGCTATGCGTTTTCTCTCGGGTCGTGCAGTGTTGACTGCTGGTTTTTGGGGGCCTGGTTTGGCCCCTCGATGGGCTGCCGGGGGTCCTTGTGTACTCTTAGAAGAAATGAAGGACAGGAACCCCTTGGGTCTTCTGCCAGGTCTAAAGAAGAACAAAAATAAAACAAATGGATTGTAATGTCATATTTGTTATATATATATATATATATATATATATATATATATATATATATATATATATATATATATATATATATATATATATATATATATATTTTTTTTTTTTTTTTTTTAAGGAGTACCTATTATGCTTTTTTACAGTTTCAACTTTCATTATTGTGTAATGTTTCTGTTTGGGTATGAAAAAGGTCTGCAAAGTTACAAAGCACAAATTTACTCCAAAGGGAGTTAATCTCTAATGGCGCTTTTCCACTGCATGGTACGCTCGGTTCGGTACGGTTCGATTCGGCGCGGAACGGTTCGGTTCGGCTTCGCTTTTCCACTGCGTGGTACGACTCGGTACGGCACGGTTCGGTTCGCTAGCTCGGTTGCTTTTCCACTGCAGTTAGTACCCATTCAAAGTGGGTGGGACTGATCGTTACACTGTTTGTAGGTCCGGTGATAGCCGTGTGCGGCTAAGAGCTGAGCTAGCTGCTACTTCTTGGAACACTTTTTCATTCTGTTTTGCCCCATCCAGCTCTCGCTGGACCCGCTCCTAGGCAACCAACGAGAGGATTGTCTGCACCTCGACCACGATTCAGCCATTTCCTTTTTAAAGTGTTGATCTCTTCTTTTTTTTCAAGTAAGTAAAACACAGGTGCTACCGTGTTGGCTGTTGTCTACTGGTTATATGACTCTGTATAGCGGTCTCGTGTCGCAAATCCAATGATGCTGGTAGTGACGATTCTGTCTGTCTGACCAATCAGTGATCTGCAGTGTTTCACGTCACATTTTAGTACCGGTACGGTACGCTTGGAACCTCAACAGATCAGGTACCATTTAAAGCGCGCCGAAGCGCACCGTACCGTACCGTACCATGCAGTGGAAAAGCACCACAAGTGAGCCGTACCGAACCGTACCGTACCGTACCATGCAATGGAAAAGCGCCAAAGCGTGCCGTACCGAACCGAACCGTACCATGCAGTGGAAAAGCGCCATATTATGGAAAGAGCTGTGACATTTCCAAAAGTGCTCAAAGCGGTCAAACAGGAACTAAACAGAGTGTTACAGCCAGACTAGGAAGAGAGGTGCTGCAATAATGTAAAATATGTGAAAAATAATGTGTCTTTTGATCATTTAAGCATGAAAACATTCTAGTAGAGACCGCAAAAACAAAATTAAGACTTTGTAAAAGAGCCACCCACCTTGTAAGTGACCCACTCGTGGCAATAGGCGTGATCTGACTGCCACTTTGCGAGTTTGGCCCACTAGCTAACTCAACTGTCTCTTTGCCTGGGAGGTCCACTTGTCCCATGATTCCTTGGGAGGGACCCTTCTGGAAAGATTCTTGAGGATCATTTTCTTGCTGAGGTGAACGAGAATTATCGCTGGTCGCAGTAAGGTCTGTGTTTGCTTCTCTGTCTGAGATGGTGGCTGATGTTGAGTTGTCCGTTGTTGAAACGGCAGCGGGCACAGTTTGCTCTGGCACTGTTTGCTCTGGCACTGATCTTGTCTCTTGTGTTGGAATGGGTAATGAGATAGTCTCTTTTAAAGAGAGCGCTGCTGTGTCCTCTTTAGCATCAACACCTCGAGCATTTCTCCTTAAAATGGGGATGGGTTTCACCTGCAGCTTTGCTAAACACAGATGAGTTAATTGGTAAAACCCATTATGATTTGTAATCTTTGACATACACTGTATATAATTAGAGGATTCTTTAAAAATGTCATATGTTAAATAAACCTGTCAGGTTTAGCATGATTAACATTTGTTAACAAGTAGATAATGTGGAGGGTCAAATAATGATGAAATGTGAACAAATCCTTTATGTAAGTTTTTTTTTTTAACAATAACTGATCCTGTAGTGATAATAGTAACTTTTTTATGTTAATTTATATATATATATATATATAATATATATATATATATATATATATATATATATATATATATATATATAATTTTAAAAAAATTATTATACACTACCATTTAGAAGTTTTAAAATATATTAATACTTTTATTCAGCAACAATGCATTACATTAAAGAGATTTATAATGCTACAATAATATTTCTGTTTCTAATAAATGCTTTTCTTTTGAATTTCTATTCATCAAAGACTGAAAAAAGTGCATCATGATTTTCACAAATTAAGCAGCACATTTTTTCCACATTGAGCACCAAATATTAGAAATGATTTCTGAATTATCATGAGACACTGAAGCCTGGAGTAATGATGCTGAAAATTCAGCTTGGCCATCACAGGAATAAATTTAATTTTTTAATATATTACGCTAAAAAAACAACTGTTATTTTAAATTATGTTCATATTTCACACATATTATTGTTTTTACTGTATCAAATAAATGCAGCCTCAGTGACACTTCTTTCAAAAACATTAAAAAAAAATTGGTAGTGTCATTTCAGCTCCCTTACCTCTCCTGGTTCTCTCAGGTAGTTTCCTCTTCTTCTCCAGATGTTCCTTCTCTTCTTTAGTCGCCTCTGCCACAGGGCTTCCCAATAATTCCACTACTAAGGCATAAAGAAAATGTGCAATGCATGAACAGATATTTAAAACATGCTGGCAGATGACAATCTGTACCATATGTTTATTTTTTAATTATAAAGATTTGCTGAAAATGTTCTCACCGTGATGTTCTGCCTGACTCTCACCTTCGGTACTCTAGGAAAGGAAATGACCTCAATATTAGTCAATTATTAGACTATTTCTCAAGCATCAATAGCGCTGAAAGTCAAGATGTATGTATTTACCCCTGAGATGTTGAGGCTGGTGACTTGCGTTTCAATCCTCCTTTCCTCGATTTGTCCACATCCCCTTCTCCACTTTTCTTTTCCTCATCCTCTGACACAGGAACTAAAGCATCTGTGATCAGAAGGTGAGATACCTCCCTGCTCTCATTAGCACTAAAATGAAACAGAATGTGGAAAAAAGCAATAAATACAAGAAAAAGGATATGGTACCACTTGCAAAAAGGAAATCTGGTTTAGACACTGACATTTGAGAACACAGAGAGCCAGTCTCACAAAAAAAACTTAAATATGCACTGCATTCATTTGGTTAACAAATTGTCAACAAGGTGAAACCAGGACATCTCACAATATATTTGTTTATGAAGTGGTGCATTGTCTCAGCATGTTTTACAGCATCAGATAACAGTTTAAAGCAAACTATACCTTTGACCATGAGAATGCAACGCAGACACCGCTGTCAGTGGGAGGGGCTCTGTCCTAAAGCCCGCCCCCTCATCTAAAGTGGGAGGGATTTCAGTGAGAGAAAGTATAAACAAAGGTTCCTCAGGAGTGGGTTCAGCAGATATCTCTTCGGAATCACATCCAAAATGCTTCACAGTGCTGTCTCCAAAATCTTTTACTGGACTGGTCTTTTTGTTCTCATCCAACATGACCACAGTTTTCGTCCTGGACTCATCTTCAGAAACAACTGGTGGTGTGACATCTTTGACTGCCTAAATTAAAGAGACATAACACATGATATTTATTATTCCGATGTCCTTATTGTAATTATTCTACTTGTCGTACGAGGGCTAAAAATCCGTTTTAACTGATATTTTACCTGTGCTGATTCAGTGCTCGATGCAACCTCTTGTGCTGCACTTTGGGAAACATCAGATTCTGTGGTAACTACAGCACCTTCTTGAGGACTTTTAGTGAAAGTGCTCGTGGAAGACTCAGCAGCAGGCAGTTTTTCATTAATAACTGAGGAAATAAATGCAAACATTAAAAATTCATATTTGCTTTTGTTTTGAAATGTTTTTTTTTAGCATTTGTTCTGTCTAAGTTCTAACCCAAGTGAATCTCATGAAACCTCTCAAGAACATAATTGTGATATTTCACACATATATTAATAAATAAAAATAAGTTAATTAATAAATTAACTTATTAAATGTTGCATAAAAGAGCATGGTTTTTAGGAAATTTTCTGTCTATTTTTTTACATCAATAATGCATATTATTATCAAAATAAACTACAATAAGAAAAAAATCTCTGCTGTAATTAGAAAAATGATTATAGAACAATTAAAACAATTTATACAACCATGGTAGTATGTTATACTGTATTAAATCTCTGCCTGTTTTTATTTAAAAAAATATATCTATTACAGTAAAATTACTGTAAAATTAGTAAAATACACAAAATTTGATTGTTTAACTATGCAAAACATATATATATATATATATATATATATATATATATATATATATATATATATATATATATTTAGTTTTTAGATTCACCTGTTTAGAGCCATTACACATTTTAGATAATAGTGGATGGGTTTGAATTATCATACCTGTTTTGTGTTGTGTCTGTGTGCGTGTGTTTCTGGATGTCTGAGTCAGGTTCGGTTTAGGTTTGGGTCCGCGGGACCTCCTGACAGGTTTAGCAGGCTCATCTGATGTGCTCTGAGACTCACTCACACTGAAACACACAACATATAGACAATATTTGAGACAACTCATGTTTTAGACACATGAATATCAGTCTCACATTATGGGATCAGAACCGTCGCCATTGGAAGCATTCATTTTTAGCTTTTCAATGAACCATTTTAATGTTCAACTGATTTTATTGTATTCATTTACAAAAATAATTCAAAATTAAATTTAAATGTTAAATCACAAAAAATAGATCACTGACTAACAGCATCAGTGAAAATAAATGAATAGAATCAAATAAATAAATGGGCCATTTACTACAGTTTTAATACCTATTAGTCAGTTGTGGTTCTCTCGCCTCTTCTTGTTCTTGTGTTTTCCCCTCTGTGATTATATCATCATTCTTTCTCTTCAGAGATGACACAGATCCATTATCTTCTTTAGTCACTCTTTCAGGAACAACATTGAGACCGTCTTCTCTTATTTCAGATGATTTTTCTAGCTGTAGTACCTCAGGGTAAGTAGAGGAGACTGACAGGTGATCCACAGGGACTGAATCTTCTTGCATGGGTTGTGTTGCATTGTTATCCTTTTCCGTGACAGATGGACCCTTAGAGCTCTCCACAGAATCTGTAACAATTTCTGGATAGATTTGCTGTTGTGGAGCTTGTCTGGTTCTCAGACGTTGACCAATATTGGGTTTGGGTTTGGAGAATCGGCCTATTTTAGGCGGTGGAACACTATTAGAACAAGCCAAATCCTGTGTCTCATGTTGAATGGGACCAAGATGAGCATCAGCTGTCTGTGATTTGATTGGCTCCTCTTTTGTTTCTTCAGCAGAAAGTTCTGGAATATGAGTTTCACAGCTCGAAAATTCAACATCATCTTTCAACTCTGACTCGCAACTTACAGAAGGACCAGACATGATGGCTGTTTCTGTGATAACTTCTTCATGGACCACCTCTTCATGTACAATGCTTGACTGTCCAAAAATATCATTTTCACCTGAAAAAGATTTAATTCAATCAGTCTTCTAATGAAGATTTCGAATTTGAGTGCCTATTTGGATTCAGGCAAATAAAGAGGGTTGCATTATGAAGCTATTCTTACCTGTACAGGGTATTTCGGGTGACTGGGACATCTGAGCGGAGTTCCCGATGGTCAGAAGAGTCTGGGCAGCTTCATTGTTGATCTCCTTACATACTGAAAGAAAGATGTATAAATTATGAACCACCAGAATATTAAAGCTTTTGGGTAAAATACTTCCATTGAGTGTAGGGGCTGGTGAAGCAAAAATTTTATCATACAATATTCTTAAAATGTTGGTCGATGTCACAATATACACATTGTTATGGAAAAGTAATTAAAAAACTACTGGAAAAAAATAAAGATAGTGTAATTTATGATTATCGTCATATATATATATATATATATATATATATATTATTATATATATATATATATTTTTTTTTTTTTTTTTTTATAATATCATAGTATATGTATAATTTATTCATTTCATTAATCATACATTAAAATATGTATTTTTTTGTTTTTATTATTATTATTTTAACAAGTATGTAAATTTTAATAAAACAAATGTATCATAAATAAATGAATGAATAAATACACCATTAACAAAAAAAAATCCAAAAATAAAGCTAGATTACTATCAGCTTATTTTTAGCCTAATTTTATAAGTTTTAAACAACTGTCAATTTAAGTGAAACAAATGTATCATAAAAAAATATCCAAACAGAAAACTAGGCTTGTGCCATTGCATTTGATTTCTTCAAAATTTGATGTTAGAATTTTTATTTGAACAATTGTGTAAAGTGAAATTATAAAAAAAAATTGTTTAATCATAAATAAATAAATAAATTCTTTTTTTTTTAATCTAAACCGAAAACGCTTCTATCTGTGCATTTTTGCCCAAATAATTTGATGCTGGAATATAACATATCATTGCATATTGGAGACCTTTTTGACTACATATGATTACTAGACGTAAAAGCAAGGTTAATATAGATAATAACTCCTGTGGAAGTTCATTCAGTTAGATTATTTGTTTCTCCGTGTTTGCTGGTGGTAGGAAAGCTTGAGAGTTTCACCTTACCTTCTATGTGGTCTGGGTCAAGAAACTCAATGACATCCTTAAAAACAAATCAGACATAAATTAGTACCAACTCATTAAAAAAAAAAAAAACACTCCAATTTCATAGTAAAGAAACTAGACTCAGCTTACAACTGAATTGTGTGTTTATAATGGACACCACAACAGTAAACAGATGTGACAAGGGACATTAATGACGCTGGGGAGACTTACAGCAAGCAAGTCCAACTGGTGTTCATAAGTAACAGGACCAGCGGGCAACGCCGCCTGCTCATATGACATCTCGGGGCACAAAGCATTCTGGGATGTGCCCAGGATATCAGGCACATCCACAGAAATGTCCAGCTGGGAGACAATGGGGATGAGTGACAGAAAAACAGGGAAGGACGATGAAAGGTTGGAAGGTTTAGAGTTTTTGATATGACATGCAGAAATGAATATGAACAAAATAGTGAAACAAAACTGAACTTTGGTCAGAAACACATTCTAAGCAAGTATAAATTTTCCCCACAAAATTGTATTCAGATTTTTTTTCATTGTTACAAACTGTTAATGGAATAAAATAATTATGGTTAGTGTTTATATTTTTTTTGTAATATAAAATTATGTGTAGGTAATTTTTTTCTCAAGAATACTGTGGCACCTTGGAGGTCGCCAGGAACCCCTGGCGTTAAATATGTTTCTGGCGTTATTCTTTGAATACTAACCATAACAACATAATTTATGCAAAAAAGAAAAAAAGGGGGGGGGGGGTATGTACAGAGCAAGCCACACTGATATGTGATGAAGGGGGTTCCACTAAGGTTCTTTATGGTATGATAATACATAAACACACCTCTTCCATGGTTTCTACCACCTCTGAATTAACGGGCAGTAGAGGGCGTAGACTCATTGGCACAAATGCCTGGTTATCCTCTTCAGGGTATGACGGAAAGTCCACCTGGCTCAGGACATAATCTCCTACGTCCTCGTCCTCTTCATCATCATCTTCGGCTCCAGAGGCCAGTAACGTCACCAGTCTAGATTTCCCTCTCCTGTGCATGCCCTGTTTCAATGTGGGGCCTGGTTTTAATTTAGCCCTCCGTCCGGGTGCCTTGATGCCCTGATTACAAGTTTTGGAAGACACAGGAGGTTCAGAGAGCTCTTCCTCATCTTCCTCTTCCTCTGCCGCTGCCTGCATCACATGCTGAGAGAGCTTAGGGATCCTTCCTGACCTAAATAAAAGAGAAATAATAATTAGCATGACTAGCAAAACTAAAAACAAGACCACAGAACAATGCCTAAAAAAAATTATCATACAAAAATAAAATACATTGACTCACATCTACCTAGAGCTGCACAATTCTGGATAAATTGAGAATCGCGATTTTTTGTTTAAAATAGAAATCACGATTCTCCCAAGATTCTGAATAGGCGACTAAACAAAATACCATGTAATTTCATTAAAATCAATTTCAAAGCATTCTGTGAACAATGAATAATTTAATGGCTCGCTCATAAAGAATTCACTTGTTTTATTGCTGGATGAATCATAGTTTTTGAACAATCTCTTCTTTAATGAATGATTCAATGACAAATACATTTTTGACAGTCACTTGTCGTCACTTACTAGTGTAGCGATGTAATTTATACAATCTTCTTTATTTGAGCATCGAGCACCTCCTTTTAAAGTCTTTTAAAGATAAATTGTGCAGCTCTACATCCATCATAATTTATCTATTCACAATTTTATCTGCATTGCAGTGTTGGTATTGTTAATTAAAATAAAGCTATTAAAATCATTTTCATTCATTAAAATAATGCTGCAATAAAATAACATAAATATTAGATGAACAATTAAACTGAAGAAATCTTGCCTTTCGTTTTAAAGCTAAATAGAAATGCACAATTTTAAATGACAAACACACTGTAAAATTTCCAAAACTCAAATAAAATATAGAAATATAAGCTAATTCAAAATAGAAATAAATACTACAATAGTATATAAATAATACAAAAAAATTGCATTGAGAACCCTAACCGGGTTATGATTGAAATATTCTAAATATTGTCAAGCTTACCTAGTTGGTTTATTAAATATTTGTTCATGTACAGAACTAAGATCAGGATCTTCCTCTAAATCTTCCAATTCAAGGAAAACTTTTGACTGCTTTTTCTTCTCCTCTTGTATCAAGTCTGAAGGCACCTAAAAAGAGTGAATTATACAATTATGTCAGATAAAATAGACTGTCACAAAAAAACCTGCATTGGTACAGTAATACACATGTAAGATTTGTCGAATCTCGCATTAAACAGCTGAAACCGTTACCTTGGCGGACCGGTCCATTTTACCGTCCCCCGCGACTGAGGTCCCGCCCTCCCGGGTATTGCTTTTGGGCTCAGGGCACCTGTTCCCCCATCTTCGGCTAAAGTTCGGGATCGGTCTCTGGGATCGACCCTTGAGCTGAGCTGGTTTAATAGCAGGACTCATGTTTATATTCTCTGTAGAATCAGATTCCCTTAGCCTGCTAGAAAGAGAATCATGTTCAACCCCCAAATGGTCTCATAACATAAATTACACTAGTAGTGCAGAAATTACATCATCATTCAAAAATTTGGGGTCAGTACGATTTTCTTTTAAAGAAATTAATACTTCATTATGAAGGATCAATTAATCTGATCCACAGTGACAGTAAAAACATTTATAATGTTACAGAAAAGTTTTCATTTTAAATAGATGTTGTTCTTTTGAAATTTCTATTCATCAAAGACTTCTGAAATGAAATGTATCAGTTTCCACAATTGTTCATCATTGACAATAAGAAATGTTTCATGAGCACAAAACCAGCCTATTAGAATGACCCTAAACATTTGAATGGTAGTGTACACGTCACCTTTAATTGGGAAAAGACTAAAAGCATCTTTAAATGTAATATTGTTAGGATTGAATCTTATATTCTGGTTAATTCTTACCTGTCATCTTGTGACTGACCATCAGAAGTGGCATTTTCACAGTCCTCAGGTTCATCTATTGCTGCTACAAACCATCAATGAAATATATAAAAAAATTACCATAAATTAATAATCAATAATATAAATAATTATATAAATAATAATGTGAAAGACAATCTAAAAAAGACAGCCAGTAAGATATTCTTCAGAAATTCGTAAAATATGTCAGTGCCATTGTTTTGTCTCAAGATGCACATCAGTAATGTGTTTTTCTAAGGCACATTTATAAAAGCTACTAAGTCCTAAATAATCAAAGGTCTAATCCTGGTTTAAACTAAGCCCTGTCTGTGAAACTAGGCCCTGGTCTATTACAGAATATATTTTCCATTGTTGCTTAAAGCATACCCTCTCCATTTGTCCTCTTGGTTCTCCTCTGTGGAGTATTTGCCCCTCTTCCCCTGTGTTTCTTTGAAGTGGTATCACTTCCTCCATCATTTGAGAGGTCCTCATTCTCCTTTTCTCCTGCAACCACATCACTGTCCGAATCCTCTGAAGTGTCCATTTCCTTTCTTTTAGTCGCTGCATCAGAAAATAGTGTAAGTGTGCATAAGAATTTGCCCAAAAACTTTTTAGATTGAAAGGTAATATAAACTGACCTCTCACTTTCCTTTGGACTCTACTCTGTGCTTTAGCCAACTTCATGAGCTCTTTGTTTTTCTTTTTCTTATTTTCCTCGTCTTTTATGACCTGCTCCATTAATTTTTTGAAGAAATCTAGATCCAGACGTCGCTTTTCCTCTGAAAATGTACTTCAGTTTACTTCATTTTCAACCAACTGTCTTAATACTTAATTCCATAAGGAATCTGTTAGTTTAAAGTGGTAGGTTAACTACTAAAGGTCACTTACTGAAAGCTTTATCTATTCTCCATGAGTTATTTCTCTCCTCTTTCTTGAACTTGTTCTGGGGGAATAAGAGAACACCAAAGATGGTGATTGAGGCTCTTGAAGATGAGCTTGTATTATTATGGCACACATTCAAGATGTCCTAAATGAATACTTCTATTCAGCAAAGACACATTAAATTGATCAAAAGACACAGTAACAACATTTACATGTTGCAAAAGTTTTCTATTTTAAAAAACGCTGTTCTTTTAAGCTTTCTATTTAAACATTAAAAAAATATCAGTTTCCACATAAATATTAAAGGTGCTCTAAGCGATGTTGGGTGACGTCACTTCGTGTGAACGTCACTTCTTTTAAGTTAATGATCTGTAAGATTGTAATTCTGTAATTTTCCTATTGGATGTTTGCGGTGGTTCATGATGTAAGCGGTGGGAGGTGACGCAAGCAGGTTCCAGCTCACCACGCCCTTGGTACGAGCTACCACGCCCATGGCAGTATAAAAACCATCTTGTTTCGTCAAAGCCACTGTAGCGAGTCAGGAGTTTGAATTGCGAGTATTGAAAACGATCAGGATAGAGTATGGGTTCATCCCCTTTATCTCCGCAAGGCTCCGCTCACTTTTCCAGCATTTTTCAAATATTGCCAGTGGGTGGAGTCAGGCTCGACCAGGGGTTTAGTTACCCTTTAAAGGGTACCTATCATGGAATTTTGAAAATTACCTTTCATGTAGTGTGTAACATAGATCTAAGTGAACAAAAACATCCTGCAAAGTTTTAAATATGAAAGTTCACCGTATACAAAGTTATTATCTCTCAAAAGTAAGAGTCGACTCTGAGTCGTTGATATGAATCGATAGACGAACGATGCATTTTCTCCAACTTTCGTACGTCACTTGTACAAGTTATTTGAATAAGATACGCCCACTCATTGCATTAGGAGACACCAGGGAAAACATCATGTCGACGAGACGCTGCTGTGTTTTGAAGTGCGACGCAAAAGCAAACTTTTTTCATCTGCCCAGTGAGGAGCATTTGAAGACCGTGGCTACAGTTCATAACTATACCACAGAAGTATTATAGCCCGAACTTGTTCTGTGTTCGCGTCATTTTGAAGATGATTGCTTCACAAACCTAAATGCTATAAAGTATGAATTTGCGAGGCGGCTGATACTGAAGGAGGGAGGTTCAGTACCGAGTTTATTTGGATCAGCTTCCTTCTCCGAATCACAATCTGTAAGTAGGCTGTTGCTTTTATGTTTATATCATGTTCTATAATTATTTTGCGTGTTGTGTACGCACAGGCACAGCGCAGCTTCTAGCAGCTAACTTAGGTCTTCAATGTCAATTGTATTGAAATATGTGAAGTGTTTGTCGTTGTTAATGGAGTTGTCACAGGGCTCTCGAGTGTCACGCATCACGCATTGAGCGTGACAGTCACTCATTTCGGTCTTTTGTCACGCTCTCCGGCCACACATTGTATTTCTCACGCTGAAAAACTATTTGTAATATATTTAATATGCCGAAGTGGCCAAAACTCACTCACTGTGGAACCGGCAGCAGGATTCAAGCGCGTCTCCTCCAGTGTTGCCAGGTCCGTATGCCTGCACTGTTTCCGCGGGTTGTTTGTGTAGTGCACGCTGGTTGACGCGATTGTTTTATCCACTGGAACATGATTGTTATTGAGGAAACACCCGGGACCGCTATTTGAATATTTTTGGCCGTGATTGGGTTAGTTTGATGAGCAATTGGGCTGGTTTTGTTGTGCAGACCTGGCAACCCTGGTCTCCTCTGGTGTTGTTCGTCTGGTGTTGTTAGCCAATCAGAAAATAGCACTGTTGTATCTGGGTAAGATCTAGCGCAACAACCAATGACACCCCGTCGGCTGGGTGTCTAACATATCACCACAGATTAGCGTCACGCAAAGGCGGGGTTTGGAAAAATGACTCGCTAAACGATTCATATGGGAGTCGGTGAGCAAATCAGGTAAAAATAAATGCATATTATAAGACAACAAAAGTGTTTTTTGTCATTGCATGCTTGTAAAACTGTTGTTGGGGACTCCAGAACAATATTAGGAACATTTTAAATGCCATAATAGGTACCCTTTAAAGTATTGTCAAACAAAACGGAGGCTAGCTAGACCCTCCTTCCTCCTCATCCGCGCACTAACCCCCAAACACAACCCCAAATCCTTCTTGTCGGTTATTGGCTGGAACAGTTTGTTATGTTTCGTGGTGCGGGTTAGCCCAGTTTGCTTTTGTTGTCGTTTGTGGAGCCTGAGGTGTCTGCAGAGACCACGTCTTTTTACAGTGTGTTCAGGGGACAGGCAGCTAGTGGATACTTAGTAAAATGATGTATGCTGTATGTGACTAAACATTTTTGGCCTAAAAAAACGCGTGACATCACTTAGAGCACCTTTAACATAAATATTAACAACAGCACAACTGTTTTCAACACTGATAATAAGAAAATGTTTCTTGAGCATTAGAGGTATTAGAATGATTTTTGAAGGATCACTAAAGACTGCAGTAATGCTGAAAATTCTGATTTGCCATCACAGGAATTAATGACATTTTAAAATGTAGTAAAATAGAAAAGATTTAAATTATAACAATATTTCACAATATTAATGTTTTTTCTGTATTTTTGATTAAAATATTAAACTTTTGAACCGCAAACTTTTGGACAATAGTGTGAAATCAACAACTATATCAAGCATACATAAGATATTGTGACCACCTTAATCTCCAATCGACCTCTGTGTGGAAACAGCTGACCAATCATGGAGAAGTCCGTCCCCACCATGCTGATGGCCAAGAAAAACAAATCAGTCTCTGGAATAGACATAAAAATACATATAAATATAAAATATATACGAAACACTTTAAATTAAGAGTTGCACTGTGTTTGACTTCTGACCTCCACTTGACCAGGGTTTGGTGTAGGTGCCCTTCCTAAAGCTGGAGTAAGTGGTGGTAGAACCACGTTCAAATATGGGATCTCTGTCATCTGCTGGATTGGGTCCTTTTGCCCTTAACACCTGGACTGTTAAACTACACACACCCACACAATAGAATAAAAAGCATTTTAACATTGGAAACACTGCACACTTCACCTTTACTAATTCTTGGACTACACTTCTCCATGAACAGCAGCTCAGGATAAAAAGGAACATCACTGACCTCTCCTCGTCTATGATCAGAGAGCCATCCTCCGCCACCTTCACCCTGGGAACTACCAGAGGTTCTTCCTCCTCCGGCTGAGTTTCTTCCACTCTCTCCTCGTCTTCCTCATGACCAGCATCTTCTGCCACCGTCTCCTGAACTGATGGAGCAGCTGGAGTCTTAGAAGAACTAAAGAGAAACAAGAAGTTCTGATGAGGGTTTAAACTTAATATTGAATACCATATTTTTAATACAGTGCCCCTATTATGCCTTTTCTGGATTTGAATATTCGGTAGTATTTAGCTATTTGTGAACACAATAGGTCTGCAAAGTTTTAAAGATCAAAGTGCACAATGAATTGAGTTATTGTCTCCCAAAAGAAAGAACCGATTCCAAACTGCCTGAAACGAGTCGTCAGTAATTCCAGTCTTACTTCCTGCACGAACCCCGCAAACAACGTCTAGTTTGACCCTTGCAGCTGAGGCCTGGAAGAGTTTGGTTCGTGTTGATGACATGACAAAAGATGCTGTCAACAAAAGCATATCCTCTTTGAGTGCACCTCCAAAGCATGAGGACTCAGGCTTGAAATGATATGGTAAAACCGACTCCATCGTTGCTGTTCGTATAACTGTGTATCAAGTGCCGAGGAAGCCTCCGGAGCTGAAATTCAGATATGGTAATGGGCCTTTCGTTCAACGCACGCACTGTAAGCGGAAGACCAACCACAACAGACTGGGCCGTCTGACAAATCAGAGCAGAGTAGGATCTCAGAAAGGAGGGGTTTAGAGAGACCGAATCCTTTAATCGAAGTGTTTCAGACACTGAGAAAAGAGCTGATGCTGCAATGTATATTATGAGAAAATAAAAGTGTTTTTTTTTACTTGGATGCATGTAAACCTTTTGTAGAAGACCTTCAAAACAAAATTAGGAGCCTTTAAAATAGTGCTCTATACAAAGCTTTTAAGGGCAAAATAAAATAAAATAAAAAAATAATGTTGATTCATATCCAATCTAAATCATACGATTTTTTTAAATGTCTGCAATACGCCACCCGCATTGAATAGACATCTTGGTAGCAAATATGTGCACTATTTGGAGATTGACAGGGTGATTAGGCTTACGTTGGTGTAGGAGAGTCTTCTAATTCGGTCTCTGATGCTTTTTGCTCTTCATCAGTGAAAGACCTGTCCAGAAAACAAAGGCATTGAAAACTATAAAACAAACTCTCTGTCAATAATCAGTTTGTCTTAATCCCTGCACACCCCATTACATGCATCACAAATCCAAAATCAACATTTGCGTTCACATAGACTTCCTAAACACACAAAGGAATTAAGAACAGCACGTACTTCATCGGGTTGGAAACAGGCAGGTAATAGATCAGCTCTCTCATGGTCATTTTGGTGTGATCTTTTGGTGCCTTGCGTTCTTTGATTCCCAACTTTGGTTTCTTCTTGTCTTCCTAGATTCAAGTGTCAATGGAGAGGTCAGAGTAGCATTTTAAAAGCATTGAAATAATTCCCTCAGGAATTCCACAAAGTGGACAGAACATTTCTGAAGGATCATGTGACACTGAATGAAGTATTGATGCTTAAAATTCAGCTTTGCCATTACAGGAATAAATTACATTTTAAAATATATTAAAAAAGAAAGCAGTTGTATTAATAATTCACAATATTACTGTTTTTACTGTATTTTGGTTTAAATAAATGCAGCCTTGGTGAGCAGAAAATACTCCGGACTCCCACAACAAACATACAAAACTTTTGAACGGTAGTGTAAATAGGTAAATATTGCCATTCACTACAATGTCTGTATTTATTGTCATATTGGAGTATAAAAATGCAAATTACTTAAGAAAATAAGTTAAGGGAAAACATACCATGACTATTTTTGACTAGATTTTTATTGTTTATTCTTCACCAATATATTAGCTTTTGCATACCACACCTTAATACTGATTTTTTTGTTGTGTGCCAAGAAAAAAAGCTGGTTCTGTATTTGATCTGAAGAAAAAAAAGCTTTTGATCTTTATAATATATATATATATATATATATATATATATATATATACCCAGATCAAACATAGAACCACCTTTTTTTTTTGTACTAACGTAAAGCACATACACACCTTGTGTTTGTTCATTTCTTTTTTAAGAAGCTCCCGAAGTTTTCGTGCCTGAGCTAACCTGACCATGTCTGCCGGGTCGTTCAGAGTTTTTAACGATTTGAGAATTTTCAATGGCGACTGAAGTTTTTTAAGTCTTTCTCTTAACAGATCAGTTTGGCTTTGTCCCAGAGGTGGCTCAGAATCCCTCTCCTGCTGTGCGACCATGTCTTCCACAGCAGGAGGAACCGGACACTCTGGAGGGTTTTCATGAACCAAAATAGTATCAGGTTTGGAAGTTCTAAGGGGATGTTGGGACTCCACTTGCTGGACGGTCGACGGTACAACAGTGTCTTCCAATCCCCCATTCTCTTGAGTCTCTGTTTCTGGGTCACTCTGCAGTGGGGCTGCAGGGATGGGCTGTACTTTGGCCTGTCTGTCCCCTCCAGGAGGTCTCCGTCTTCCAGGAGCGCTGGAGTTGTGGCCAGGCTCAGGTATCTGAAGGGAAGTCTCTGCAGTGGGGGTTGATGTTTCAGTCTCACTGGGTGTTACTGGTTTTACAGGGGACTTGGATGGTGATTTAGGAGTCCTAGAGGAGGCTGGGGAAGCTCGTGGTTTGGCTAAGTTAGGCAGGGCGGTGAAGCGTTTCCTCCTCTGAGGGCCAGAAGTCATAGAGGTGCTTGCTGAATCCTGGGCATCAGAACTTTTAGATGCTACATCCCTGTTGTGAAGCAAAGAATCAGTAATAAAACTGGCAATATCTCTTGCATAAAGTAATGACATAACAAAATCTAGTCCTAGTAGTAACCTAACAAAGAAAATTCTGAGGAACATCAAAATTCTTAAAGCAGCTTTAGCAGTATCCTATGACAATTGCTACAACTAAAATGTATCGCATCTCAAAAAGTAATAAACAGACATGCAGTTTTTATGACCTACATTAATTGACAACTTAATGGAATATTTGAACTTTAAAAAATATTTCCCACACTGAAAGATAATTTAAAATGAAAAAAGTGATTGAAATTGATGAATCTGCTGCGGTCGTTGGAAACAGTCTGTAAGTGTGTTCAGACACACTTAGAATGTTTCAGTTAGTCGTTAAGTGTGTCCCTGGCATACCATACATGTATGTAAATTTTCATTTCAAAATTTAAAGTTGATATATGTCTCATACTGTATGGCTTTACTCCAATTAAATTATTATAAAAGTTAAAAAAAATGTACACATTCAGATTTACAAAATTGCTGTTTAATAAACATAATCAGATATTTATAAGACTGAAGGTTCAGACTCACGCTCCATGGCTAATGGCCTCCAACTGGTTATTAGAGCTGCTGCTCTGAGAGGCTTCCTCATTAATCCGCTCCAATGCTATAGGTGGGTCAGTCTTTAACTTCTCAGCCATGACCTCTGACCCCTCAGAAGGAGCAGAGTCAGCAGGACCCTGGGAAGGCTGAACATTGTCTTGAGAAGCTACCAGAGCTCGGCCTGTGGGCTTCACATTGGGGCGGACGCTAATTCTCGATCTGCGCATCATCTTTCTCTGTTTAGAGGGAAAAATGATATATATATTATGTGTGTGTGTGTGTGTGTGTGTGTGTGTGTATATGTATATTCAAACTTTTTGTTAGATTCTATTATCTTAATTAATCAATTTGACCACCTACACATACATAGATGTTAAATAAACATACATAAAGTGTAATAATTTTATAATATATCAGTAGAAGTATAATGTTACGATCTGCGCATTATCTTTCTCTGTATAATAATTTTATAATATGATATTATTATATTATGATTTACAATAAGACATTACCTTTCTGAGATTCTTACATTAGGTTTGACATACTCATATGTCTCATTGGGTAATAAATCAAAAACATGTAACGTTAGCAAACTTCTATATGACAACTACATAAGAGTGATATTGACAACATTTATGTTCTCGTTGCATCAGTGTAATTATTTCCCTAACTTTTACGTGCTACTTTATATTTGATCACCATTGCAATGCACAAATATTTAATTTCCAGATACTCGAAGCAAATGGCTCTTCGATTTACTACAAATGTTTTAACGTTAAATGTTTGTTTGTTTTTTCGACTGGCCATTGAGAGGGTCCTGTCCAACAATGTCCATTATCATAAGTTTGTCGGTTTATTAGAGCAATATTGCTTTTTACAATACCACTATACGTTTAAATATGTGGCAATTTCAAATCTTACTTTATTTGGCGGTCCAGGGTGATTTTATTGTAAAAATCTTCAGCTGCTCACGTCCTCCATGCTTGCTGATTGTTACTGCGCATGCGCACAGAGAGCCGGAACAAACGTTCCTTCTCCTGGCCTGCAGTTCTACCCGGATGATTCTCACAAGCGGACACGTTCATGTACGCTCGCTGTATACACAAATACACCATTAAAAATAAGAATTTTCGGTATGCATAATCGTCGGCCAAAAATCGTGTGAAAATGGATCATACGATTACAACCAATCCGGCTTCCCCACGCACAGAAGGAGAAAGCAAAGATACAGTTGTTGTGTCAGGAAATACAGCAACACTTGTCCTGCCTGACACTAATCTCTTGTGTGTTGAATACCCGGGAGTCGTAAACAATGTGGACAGAATGCTGGACAGCATTGGCGGCGAAGAGGGAGTGTCCAAGGTGGTCAAATTGCATTAATGCTTTAAATGAAAAAGACACATGCTTTTAGACTGTGTGTTCATTTAGGCCGAATCTGAAATTTTGCTGCTGTATTTCAGAGTGATACTGATTTCTAGATCAGTCCTTACATTAATCTTTTACATGGCTGATGTAAATGACAGCTGAGGAGAAAAGACTGACATCAATGCTTTGCCTTCCATATTTGTTATTAGAGTACAATAATTGTGATGTCCCTTGTGTCCCCTTTAATGACACCCTTCCCTACAATAATAATAACATATGTGTTTTATACATTAAAATCATATGACATCTGGGACATTTTTTACAGAGAGTAATATGGCCGCTTTTACATTATTTTCAATTCTGTTATATTAGCAAATAATTCCATTTCATTTTGCCACATTTATTAGTTAGTGGTAGTATGTGTATACTGAGTGTATAGTAGATTGTATTTAAATCTGGGATTCTTTTTTTTTTTTTTTTTGGACAGACATATGCAGATTCTTCTAAAAGACTTGAACTCCGCTTTCGGCCGAAAGATCCTTTCTGCCATCCCGCTTATGGGAACCGCTACTCCTCCACCAACCTGCTGCTCAGAGTGCGCCGCAGAACCCGCAAAGGAAACAGTTCAGAGACCCAAATCAGCATGGAGATAGTGGGACTTATAGGAACCACATATAAATTTCAAGGTATAAAAGTCTACATTCACCAACTAGTATTTTCTAAAATAATTGAATTCATATTTTATAATAAATGTAAGAAATTTCTACTTAAATATATATTATTAATATTATTCTTTTTTTATTTTTATTATATGCTACACAAATACAGTTTTTATTAGGGCTGCATGATTAATCGAAATGAAACCGCATGTGATTTGCAAAGGCTGCGATTATTTTATGTGCAGCTTGTCAGTGCAGCGCAGCCGATCGGCAGTAAATGCTGCTCCATCAGGAGTAGATAACGTCCATCATTCCAGGAAATCCCTATTGGCATCATACTATCTGTAGCTGAATAAACAGAAGATTGAAATGCTTTGATTGATTCATTAAATGTTGTCTTTTGTTGGACAAGAGGTTCATAAATGCTTCTCATGTTTGGAAAGATGTTTGATGCATGTTGCTTTTTTAAGTGCACGTTATAAGCGACTCAAACTTACAGTGCTTTCAGATGGAGCAGCATTTACTACGGATCACAGAGCCGTCCATTACTGACAAACTGCGCATAACAAATAATCGCAGACTTTGCAATTTCATAATCGCAATAATCCAAATCGGTTAAGCGCGATTTATATGTTAATTGCGATTGCAGCCTTAGTTTTTACTGATCTACTATTTAAGCTTATTATTATTATTCTCAGTAAAAATTGAAAGTACCTCGTCCTAGGGCTTTCAAGCTACATCCACCAAACTCTGCTCAGACCTTCAGACTGTTCTGACTCGGGTTGCTATATCTTTTCAAACTGATCTGACGATTTTCGTTAAAGCTACAATATGTAATTTTTTTTTCGCCGCTAGGGGTCGCTAACCTCTTACAATAACAAAGGCGTAGGTTTATGATGCATAAGCGGAATTATGGAACTTCGTCATGGTGATGGATCTAATAATGTTTATGGATGAGTGAATACATTAATGTTTTTAACATGACTGTGGTATGAAGCATGGCGCGTTTGCTAATGAGAGACAGATATCAGCGCCACACACGAGTCCTGCGGATATAAAGGAATGAGGACATTTCATTCTATCGAACTACCCGCAAGTGCTGAATTAATACTCACACAGGTCAGTTTATTAGACGAATGAAACTTGTGAGGTAACGCAGCGCTGTTTCACTTAGTCTACACTATCACACTAAACTGCATTTGGATGTGTTGAAAGTTATAATGTTATTCAGACATCCGAAGTCTCCCGGAAGTTCCTAAACTAAATTTGGCGCGCATGCGAGACAGAAGAGACTGTGCTCCAAACCGTATAGCGTGCGCACAACGGAGAGGGAGAGAGCGAGAGACCTTGTGTGTGTGCCTCATGAAGCGCATGTAAGACAGAGAGCATCCTGATTGGCCTGTTTCAGTCAACCAATCAATTGTCAGTGCGGGTGGGCTTCTGAACCAGTATCTGAACCAGTATCACCCCATCATATTGCAATATGCATATCGCAACGGCTTGCAATAACTGGGGTCATGAACAAAAGACAAAGAGAAAATCACTCACTGCTCTTGGCTGAATAACTTTTGTAGCTTTAATAAGAATTAGTATATATATTTAATTCATACAGTGAAAACTAAGCAGTGTTTTATTTTTACATTTGATTATTCAGTTTCTGTTGTTAAATAAACCTAATGTAGGCCTTACATGAAACCCTGAACCCATGGGTTTACACTGATGTTAAAATGAAACTTACTTCTTATGCTACAGTAAAACACTGCTGTTCACTTTCAGAAGTTGTAGGGATGTTTTCTTGTCACAAAACGAATGTGAAACGTATGTAGGTATATCATTTTAAATATATTTTAATTATACACACTTATAGATTTAATTTTACACATTTTAAAGGGTAACTAAACCCTAAAACAAATTTTTTTAGTTAATGATCTGCAAGACTGGGGCTTTATTAAAGGGTACCTATTATGGCATTTAAAATATTCCTAATATTGCTCTGGGAGTCCCCAAAAACAGTTTTACAAGTATGAAATGACAAAAAACACTTTTGTTGTCTTATAATATGCATTTATTTTTACCTGATTTGCTCACCGACTCCCATATGAATCGTTTAGCGAGTCATTTTTCCAAACCCCCTTCTTTGCGTGACGCTAATCTGCGGTGATATGTTAGCTACCATAGCCCAAAGAAGTGACACAAAGCCGACGGGGTGTCATTGGTTGTTACGTTAAATCTTACCAGATACAATAGTGCTATTTTCTGATTGGCTAACAACACCAGACGAACAACACCAGAGGAGACAAGCTTGTTTCCTGCCGGTTCCACAGTGAGAGCGGCGCGGCCAGAGTTTTGGGCGCTGCGGCATAGTTTTTCAGCGTGAGAAATACAATGTGTGGCGGGAGAGGGTGACAAAAGACCGAAATGAGTGACTGTCACGCTCAATGCGTGACAGTCACTCAATGAATGACTGTCATACTCAATTTTCCCTGGCGTCTCTGAACGCAATAAGTGGGCGTATCTTATTTAAATAACTTGTCAAGTAGACAAAGGAAAAGCATCGTTCGTCGACAGATTCATATCAGCGACTCAGAGTCGACTCTTACTTTCGAGAGACAATAACTTTGTATACGGTGAACTTTCATGTTTAAAACTTTGCAGGATGTTTTCGTTCACTTAGATCTATGTTACACACTACATGAAGGGCAATTTTCAAAAATCCATAATAGGTACCCTTTAATGCTGTTCATTGATTCAAGTAATTTATTTGACATTTGGGTATGAAGTGTGAAGTATTCTACAATATATGGTGTAAAAAACGTCTGAGTGCTGCAATCTTCAGTTGAACTGTGGCTTCTGCAGTTGAATTTTCCTATTGGAAGTTGTGGTACCCTGTGACATAAGAGGGTACCAGCTAATCACGCCCTTGCCTACACAGAGACGTGTCTCAGGTGCCCCACCTCCCTCTGCCCACTTTTCCAGCATTTTTCAAATATTGCCAGTGGGTGGAGTCAGGCTCTGACCAGGAGTTTAGTTACCCTTTAAGCACATCGAATATCGCATTATTTAATGAGTTATCTCATATCACATTTTTCTTCAATATCGTGCAGCCCTACTAGCAATGTGCTAAAACATGTCAATTCATGCTAGCAACAGTATTTCTTTCTTTCTTTCTTTTATTTAAAGCTTGTTAAATCAACAACAAAGTTTGTCCCAACAAACTTTACTTTCTAGTTAGAGTTGCAATTCCAACTTCACCCAAAAATCTAAATTCTGTCATCATGTACTCAACCTGTTGGAACACAAAAGAAGATATTTTTTAGAACGTTGTGGTCCAAACAACACTGTATGGGCAAAAACTACAGAGAGATTAAAAAAATATAAATACTGTATATATTGTGTTTCAAAGAAGAACGTATTCAGCGTTAGAATGACATAGGGGTGAGTAAACGATGGCAACGTTTTTTGGGTGGACTATCCCTTTAATACTCACGCATTCTTTGATTCTTCAGGAATGGCTGACTTCCAGTACCTGGCAACTCACAGTGATCCAGATGGCAACCAGGTGTCTTTGTACGACAAGATCATTTTGCGCAAACCTGAGAAGAAGGAATTCTATGACAGTCCTGTGCCTCTTTTCCTTCCTCCTCCCATTTTCTCTCGCCTGGACACGGCTGTGGATTATTACTATCGTCCGGATGTATTGCACAAGTAAGCTGGAGTAGGACCTGAATTCCCAAATAAGTTGACTGGTTGCAACTGCAAATGATCCGAACTATTCTAAGTCTAGCTGTATGTGTGTTTTTGGGGGTTTGATTTGATTTGTTGATTACATAATTTGTTTGCTTCCCAATAAACAGCAGGGAGACTGCAATGCAGTCTGTTCTCCTAAAAGATCATCTTATTGCCCCGAATCGGGCTCGCCGGCCAAACAATGCCATTTTTGTCAACTTTGATGACAAAACTGTTCCATCAGGACCTCTAGAAGCTGCAGTGACCAGCTGGAAAAAGTTCTGCATCCATCCTAGCGATGTAAAGGTGGAGCAGCAAATCATACAGGTTGGTAAAATTGTTATATGCTTTCAATGTGTTAAATACATCAACCATCTCCAAGATGATCACAACATTACAACATGTGATTTGAAGCAAAAAAAAATTTTTTTTTTACATGTTATATGACGGGCTAAACTAAAAATCACATGAAGAAAAAGCTGACGACATAGTAAAAAAACAATTACTTTTTTGTACTAGTTGATTAAAATATTATAACAATATATTGGAAAAAGTTTGTGAAAAAAATTGAAAAGTTTAGTGGTCAGTTGGAGACAGTAAAGATTTTTTTTTACAAATGATTTCTATTTCAAGTAAATTCATTGGAATAAATGGCATTTTAAAATATCAAACAGCTTAAATTCTATTAATAATATCACACAATATAACTGTGTTTTAATGCATTTATGATCAAATAAATGCAGTCTTGGTAAGCATAAGAGCATTCTTTCAAAAACATTTTAAAAAAACCTTTCTGAGCCCAAACTTTTGAGCTAGAGTGCATATATGTTGCAGGGAGACTCGTTTGCGTAATTCTCAATGCTTCGTGGGAGTGGATGTTTGACAACCAGGTGAAAGGTTAAAACAAGAAGTTGTTTTTAAAAAAGCTGTCAACGTCAACTTAAGCAACTATTGGACAACAACTCTGGTTATATATTATGGGAAAATGTCCTTATCTTATCATAATCCCACCTGTGCTCCAGTGCGGTTTCATTTGAAAATACTGATTAATTTGATTAATCCACAGCTTTTCGAGAAAAGGCCCATATGGTCTCGCAATGCCGTCAAGGCCAACATCAACGTTCACCCTGAGAAGATGAAGCACCTCCTCCCTTTTGTGGCATACTACATGGTGAGTAGATTAACAGAGAAAACTATAGGTTTAATAAACTTAAATATAATGTGGTATTCTTTTCAGTGTGTTAAAATACTGTCTCCAAACCCATCTTATTGCACGGAAAGCCAATTAGTTGGCAAGATGTCCCAACATAAAGGCCATGCTTGTTTTAGTGTTCTTCTTTCATCAGGTCATCTTGCAAGTTTTTGGCAGTAAATTGAGGGGTTTTTCTCAGTTGCTCTGATCAAGCATTTTATTCATCTTAATTATATTGTGCTTTTTCTTCAAAATCCTCAAAGATTTTCTGGTACAACAAACTTAAAACTTCTGAATAAGGCTGCCAGCTGTGTCTCTAGGAACTTTTAGTGTTTTGGAAATCTTCTTGTAGCCATAGACTTTCTAATGTAATAAAACATTTGTTCTCTATAGCTTTTGTCAGAGCTCTTTTGACTTGGCCATATTTGCAACTCTAACTAACTTTGGCACATGCATATGTATATGTAATAGCACAAGCTAAATCAGTTTTATTATAGAGTTTCTAACTGTGTTTTAACACAATTTTGTACTATACCATGCAAATAAGTGAATAAGCAGCATTGAATATCTTTAGAAAAGCTTACATTTGTAAATTATTAGTCTCAAGGGGGTTGAATAATTTTGATGGCAACTGTATTTTACAACCTCACATGAAAATAGTTTTTACGTGTAGTTAACAGGGCCGTGGAGGAGTTTGTGGGTCAGGTTTGGATACGATCCTCGAAAAACAGCCGAAGCAAAAATCTACCAGGTTCTGGACTTCAGGATCCGCTACGGAATGAAACATGGTGAGCCATCAACCAAAACACATTCATAACAGTCCTAAATATGATTTATTCCTTGACATAAACATGCCAAGACTGCAATACAAAACTGTCCATAAGAGTGCAGAATCTTTTTTTGACCGCAGATGTGAGTACAAATGACAATATACACATAATTCCTGTAATTTTCTGTCTCTGTAGGATTTGGTGTCAATGACATGCCAGTGAAATCCAAGAGAAGCGCTTATCATTACAGCCGCCCAACCACTATCAACAGGGCAGGTACAAAAACAAAGATACAAATGTTATATAATCAAAGGTGTTGATTATATAAGTATTTCGTTTTTCCTCTCTGACCTTTAAAATCCAAGAGGTTTTGGGTTCTAAAACTTAAAGAGATTAATGTCTATTCAAAAGTTTGGGGTCTGTAAAAATTTCATAATATTTTGTAAAGAAGTCTTTTAGCTCACCAAGGCTGCATTTATTTGATCAAAAATACAGCAAAACACTGAAAATATTGTGAAATATTTTTACAATTTAAAATAACTCTTTCCTATTTGAATACGTTTTAAAATGTAATTTATTCTGCTGATAGCAAAGTTGAATTTTTAGCATATTTCCCAGAGTCTGAAGGCATCATTAAGTCTTCAGAGTCACATGATCCTTTAGAAATCATTCTAATATGCTGATGTGCTGATCAAGAAACATTTATTATTATCAATGTTGAAAACAGTTTTGCTGCTTAATATTTTTTTGGATTATTGTGATGCATATTTTTTTCCGGATTATTATCCGGAGTAGAAAGTTCAACAATTTAATGCATCCTTTCTGAATAAAAGGATATATATATATATTTTTTAAAGCATGCACTGACCCCAAACTTTTGAACGTTAGTGTATTATTTTAAACTTTTTAACTGTAAATGATCAAAGCTTTGGTAGTGTATGGTTATTTCGTTCACTTTTTTAGTTCCTCAGCCTGCGAGCGTAACTGACATCCCCCAGGAGAGTTCTTCATCTTCAGGACCCAAACCTGCTACTGCCAAGTACATACTAAAGGTATTTTCAGTTATTTAATTTTTTATTTAAATGTTATATCACAGTGGATTTCGCCTTAATCAGCAGCTAATGTCGAGGAAGCGTTTTAAACCAGTTTTGTGGAACTTTCTCTCAAGGACTCAGTCTACATGTTCCGGGAGGGAATGCTTCCTCCATACCGACAGATGTTCTACCAGCTGTGTGATCTGGATGTAGAAAAGTAAGAACTTTCAACACAATCTCATTGCAATTTGTAAGTATTTTACGTTTTGTTGAATTTGTGGCTAATTCGTATGAATTTGTGGATAATTTGTATGAATTTGTGGCTAATTCATATCAATTTGTACATTCTCATTTGGAAGTACGTTTTCGTATGATCTGCTAACGTCCCAGTGATGGGTGTGTTTAGGAGCCTTCATGCTGGTTTCTAATAATCATACATTTTTGTACTATTCACATTATACGAATTCATATAAAACAGGGTTTTTATAGTTAAAGGGGTTATATAATGCAATTTTTGTACAAGCTAATATGATTCTTTAGGGTCTAAATTAAAAGTTTGTAATATACTTGAATTAAATATTCTCATTAGTATTGTAAGAAAACACTTATTTTACCTGGTCAAAAACAGCTCTGTTTTCAGCACGCCGTTTGAGCTTTGCTCACCCCGCCCCTCTGTTCTGTGCGTACACCGTTTGTAACACACTAACCATAACGCGTTGTTCATTATAAACGTTTGATTATGAATTATATTGAGAATGTCGTACATAGAAAACATGCCGTAATGTGAATTCATTATTCACATTCATCGTGAAGCGTGCAGCTAGCGATTTGCAAAGATTAATATAAATATTAATATAAAGGTTAATAAAACGTCACACTCACTTCAGTTCTTCTGGACGTGCAGCAGGGACACAAATAGTTGGTACCGATCCTTTTTTCATGAGCAGCTTCTTAGCAAAACCTGCTTTATACTGACCCTCCTCGTTTATAAAGCAGTCTGGTGTGTGAAATGATTTGCGCAAACATGAAAGCATTGACGTTGATCGTGGGGAATATTCCCTTCGAAAACAAACTCAGCCACTGCGTCTTCAGCGGTTTGGATTTAGGAACATTAAAATGACTGCTGTGTTCCTTATTGCACCCAAGAACAGAACACCACAATCGCTTAGATGCCATTCTGCTCATAGACAGTGCTCCAGTATCAACAATGACCGCACCGCGGACTATGATTGACAGCTCGCTCACGAGCGAGGGCGGGTCTGTGTTGAAACGCTGCTGTCAATCAATCGTGGGAGGGGCGTCCGACCGTGTGAACTCACACGGTCGAACGGCTTGATTTGAGATGGGGGAAAACATTTAAGTAGATAAAAAAAAACACTGGATGGATTTTTATCATTTTATGATGGTTGTGTACACCAACAGACATTTCAGTACAATCAGCTTGTAAACGTGCATGTATCATTATATGACCCCTTAACTAAAACTAAAACAATAAAAACTTTTGTCTTTTGAAATAAAATACATTTTAACTGAAATAAATAAAAATGTATAAAAAAATTTTTTTTTGCCTAATTGCCAACATTCGGCAGAGCGGACTCTGCCAAGGGAAAGACACAGGCTCGCTGACAGGAAAGCCTTACCTTGAAAGAATACACATTAGTCACATTAGAGTGTTAGGGCCTTGCGTTGGACACTCTGCCACGTCCGACTGCCAAAGGTGGTGGAGGAACTCAACAGTGTTAGCCGGTTTGTGGAACTCACATGAGAAGCAAAAATAAGCGCACATATCCAGTCAATAGGAGGGGAATGGCGCAGCAAGCGAGACACAGTGTGGTTACCCGGTGTTCACTGGCCACTTGGGGCCAGTACATGGGAGGACACAAGCTCGACACAAAGACTATAGAATCTGGCAGCCGTACATATATCGTCAGCGAGGCGCCAGTGCCCAGGAGGAAGCAAAACTTCTGGTAGAGTGAGCTCTAAACCCGAGGGGGCACGGCACGCCTTGGGTTTGGTATAACAAGATGATGGCATCCACTTTTCTGTGTGCCATCCTCTGCTTAGAAACAGCCTTTCCCTTCTGCTGGCCTCCATAACAAACAAAGAGCTGATCTGAGGTTCTGAAGCTCTGCTTTCGGTCCATGTACAGGCGCAAAGCACGGACGGGACAGAGCAAAGCTAGGGCTGGGTCTACCACCAAGTATGGGGAAACCATACTTGCATAAGTCCCAGGGCCAGTTGTGTGCCAGTGCGTCCATCCCGAGGGTCAAGGGAGTAAAACAACTGCCAGTGGGACGTATCCGGAGAAGCAAACAGGTACCTGTGCAAGTCCAAAGCGTCTCCAAATCAGCTGGACCGCCTGGGGTTAGAGTCTTCACCCTCCCAGAAGCGTAGGCTGTTGAGAGAGCTTGTTGGCTGCACGATTGAGCACGCCCGATATATGAATGGCATGAAGCGATTTCAGATGCTTAGGACTCCATAGGAGGAGATGGCCAGCAAGTTGCGACATGCGACAGGAGTGTAGACCACCTTTATGGTTGATGTATGCTACGGCCGCAGTGCTATGCGTTTGGACCAGTATGTGCTTGCCTAGTAGTGACAATTTGAAGTGGCCCAGCGCAAGAAGAACTGCAAGCAACTCTAGGCAGTTGATGTGCCAATGCAGTTGGGGTCCCGTCCAAATACCCAAAGCTGCATGCCCGTTGTACGTGGCACACCAGCCGGTGGTGGAGGTAAAGACAACAGCATGCCTGGACACTTGCTCTAGTGGAACTCCTGCCCATAGAAATGCAGGGTCCGACCATGGGCAGAAGGTTTGGTGACACGTGATGGCCAAGTATGGTAACCCATACTTGGAATTTGACCTCTGCATTTAACCCATCCAAGTAAGTGCACACACATTAGGAGCAGAGTAGTGAGTAGTGAATACACACACACTGCAAACGTGGATACACACACCCGGAGCAGGGGGCAGCCTTGAGTGGCTCCCGGGGAGCGATTGGGGGTTAGGTGCCTTGCTCAAGGACACCTCAGTCTTATTCCTGCCGGTACTGGAATCGAACCAGCAACCTTTGGGTCACCAGTCCAACTCTGTTACCATTAGGCCAAGACTGCCCCCAGTCTGTGTCGAGGGAGGACTCTATATGCCATATGTCCAAGACCCTCTGAATTTTTTTTGAGCCTGTATAGGCACATACAGTTTATGGCTGAGTCCCGAGATGGGCATGGCAACACGGCACGCAGTGGATGACAATCACCCCGGCCTGTCATCAAACCTTCTGCCCGTGGTCGGACTCTGCGTTTCTATGGCCAGGAGTTCCACTAGAGCAAGTGTTGTAAATGCTGTTGTCTTTACAAATGCCTCCACCACCGGCTGGGGTGCCACGTACAACGGGCATGCAGCTTTGGGTATTTGGACGCGACCTTCGTGAAGACACGAGGCAACAGGGACAGCCCGAAGGGGAGGACTTTGTACTGGTATGCCCGCCCCTCGAACACAAAGCGCAGGAATGGTCTGTGTCGAGGGAGAATCGAGACATGAACCTATTTGTCCTTTAGGCCGATTGCTGCAAACCAGTCTCGGGGACGGATGCACTCGAAAAAAAAATGCATTTCTGTATCAACATCTTGAATTGGAGCCTGTGAAGGGCCAGGTTGCCTTTTTGGATACCCCTAAAGTTGGGGGGACGCGGCGCAAACTGAATCGCATAGCCGAGTCTGACTGTCCGATTGAGTCAGCGAGACGGGCCGGGGAGCGCTAGACAAGGCCCCCAGAGACCATACAAGTGGGACCAGAGGGACCACCGACATACCTGAAGTGGGGACTGAGTGTGCGGTGCAACATTTACCTGGCTGCACATTTGAGCAGTGGGTGGATGAGAAGGCATTGCGTCCCCGAAACGCACACTGCTGCCCGCTGGCGATAGGAGAGGGGGAAGGGGGTGGCAGGCGGGAGGACTTCAGCCCTCATACATGAAAGCCACCTCAGCGTGCTTAACACCCAGACACGTGAGCCAACGATCGTGACTGTCAGGCAGCGCCAGGTAACGACCACATCCAGAAACACACGGGTGGAATGGGCATCTTTAAAAAAGAAGCAGTGTCACACCTGTGTTTGCTCTTTTTTAGGAAAAATGTAGCTCTCTTATAGTGCTGAAGTGCACAGGGGAAATGGCCGCAGCACAGCTGGCAGGGAAATATTGCAGCCTGCAGTGTGCACACACTTTTAGGCTGTATAAACAGCAAATCTCTTTGAAGACGCAACCACCACTGCAGCACTGTCACACCAACACCAGAACAGATGCCTCTTCCCGAAGAGCACTTGAAGACACTCGTAGAATTCACTGTCTCAATGCACATTGCGGCACTTCTGTTCCTGCTCTATCCATTCACTGACTCGTTTAGTCATGCAAGATCCCAATTCGTCAGTCGTTCTTTTTTTTGTTGTGAGCTCTGTCACGTTCTCTTTTTGCCAGGAGACTCTCCTCTGTATTTATAAACGGGTGATTTCCCGGCGGTCGGAGATTTAGCTGCTCCATGTCAACCTTTCACGGTCCTTGACAACTAACCTATGCCACTCCCACAACCTACACATGTCAAAGTAGCCGGAGCAACTTTTCTCTTTTTACGGATATGACGAGAGACGTATGTATGCAACTTACGAACACGAAAAACATTCTAACAGGTCTTAAATATAAACACTTATAAGCTTACCATAGTGAATCAGGATAAGACAAAAACATGTTTTGGAAGAAGACTGATGATGTATTGACTAAATTTAGTTAATTTTGAACTAAAGAAAGTAACAGTGTACATTTAAATGACAAAAATGCACAACAAAAATACTAATACTTTAAAATTAAAATGAAAACAGAAAATATAAAAATAAAAAATAATTCAAAATATTTATAAAAAACAATTTCTTAATAATACTAAAAGAACACTGATAGGAAATCGCCACCTTGTAGCATAGTTACATTTTCTTGTGAGATCAGGTTGGAACTTTGATGTCTTTCTTTTCAATCATTTATCCACTTACACAACCCATCCCACTCCTCCTGACTTTTATAGCACTTTTCTTTTTCTTCTTTTAAGAATAAAGAATATCATCCATAAGAATGATGGAAAAGAGGAAGTGTGTGATGAGAGAGATGGCTGGTGTGTGCCTCACACGGCCGACGATCTCAGGAATATAATTTCTGGAATGATCCAGCAACTTGTCCGTCCTAACCGCCCAGGTAAAACACACACACACACACACACACACACACACACACAAATCGCATTGTTAATTATTAAATATAGCAAAATTATATTTATTTTTTTATTGTGTGATATTTTATTGATGTAGCATCATCCACCCAAAAGCCTACAAGAACTAGACCCAAAACTGTTGACAGCGGAGAAGAGGAAGACGAAGATGACGATGATGATGATGAAGATTACAAGCCTTCTGATGCGAGTGACAACGAAATGGAAACTGAGATTGCAGATTACATGTAATTCCCCTTTAGTTTCATGTCTGGCACTTATAAAGGATTGGATGTGTAAATGTAAAAAACAACTTTGGATACTGATAGAAATTTGTTTGTTTGTTTTTTCCCCCGTTTGGATAATAAATGGTTTTGTCAAATGAACTGATTGAGCAAATTCTTCAAAAAAGTATCTGACATACAGTAATAAGAGAGAAGTTGTGACTAACTGAAAGTTCGTTAACAGTATCAAAATAGTCACACAATTGTTAGTTGTATATTTTGGATACTTCTAAGCATAGTTTTTTCAGTATTTCAGTATTTATATATAGATATTCAAAGGTTTGGGGTGAGTATGTTTTAAATACTTTTCAGCAAGGATGCATTAAATTGATAGTAAAGACTTGTACATGGTTACAATAGATTCTATTTTAAAGAAATGCTGTTTTTTTATATTTCTATTTATCAAAGAATCTGGAAAAAATGCATCATGATTTCCACAAACATTAAGCACCACAACTGTTTTCAACATTGATAATAATAAGGATAATAATAATAATTAATAATTTTTTGAGGAGCAAATCAGCATACCGTAGTATAATGACGCTTCTAATGCACAGGAATACATTTATATTAACTTTTACATTGCAATAATATTTTACAATATTCCTGTTTGTATTTTTTTATTAAATAAATGCAGCCTTCTTTCTAAAGACTGCTTTCAAAAAAAAATTTAAAAATCATACCGACCCTAAACTTTTTTATTTCATTTTATTTGTAGCCAACACTTTAAGGTGCGTTTATACAGAAAGTAAATTTAAAAAACAAATTAACCCTCAGAAATGTTCAATAGAGACAATAAAAGTGGCAACTTACCTGTATTGTATTTACCCATTTTGGCAGATGGTGAATTGATTTGTTTATTGCAAAAGACTTGTGCAATTATTCTGCAAGGTGGCTCAAATTCTTTGATCATTCATAAATATTTCTCTGTAATGGAAAATAATGGAAAAATGTGTTTCTGTCATTAAGATTACACAAAGCTCTAATGAACACACAGATTTTCCGTGAGACTTTAACACAATTGCACACATGTTGTCCAGTTACTAGAAGGGACTGTGTACTTTTGGTAAGATATGGCTTTGGAACACCTGGGAAGAGAGATATGATTTGCGTTTGAGTTTATAAAAGTACAGAGTTCACTTCAGTGCCACACTTTCAGCCATTTTCAGCCATCATTCATCTGATGATGGCGATGCTGGGAGTTTTCATCTCTGTTGCCCTCATCCTGGGGACAGCAAATGCAGCTTCCGTAAGTTATGATATGAATTAAATTAAAGATCTGTATTTAATAGGTTTAGTCAGTTTGAGAATTTTAAGAGTTCATATCCATATTTCAAAATATGAGAAATTTTGACTCCGTATACTACGCAGACATGAATTTTTATATGCTTGAGAGTTATGTATGTTTAGTTTAGAATGCTTGGCAGTTAGTGTAGTAGTTTAGTTTAATAATGAAGTTATTGTGAAGTATTAAAGGCACAATATGTAAGATTTTTGGAATAAAATATATGATTCTGCATAATCATGGCGTCATTAAGCTACGACTTTTTTTTAAATAAGTGACCTCTAGGGGCGAAAATTACACATTTTGCCTTTAATAAAGAAGAAATAATACTAAATCTTATTATGAATCTTTTAATTAAAATTATATCTATTTTAATAAGTAGCCCCTAGGGGGAAAGTAAAAACTTTTACTTCTCCCAGAGAAATTCTGTATTTGCAATGCAGTTTCGTGAGCAAAAGCAAAAGTTTTAGTAGAGGTCAGAAATGCAGGAAATCTAAATGTTAAAAATAATTTTTTAAGTGCATTTTAATGCATTTTTAAGGCTAAAATGCTCAAAATACTATGCTATGCTGCAATTTCAAGCCAAATTTAATTGTGAACATGTTACAGCTGGGAACTGTGTACACTGAGGGAGGGATGGTACAGGGAAAGAGTCGTAGTGTTGGACTCTTCCGGTATGTGGACGTGTTCAAGGGAATTCCTTTCGCTGCTCAACCTGGCAGATTGGCAAAGCCGGTTCCTCACCCAGGCTGGGATGGTGGGTATACCTGTCTGTCGTGCAAGCTTGCCTAGACCTTTTTAGGCACTGATTATTAGGCCTAGCTAGGGTCTAAAATAAGTGAATGAGTGTATTAACAGCGTACTCTTGCTGACTCTACCTGCACAGGTGTCCTGAAAGCCACTGAGTACGCAAATAGGTGTATGCAGCTCAATATTCTCGGTAAAGAAGTCTTGGGCACTGAGGACTGTCTCTACCTGAACATCTGGGTCCCTCACGGAAGTTCAGGTAATGCAAACCTGTTCTAATTCTTTAGACAAAAAAAGTATATTAAAGGGATCGTTTACCAAACAAATTTAAATTTACTCACCTTCATGTCATTCCAAATTTGTATGACTTGCGCAAAACATTTTTGTCCATTCAATGAAAGTCAATGGGGTCCAATGTTGTTTTGCAGTGTTTGATGGAAAAACTGTGACAGAATTTTCATTTTTGATGAACTAGCTCTTTGAGAATAACATTTTAACAAATATGTCTGGCTTGAACCTCCTTTTTGCAGTGTCTACCAATTTGGCTGTTATGGTGTTCATCTATGGTGGTGGCTTCCTAATGGGTGGTGGGATGGGAGCAAACTTCTTGAACAACTACCTTTATGATGGACAGGAGATTGCAGACAGAGGAAATGTCATCGTGGTGACGTTCAACTACCGTGTCGGAGCCCTCGGATTCCTCAGCAGCGGAGATGCTGACGCACCTGGTAAATTTCATTTGAAAAGAAGTCATACAAATATGATACATCACGGTAGGGAACAAAAAGCAAAGCAAAACACAAGAGTTTTGCAAGACAACACAAAAGCATTGCCATAATTTTTTTCTTCATAACTCATTTTTCCCATCACTATGCTCCGAAGACTTGCTGACTTGACTCCACTGTATAGTGATTGTATATGTACTGCATATGTATGGGTTGATTAATTGATTGTAGTATTTAAATGATGATCTGAGCATGTCCTGGTCGATAGGAAACTATGGCCTGTGGGATCAGCACGCCGCTATCGCTTGGGTACACAGGAACATCAGAGCTTTCGGTGGTAATCCAGACAACATCACTATCTTTGGAGAGTCAGCAGGTGGAGCCAGCGTAAACTTCCAGGTGCTACATAAACAAACAAAAAAAAACTATATTCTGCTTGCAGGCTTATGCATTACATTTTAATGAGTGGGTGTACATGTGCTGGTCTGGCTGTGTTTGCTAGGACGTGGTCTTTTTTGAAAATGTCTTCACAATATTGCAAACTGTTAAAGTAGTCCTCATAAATTGGCTAAATAACATTTTCACTTTAAATCTAATGGCAACAGAGGGCTGTTTCACAAAACCAAGGTAGCGGATTAAGCCGGGATTTTCCAGATATCCTGGCTGAATTAAGCCGGGACTCGGTTTCATGAAAGCAGTAGCACATAAGTTACCATGGCGATTTATTCTGTGCAGCTAGCCTGCTCCAGACCAGGCTAACAGTCAGGCTTAGTCAATCCTGGTGCCTTATCTGTTCAGTCAGCGGTCACGCCGATCAGAAACCAATGTGTTTTGTCAGTTATTCCGTTTTGTCATCTATGTGTTCAGCTCAATTTTTATCAGCCTGCATTAAAATACCTCAGATACATATTGGCATTCAGTCAAGTACTATTATTATTGTAATAATATGATGGTAGCTTACCATTATTAACTATAATAATAATTATCCATATGGGCATTGCTACTGTTCAATTGTGTTTTTGAAGACTGCTGTTGTTCAAAGTTTGACAAATAGGTATTTAATAGGCTATTGTATGTGATGAGGGAATTAGAGTAATGGCTGATAAAGAAGCAAAAGTGTTGTCAATCAAGTCAGGCAATATAAGTAGCTCTAAACACATGTTTCGTCCTTTACAATGGCATGCCCATTTTTGGATGACATCGTAGATGATGAAGCACTTATATTGAGAAGGGCTTTAAGACGTGAAAGAGTGTTTCGGGACAGGTCCGACCCATTGGCTTTTCCCGACAATTACCTGCGAGAGCGTTACCGCTTTTCTGGGGATGGCATCCGCTACCTGTGCAGACTGTTGGGTCCCAAAATTCAGCACCGCACCGCACCGCACGGAGCCATGCCTTGACCATTTCACAGATGATCTGTATTGGGCTCAGATTTTTCGCTAGTGCTATGTTCCTATATGCAGTCGGATGACCAATTTGTTTGGATGAGCATCTTGACCATCATGACATTGTCAAAGGTTTTACTCTACGTTGATGTAACCATTACACTTTGTGTTCTCAGGTGAATTCTCTGGTGTGCTGCTGGGAGACATGGGCTATGCCTGTCAGACATTTTTACTTACACCCTTTGCAGACCCCCAGACAGCAGCACAACGCACATATAATCTTGGCCATGCAAGAACAAGGGCCCGAATAGAAATGACATTTGGCCTTCTTAAGTCCCGTTTCCAGTGCCTTCACAACCTGAGGGTCACCCCAGACAGGGCCTGTGATATCACTGTTGCATGCGCTGTCCTTCACAACATTGCCTGTCTCAGGAAGGAAAGGGCTCCTAGAGTGGCCTTGGAGATGGACTGGGACAATCCGGCAATATTTCCAGATAATGTCAATGGCAGACTGATCAGAGACCAATACATTGTTAACTATTTCAGTTGATTTATTGCTTTTTCGTGTATTCAACAAAGGTGAGGATGTCACAATGTTTTTCTTTTAATGAGGTCACTTGTCTGCCGAGAGCTTGGGAGAGAAAAAAAGAATGATTAATAAGTTGTGCAGGAGCCTACAGTCATGCTTACAGCGTGCATTGAAACAACAATAATACTCACTGGATTAATGTTATCCCCGGGTAGCTCCACAAGAGAAAGTGTGTTGGCAGATACTGCAAGACAATATCAGTCAGTCTATATCTACAAAAATGTTTGATTACGTTGCATATGCAGTAGTGGAATAATGTACCGTGTATGAAGGGGGAAGTTTCCATGGGTGGGACAGAGTCAGTGGCTGCCCAAGTCTCCATTAAAAGATATTGCTCATTTGCTGTGAAGTATGGCGCACGCAACTTATCCATTGTAGCATCAATGAATCTCTGATGGACCGTGTGGTCTCTTGAAGAAAGCTGTTGACACCCACTTATCTGAATTACTTACACCTGGCTTGACATAGACGCTCCTCCTGAGCCTGGTTTGGCCTTTGTGAAACTGATAAAGCCAGGATGCACTGATCACACTAGGTCAAACCCAGCTTTATCTCTTATCCTGGATTTCTAAATTCTGCTTTTGTGAAACAGCCCTCTGGTTTGCGTGAGGGCTTTGTTTATTATCTGTGTGAAAACCAAAAGAGGTCCTTGGTAATAAAGGTTGAAGGTTCTAAGATATGTTGTGTGTCCCATCCTGCACAGATTCTTTCCCCTAAAAACAAGGGCCTGATCCGCAGAGCTATCTCACAGAGTGGTGTTGCTCTCTGTCCCTGGGCCGTCAACAGAAATCCACGACAATCTGCAGAGAAGGTGAACATTGTCTTCATGAATGTCCCACATTACTGAATACAGACCTAGTGCATTGTGTACAGTACTAGCATTTAATATACAGTGGTCTCAAAATCCTCGGGGGTTTGTTTACTCTCATTCCCAAACATTTGCGAAACACTTCACTGTACACTTGTTAACTTAGTGAAGTCGCCTGTTCTGTTTCACATACAGACTGGCATTTCAATGATTTTGGTTTGTTAATAATTAATGAATAGATATCACAACAAAAATGTGTGTGTGCACCTTTAGATCGCAAAGAAGGTAGGATGCCCTACTGATAGTGGGATGGTGGCTTGTCTGAAGATGACAGATCCAAAGATTGTTACTCTTGCTGGGAATGTGGAACTAAGTACATCTGCTAGTGGTAAGAAAATTCTGAGTGGATGCTTGTGTTTTAGCCCTTTACATGCTTTTTATAGCAATAGTTGAACCAAAATTAAAATTCAGTCATCTTTTACTCACTCTCTCGTGTCGTTCCAAACCTGCACGATTCTTAGTCGTTCTTTTACCGGGAATACCAGTGAACAAGTCAGTGTATAAAAGTCATGCGGGTTTGCGTAAAGTCAAAAGATCAAATCTGACTCTTTTCCAGATCCCATTGTGCACAAACTGGATCTGTCCCCCGTCATCGATGGTGACTTCATCCCCGGCGAGCCTGAAACCCTTTTCCAAAATGCTGCTGACATTGACTACATCGCTGGAGTCAATGACATGGACGGCCACCTCTTTGCTACCGTTGATGTCCCCTCTATCAACAATGCTCTGGTGTCCACCCCTGTGTAAGTGTGCTACATCTGGAATCATTTTGAGAATTTTTAAATACCCCATAAAAGCAGAGACAGTTTTGTGGCTTTTGTTTATGTATGTTAGCTTTAAGGCCATATGCTAGTGTACTATTTAAAGTTAAAAGTTGGCAAAAGTAAGCTTTAGCAGACCCATAACTGCATTTTTTTTTTTTTTTTTTTACAAATGCTTAATATCTGCTTAATATCTGTGAAAAGTACAGCTTAAGGAATATATTTTTCATATTAAAAAAAAAACAATCATTAAAACCTTTAAGTGGGAAAATTACTAAAATATAAAATGTATTATTATTGTTTAAGGGGCCAGAAACTATATTTCAAATCAAATCTTGGAAAAAAAATATTTTATTTAGATAAAAAAATAAAATATATATGAGGAAATGTAATAAAGCGTGTGTTATGTAACCATATTTTTATGGCAATATTCAGCATCATTACTCCAGTCTTCAGTGTCACATGATCCTTCAGAAATCATTCAAATATGCTGATTTGTTGCTAGAGATACAATTCATAATATAATCAATGTTGAAAACAGTTGTGCAGCTTCCTTCCTGATGCATTAAAAAAAAATCAATAGTACTGATTCCAAACTTTTAAACGGTAGTGCATACAGTAGGTTTTACTCTATGAGAATATACACATTTAAAAATTAACATTTTTGTTTTCTGGGAAAACAGTGATGTAAGCTAAAGGCAACTGGCCTTTCAACAAGACAAACCGATATGTCGTATGCAGAAAAACTGCACCGGTCTAGTCGTTTCATGGGGCCTTTAATAATCCAAAAAATGGCATTATTTAAAAAAACTGCTATTGATTTATAACAGGGCAGATGTCAGGGCTCTCTCAATTTCCCTGTCTGGAGCTAGAGGACAAGACGCTGGTGTCGCAACTTATCAGGAGTACACAGTCAATTGGGGTAGTAACCCTAGTGATAAGGATATTAAGAAAACAATTGTGGACATTGAGACGGACTACATCTTCCTGGTCCCAACCCAAGCGGCCCTGTACCTCCACACTGACCATGCCAAGTAAGCTGATTTCATCTTCTTTACTGACCTCTAAACTGTGAACTGAATAGTAGAAACCTTAAAACAACCTTTTTTTCTCCATTAGCACTGCACGAACCTACTCCTACCTGTTCACCGAGCCCTCTCGCATGCCTATTTTTCCACTCTGGATGGGTGCCGATCACGCTGAAGACCTGCAGTTTGTGTTTGGGAAGCCGTTCGAGACTCCTTTGGGCTACTTTCCTCGCCATCGTGACGTCTCCAGATACATGATTGCCTACTGGACCAATTTTGCCCAAACTGGGTATATAAACAACAAAATACTTACAATATTAAAAAACTTCATATTATTCTACTTTAATGTGTAGTGGCAACTATAATAATTAAATTATATATAAGAGTACTGTAGTAGGCTACAAGGCTTATGTATAGTTGTGCAATTCCTTTTGGTGCCTGCCAATATTGAAAATTGTAGAATGGAGATACTAGTTCAGTTGTTGTTGTTTTTTCATTTCATTTTAATTTCATTTCAGTTATAGTTTTAGTAATTTTTACAGAGCCTCTAAAGGGACATGGTGGTGAAAAAAATTAGATGAGAGGAAAAAAATAAATGGAAAAACTTTGCGATCGCTTGCAAAAAAGTTATTCTGAAAGTCTCCGCATTCGCTCGCAAAGCTTTTGCGTTCTTTCACTAAACATTTGCATTCTTTCGCTAAACTTTTGCTTTCTTTCACTAATCCTTTGTGACGTGTTCTCTCACAAAACCTTCATGTTCCCCCGAGAAAATTTGCGTTTGCTTGCAAAGAACTCAAAAGTTTTGTGAGAGAACAAAGTTTCTTGGTGTAACACAAAACATTTGTGAGAGAACGCAAAATCATTGAAATATCATTCCTACCGTCGCATATTTTTTAGGGGATCTGTAAATATTGTTGTTTTTGTAATTTGTATTAGTTTGTTTTCTTTAAATGTCTGTATAGTTCAGGGGTGTCCAAACCTGCTCCTGGAGGTCCACTATGGGGAATGTTTAGTTCCAACCCCAATTAAACACACCTGAACCAGCTAATCAAATGCAGAATAAAATACTTTCAGGCAGGTGTATTGAGGCAATTTGGAGCTAAACTCTGCAGGACGGCGGCCCTCCGAGAGCAGGTTTTGACACCCCTGGAATAGTTTTTAAGATTTATTTCAGTTTTACTTTATTTTAATAGATCAAGTTAAACTAAATATATATATAAATATATGTTGAATGGTTTTAGTTTTAGTTAAGTATAATAACCCTTGTGTCACTTGTGGTGCATAATGATATCTAAAATGTCTCTTTCTCTCTCCCTCAGTGACCCTAACAAAGGTGAGTCCAGTGTTCCTGTAGCCTGGCCCGAGTTCGCCGGCACTGGCCATAAGTACCTAGACATCCACAACAGTATGAACAATAACAGTGTGAAGCAGATGTTGAGAACGCGCATGGTTTACTACTGGACTACCGTCTTTGCCAGCTACCCTTCAGTCCAGAAGAGCTGAGCACTGCTAACATGACTACAGAATCATTCAACAGTTAATATCATGCTAAGATTCATGCAATAAACAAAATATATTATGATCAAAACCAGTTTTTCTTGAATGCTGTTTGGTGCTCCAGTTATATTTAAAGTTAACTAAAGACATATTCTTATCAGTGTACATAATTTCCAAGATTCTTAGATAACTCTAGAACTGTTCCACAACATCACATGTGTCAAACTCCACTCCTCTACTGGAGGGCCACTGTCCTGCAGAGTTTAGCTACAATACACCTGCCTGGAAGTTTCTAGCAGTGGGAGATACAAGGGACCATGGCTCTACCATTGGATAAAAACATAATAGTTAGATAATGTATGCCTTGATATCCAATCACATTACAGCCTGTACGTCATTGAATTGTGTTAAGAGTTGTGGGACAGTGAATGACTCTTTGCGGGTAGCATGGAAATTAATGAAAAGTGCCTTAAACTGAATCATATCTGTCTCACAATTGTCTGTGACTTCTGTCATAAAACAACATTTTTTTCAGTGTGAACTCTAAAAATAGATAAATGATTAAGAGCAATCATTTTGAAGATTAGCCGATGAGCTGTCGATTCATATTTCCTCACAAGAGTGGTTTATTCAGCGTGGTGAAGCCTCTCCTCCATTGACATCCAGTAAAAACGGCCTCTCGTACGCTTTTTCTGGCTAAAAGGCCTTGATTAGCTGGTTCAGGTGTGTTTAATTATGGGTGGTGCTGAACTCTGCATGACAGTGGCCCTCCATGAAAAGTTGATACCCTTGCACCACATTAATACAGTTATCTAATATGTTGAGAAATGTGAAGTCTGTTCCTCTGGCATGGTCACATAACTCTAAACACTGCAATGACACCATTAGACAGAACAAACATTAGTGCTATCTTTAGCCTTTATGGCTGAATTTGGCAGGATTTCACAGGAAAACCACAACCAGCTGGAACAAAACATGGAGAAAGAATATAGTGTATATAATACATGTTGGCAGAAAACCTGCGCTGATATTGCAAATAATGGAGCTGTAAACCATAAAAGAGTTACAAACGCATGGATACATTACATTCTATAATTTGTTAAAAACTAAATTATGTCACAACAGTCAATGGACACCAAAATCATCAACACACTGAGGGCTGGATTCAAAATCACACCAAAAATAAATGTAAAAAACTGAAGTTATTTGCATCCAACTGACACGAAGTTCATTTACAGCAACTCATAATGTAAGTCCGTAGTGTGTATGGCCCCCAGCATGAGCATGTGCCTTTACTCAAGACAATGTCTGGGCATGCTCCTGATGAGATGGCGGATGTTGTCCTGGGGGATCTCCTCCCAGACCTGGATCAGGGCATCAGTGAGCTCCTGGACAGTCTGTGGTGCTACTTGGCGGCTTCTGATGCTCCATAAGTTCCTCAGTCCCAGAGGTGCTCAGTTGGATTTAGGTCTGGGGAATGTGACGGCCAGCCAATGGCATCAATGCCTTCGTCATCTAAAAACTGCCTACACACTCTAGCCACATGAGGCCGGTCATTATCATGCACCTGGAGAAAGCCAGGGTCCACTGCACCAGCATAAGGTCTGACAATGGCTCTGAGGATTTTATCCCCGTACCTAACAGCGGTAAGGGAACCATGGGCTAGCACGTGGTCCCCAGACCATTACTGACCCATCGCCAAACCAGTCTCTCGGTATCTCCTCCATGCTCTTGAAACTGTGCTGGGAGACACACCAAACCTCCTTGCGACGGCTCCTGGAGGAGCAGGACTGCCTGTGCTACCTGATTGGGTTGCAGGTAATGCTTCATGCTACAGACAGGGACAAGGACCTTAACAAAACTAAAGGCAAATCAGCCAGGAAGAATAAGGAGAGAACAATGGTCTATGGCCACCACCTGCAAAATCATTCACTTTTAGGGGATTGTCTTGCTGTTGCCTCTCCAGTGCACCTGTTGTCACTTTCATTTGCACCAAAGCAAGTGAAACTGATTCACAAACCTTAGGCTTCCTAACTGGACAGATTGATATCCTTGAAGTTTAAGTGACTTATTGTGACAGTTAAGTGTTCCTTTAATTTTTTTAGCAGTATATAGCACTACATAGAGGTTTGATGCAAAAGCACCAATAAAGTACCATTAATGTGGTCCATGCAACTTGTGTAGTCAAGTCTTTTAAATTCATACAATGGCTTTTTATGAGAAACAGACTGAAATTCAAGTAAACTTTTTTTTAGGTGAGCTATTCATATAATGTTGTTATGAGGTGCATGGATTATAAATTTGCATGCAAATTTTCCTGCAAAATTGGGGTTCAAAGTGAGGTTCACTTGTAATGGCAATTCCTATGAATCCAAAGTTGAGTTCATTAAAGTAACACTAAGTAGTTTTTTAACCTTCATAATATATTTCCAAGACCCTTGTGACGGTACATCGACTTAAAATAAGTTAAATGACTCGTCTGCCATAGCCTGACGTGGTCTGTATCGCTTTTACTGGCACTATGTAACTTCGGGTTTCGGGTAGGAACCCGTGCACAAAAAGAACTACAAAACTCGACTGCTTTACGTCAAGCGCTACAATAGTCATTATTTCGTTTTTCTTCGTTTCTGATGTCGCAATACATCATCCTTTCATGAAATCATGTAACATACTCTACCTTGTCTGTGGACATTGTTCATTCTAAAGCCGGTGCTGGATAAACAGCGAGCGTCCATGCCACGGTAGGCTAAATTATTTACGACAGCGGCAATGGACAATTTCGTTTCCAACCAGTAGGGCGACCGAAGAGGAAAAAATACTTGGTGTTACTTTAAAGGTAGTCTCAGTCTCAGACGTCACGCCCACGGAACGTTGGCTAAACGTCTGATGCATATGGTACACTTAACTGGAAACACTTCAGGATTGTGAAGTCGTCATCTGATTCGTTGAATTTTATCGGATTTCCGGGGGGCGCGAGTGTCGCGTTTATTTTCGGTCCGCCGGGAAACAAAGCGCAGACGTGTGATTGCGGAAGAAAAACTGTTGTGTTCTGTTTACATGAAGGACAATGAGCATTTATCAAGATCAGCTAAACATAGGATTCTCAAAAGTATGCGAGGTTCACGGCATAGACTCTTTAAGAGATGTCCAGGAGTTTTGCACGCCGACTTGTTGCACGCCGGTCTGTTGTTGTGGGGACATTTCCACGCTCAGAAACGTGACGCTGAACGAACGTGACGCTGAACGACGCTTGGTTGTTTGACATGTCGGTCAAACGGCCTTATGGGCGGGCCTTGGCCAAAGAAAGCTGCGATGAATTCCAGACCTTCAGCCGTCAATCTGAAGGTCTGGCTACGCGAGACTACTTTAAAGGATTCATTGCCACGTTTAATATCTCCCTCAATTTACAAGTGTGTCTCTGAATGCAACAAATTTATCCCACAAACTCCAGCTTAGGGTTGGCACAGGTCGAGAAACCTTTAAGCTTTGCAGGCTGTTAAAATCATGCTGAGGTTTCAGTCTTCAAAATGTGTTGCCTTATGATTGATCTCTGTGGGAACATACAGTCTTCAATCATTTATGGCGCTTTTCCACTGCATGGTACGCTCGGTTCGGTACGGTTCGATTCGGCGCGGAACGGTTCGGTTCGGCTTCGCTTTTCCACTGCGTGGTACGACTCGGTACGGCACGGTTCGGTTCGCTAGCTCGGTTGCTTTTCCACTGCAGTTAGTACCCATTCAAAGTGGGTGGGACTGATCGTTACACTGTTTTTAGGTCCGGTGATAGCCGTGTGCGGCTAAGAGCTGAGCTAGCTGCTACTTCTTGGAACACTTTTTCATTCTGTTTTGCCCCATCCAGCTCTGGCTGGACCCGCTCCTAGGCAACCAACGAGAGGATTGTCTGCACCTCGACCACGATTCAGCCATTTCCTTTTTAAAGTGTTGATCTCTTCTTTTTTTTCAAGTAAGTAAAACACAGGTGCTACCGTGTTGGCTGTTGTCTACTGGTTATATGACTCTGTATAGCGGTCTCGTGTCGCAAATCCAATGACGCTGGTAGTGACGATTCTGTCTGTCTGACCAATCAGTGATCTGCAGTGTTTCACGTCACATTTTAGTACCGGTACGGTACGCTTGGAACCTCAACAGATCAGGTACCATTTAAAGCGCGCCGAAGCGCACCGTACCGTACCGTACCATGCAGTGGAAAAGCACCACAAGTGAGCCGTACCGAACCGTACCGTACCATGCAGTGGAAAAGCGCCAAAGCGTGCCGTACCGAACCGAACCGTACCGTACCATGCAGTGGAAAAGCGCCATTAGTGTACTGCAAACCTCAGAGGGTGTAGTAACCCTTGACTCCAGTCTGTGTCCTAAGACAGGGTCATGAACAATACACACACTCATAAGCTTTCACACACACACACACACACACACACACACACACACACACACACACACAACACACACACACACACACACACACACACACACACACACACACACACACACACACACACATTGTGTTTCCATGTTTTATTGGGTTTTATCTTGCCACTCCCCATTCACAAGTAAAGCATTTGGATGTTGACGGGTGCTCTTTTATATGTTGACAACTTTTATATGTAAACAAATGCTGTTCTTTTTCATCAAAGAGTCATACATTTGTTGTATTATGATTTCCACAAACATGTTGATCAGCACAACAGTTTTCAACATTGATAATAATAAGAACTTTTTTTTTAGCAGCAAATCAGCATATTAGAATGATTTCTAAAGGGTCATGTGACTGAATAATGATACTGAAAAGTCAGCTTTATATCACAGGAGTAAATGGCCTTTATAATATATATTAACGTTTACATTGTAATAATATTTTACAATATTTCTTTTTGTAATTTTTGATTAAATAAATGCAGCATTTTTTCCAAGAGACTGCTTTCAAACACATTTAAAGAATCATACCCTAAAAGGGTTTTTTTTTGTAGCCAACATTATAAGGTGCGTTTATACAGAAAGTAAATTTAAAAAATAAATCAACCCTGAGAAATGTTCAATAGAGAAAATAAAAGTGTCAACTAACCCATATTGTATTTACCCATTTTGGCAGATGTTGAATAGATTTGTTTATTGGTTGACAAAAGTCTTTGCCATTATTCTGCAAGTTGGCACAAATGTTTTATCATTCATAAATATTTCTCTTTAATGGAAAAATAAATGTGTTTCCGTGAGAGTTTAACACAACTGCACACATGTCGTCCAGTTACTAGATGGACTATGTAATCTAGTATATTTTGGGGTAAGATATGGCCCATATCTTTTGGGGTAAGATATGGCTTTGGAACACCTGGGAACGAAGAGAGATATGATTTGCGTTTGAGTTTATACAAGTATAAAAGCGGACAGAATCCCCTTCAGTGCCACACTTGCAGCCACTATCTGATGATGGCGATGCTGGGAGTTTTCATCTCTGTTGCCCTCATCCTGGGGACAGCAAATGCAGCTTCTGTAAGTTATGATATGCTTAAATGTTATTATGGTTAACAGTTCATTATGTTTATGTATAGGTAAGGAATAATTGACGACGAATTGAGATGGTAATGCGGTTACACCACCTCCTCGGGCGTGCATTAATTTTAGCGCTAGTAACAGAGACTTCAGACACTTACTGTAATGCAGTTATGAGAGAGAGAGCATTAATTTTAGCACTAGTAACAGAGACTTCAGACACTTAATGCAGTTATGAGAGAGAGAGCATTAATTTTAGCACTAGTAACAGAGACTTCAGACACTTAATGCAGTTATGAGAGAGAGAGCATTAATTTTAGCGCTAGTAACAGAGACTTCAGACACTTAATGCAGTTATGAGAGAGAGAGCATTAATTTTAGCACTAGTAACGGAGACTTCAGACACTTAATTCAGTTATAATGAGAGAGAGAGAGAGAGAGAGAGAGAGAGAGAGAGAGAGAGAGAGAGAGAGGAGAGAGAGAGAGAGAGAGAGAGAGAGAGAGAGAGAGAGAGAGAGAGAGAGAGAGAGAGAGAGAGAGAGCGTAGTCTTTTTGGATTACCCGAATCTGTTTTAGTGTTCGTCAACAGTGTTCGGCAGCAGCGTCTCTACTCCTAGTCTCAGCCTCAGACGTTACGCCCACGGAACGTTGGCTAAACGTCTGATGCATATGGTACACTTAACTGGAAACACTTCAGGAATGTCGAAGTCGTCATCTGATTCGTTGAATTTTATCGGATTTCCGGGGGGCGCGAGTGTCGCGTTTATTTTCGGTCCGCCGGGAAACAAAGCGCAGATGTGTGATTGCGGAAGAAAAACTGTTGTGTTCTGTTTACATGAGTGACAATGAGCATTTATCAAGATCAGCTAAACATAGGATTCTCAAAAGTATGCGAGGTTCACGGCATAGACTCTTTAAGAGATGTCCAGGAGTTTTGCACGCCGACTTGTTGCACGCCGGTCTGTTGTTGTGGGGACATTTCCACGCTCAGAAACGTGACGCTGAACGAAACAAACTGTAATTGGTTGTTTGACATGTCGGTCAAACGGCCTTATGGGCGGGCCTTGGCCAAAGAAAGCTGCTATGAATTCCAGACCTTCAGCCGTCAGTCTGAAGGTCTGGCTACGCGAGACTACTCTACTCCTATCCGTTAAAGCAGCACTATGCAGGAATTCCGTTTTTGTCAAACAGCGACCCCTAGAGTCGCTGTGGAGTACTTGTACTGTCGTAAATAGCACTCACGCAGAGATGGCTCTGCACTCACGGCCGGATCCTCTTCCCCTGTACACCGGTACCTGTTCAGTAGAATGGAAGCTGTAACGAGTGGAAATAAGGTGTGGCCCCTTTAAGAGCTGTGCACGCCCTGTTTAACTGTCGGCAGTCTGCATTGTATGTGCACCTCGAACACCACATGTATACTGCACCGGGTTATTTCTGTTTGATGCTCATTTTAGCAGAATTTTATCAGATCTTTTTTGCCGTAAAGCAATTCGTTACATCGCGAGACCTGATATCACGCGACACTTCCTGATGCTGCGGCCGGTTGGCCGCCGGCTCAAAGTTGCAAGTGTGGCCCTGTCCCAAATGGCGCACTTCATGCAGACCTTCGGTCTCGTGGACTTAAATAGCTCGTGCTCGCCGAGTCTACGAGTCCGTAGGCCGTCCTAATAGCATTTTAACACTCTGAAGTGTGCTCAGCAGCACCCCCTTTGTACCCTTGAAGCGGTCTTCCGCAAAGCCCGCATAGATGATGGCTCCACGCACTTTAAAGCCACACTATGCAGCATTTGTGTTTTTGTCAAACAGCGACCCCTAGAGTCGCTGTGGAATACTTGCACTGTCGTAAATAGCCGTATACCCGTGGCTATAGAACATGCTATAGAAGCGTCGGGCATGCAACAGACACAGATAGACCCCGAAGATATTGACCAGGTAATGTTTCACGATTTCATACAAATATTAGGCTACTGCATAGTTTACTGAACTACTGATGGTAATAGGATAATAATAACTATATGTCAAGTGTTAAGACTACTTTATAATAATAAAGTACTGTACCGCGTTTGCTGGCTTATAACGTTTTACACGATTGCTGACAAGTAAATAGCCTATAGTCTAGGCCTACTGTATAATTTAATTTGTGTTTTTTGATTGTAATGTAAACATTACAAAATGCCAGATGACATCAATAAAGCTAAATGTACGTCGCATAATTTCATAACATTGGCCGTTATGATGTCATTAGACACGATTATTGCAATTTATCATAATAGTTTGCAAATTGTGCTCGTTTACACTATTTACAACCCCTAGGCTTATATATGTCCTGATAATTATGTGAGATATTGACAACTGTCTTCATGATAATCGCAACAATGGATGAATTAACAGCATCGTAAAAAAATGACATACTACAAGCAAGCACAACATAATACAACATAGAACGCAAACAAGTTTACAAATAAGAGATTTACTTACTAGTTCATCAACAAGATCGCCAGGTCAGCATCACTGTTGCACCCAGTGCTGCTTTTTAGAGAAGGGTCTGGCTGCAGACTTGCACTCTCAGACTTGCACAAATATACGTTTTCAAATGAAAACGTATTAGTGTGGACAGGGCCTTGCACTCTCAGACTTGCACGCTGAGACACGAGCGCTTCCGCTGCAAGTGACGTCATTTGCAATCGACACCTGCTCTCAGCTACATGTGAACTCACTTGCATAGTTTGTCTCGTGGCGGATTGAGAACTATTCCAATGTCGTTAAAATTCGTTTCTGCAAAAAGTTTGATTTTCAAATGCAAACTGAGTGCAAAGCATATAATGTCCTTGTATTTTTGCAGACTTGGTCTAAAGATTGGGTACATGAGTGAATGGTTTCACTGAGTGAGCCTCAAATTCCACTTGTAGTGTCTTAGCAATTAGAAAAAACTGTCAACAAAATGACAAATGACGCCTTAACACGACCAAAATGAGCGTGTCTGCGCGTTCAAAAGAAACACAAAAAATTGCCGCGGCAAAACAAACAGTGCGTGTTGACGGGGTCAAATTCCACGCGTTTCGTTTAAAGACTATTGGCCCCGCCCCGTTCGCGTTCCGTAGAGAGCAGGCGTCGATTGCAAGTGACGTCACTTGCAGAGGAAGCGCTCATGTCTGAGAGTGCAAGTGACGTCACTTGCAGAGGAAGCGCTCGTGTCTGAGCGTGCAAGTCCGATAGTGCAAGTGACGTCACTTGTCTGCAGCCAGACGCTATTGGCTTTTTACCTCGCGCCAACGAGTGAAAAGCCCCATCTATGGAAAAGCCTGACAGAGTGGGACTCTTGTCTGTTTCCTCATGTAGTCAGATTCTATTTTCCTTTTCCTAGTCTCTTCCGCGTTTTCTTTGCTTTTTCCATCGTCGCGTATCACGCATAGGTATCACGTCTGAATTGCGCTCAAGTATTCGTGCTTCTGTTGTTGTTGATGTGTGTGACGTCGTTGCCGTAAAGCAAGTCGTGATTCTCGCGAGATTTGTCGGGGGCACTCCTCTCAAACTTACATAGCCGGTTTTTCCAGAGGCGACATAACAACGACCAGACTGTCTTCCTGTTTCCGGCGTGACGATCGAGTCCCAAAAATAGCTCTCAATGCGCCCTCGCGGACTCGCGCCAAGGGCCCTATAGGTCTGCACTACATGCCGTCACCAAAGTGTGGACTCTGAGGAAGTCCACAAGTCCGGAGTGTGCCATTTGGGCCAGGGCCTGTGTTTTTTCCGCTCACATGCGATAAGGGGTGCGAAACCATAGACATAATAAATACATAGACGCCCTATAGACCAATTTTCAGTTGGTAAACATGTTGAGGTTTTTCTGTGGGCGGAGCTTAGGTGGTGGCAGAACGATCCCTCTGGCCGCTTCCCTAACGTTAGTATGCAAGTTTTGTTAGCTTGTCTTTTAACAATGACTGGAGAAAATCCAATTTTATCTTAATGTGCAAGTTCACTGTCCAGGACCGCGATTGTTATTTGCAAAAGTTAATTTTAATGGACGGAACCAGATTGGCCGACCCGTAGCCGTTACACGCTCACTCAATGGACGATCTGACAGGATTAACGTTACCTCGGTTGAGTGGCCTGACTTCTACACCTACCTTATAGAGAAACTGAGTGTAAAGATAAACTGAGGGCATATAAATCTTTAGATGCCTATAACTATGTGATAAATGGTCATGTACAAGACTTGTGTGGTGTGATCCGCAGTTCTGCCGAGTCAGCGCCAAGAAGACCACAATGTAAAGAGTGACAGTACGGTGCAATTTTAATGATGTGAATATTATCTAGAAATAAAAATTCCAGATACAGCATATTAATTTATCATTGATTCTAGCACCCAACAACACAACAAGATGGCATTTAATAAAAATAATAACATTTTAAGCTTATTATGTAGCCGAATCTGTGCTGGTTTGTATTGGCCGCCTGCAGTTTTCCCTTCGTTTTGCCTCCAGCTAGCGCCGCGACGTAACTGTGACGTCGGCAGGAAATTGGTCTATTGGCCGCTTTGGAACGTTGCTGCGATACGTCAATGTGTCCGCCATTTTGCGGAGGGCAAGACTGTGCTGTAAACAAATGCAAGTAAACGGGTGAGCTGCGGTTTTCCTGGATAAAAACAATAATAACGTTTACATTTATCAGCTGATTTCAGTGGCTTGTACGTGGTGTACGTTACTATTACTAATTATATAATGACTAAATACAATCAGAAAAAAAATTCAGTCTTGTTTGTGAAAGTTAATTCCCCGAGACCTGTTTTGTACAGCCCCAAGCAGCGCACGAAACAGGCATTTTTCCTCAATTCCCATAATGAGAGGTATGGGAAAGTTGCCCTCCTTGATATGGCGGTGCCGTTGACGTACGCTCCAACAGCCAATAGGGTGTCTATGTATTTATGTCTATGTGTGAAACGACCACCATTCAACCCGAAAAGAGTAATATAACCATTCCAATGACTCCGAAGCTGATCGGTTGAGGTAAAAAACCTGCATAGTTCACCTTTAATACACCGCTAGTAAGAACCACCATTTGCTTTGAAGTTGTTAAACTATTTTACTGATAAAATCGTCATAGAAGCGCTGACAACACGTTTATCTGCGAGTGTTTATCCGTAGGCTGTATTTGTGTGCTTTTGAGTGGGAGAGAGAGAAAGGGAGAAAGATAGCTATAGGCTGGCTAAGTATAGTAAAATAGTTTATTTATGAAGTCATTAAGTATTATATTAATAAGAAATAATCAAGTCTGTTAGATTCTATCTATTTAACTTTAACATGTAGCCCCATTAGGGGACATAATAAAAAAAAAACTTTTACTTTTCCCAGAGAAATTCTGTATTTGCAATGCAGTTTCGCAAACAAACGCAAATGTTTTAGTAGAGAGAAAAAAGCACTGAAATATAATTTTTTCTTCCATCTCATGTTTTCCCCCATTAGCAATTAAAATAAAATAGATATAATTTTAATTAATTGACTTGATTATTTATTCTTTAGCAATATAACTACATTATTATTAAGCTAAACGAATAAACGTACATAAACATAATAAAGTGTTAAGCATAATAATGTTAAACATAAATAGAACTCTTATGCATAATATAATGTAAGTGCCATATTATCAATATTATCAATATTATCAATAATAAAAAAATATATGATCCTATCACATTTTTTTTAACTTGGTATTTTAAATAAAAATCTAAACCTGATACTATAGACAGGTATTTAGAATTTTATGGTTTTCCTGCAAAAAGAATTACATACAATGTGGCAAAAATGCCCAAAATACTATGCTATGCTGCAATTTCTAACCAAATTTAATTGTGAACATGTTGCAGCTGGGAACTGTGTACACTGAGGGAGGGATGGTACAGGGAAGGAGTCGTAGTGTTGGACTCTTCCGGTATGTGGACGTGTTCAAGGGAATTCCTTTCGCTGCTCAACCTGGCAGATTGGCAAAGCCGGTTCCTCACCCAGGCTGGGATGGTGCGTATACCTGTCTGTCGTGCAAGCTTGTCTAGACCTTTTAAGGCACTGATTATTAGGCCTAGCTAGGGTCTAAAATAAGTGAGTGAGTGTATTAACAGCGTACTCTTGCTGACTCTACCTGCACAGGTGTCCTGAAAGCCACTGAGTACGCAAATAGGTGTATGCAGATCAATATTCTCGGTAACGAAGTCTTGGGCACTGAGGACTGTCTCTACCTGAACATCTGGGTCCCTCACGGAAGTACCGGTAACGCAACTGTTCTATTTCACAAGACAAAAAAAGTATGTTAAAGGGATCGTTTACCAAAAAAATGAAAATGCTGTGATCATTTGCTCACCCTCGTGCCATTCCAAACTTGTATGACATGCGCAAAACATTTCTGTCTATACAATGAAAGTCAATGGGGTCCAATGTTGTTGGTCCAATGATCACTAGTCCTTTAAGAGTAACATTTTAAGTTACAAATATTTAGTCAAATGTATAAATTTATCCTGTCTGGCTTGAAACCTCCTTTTTTGCAGTGTCTACCAATTTGCCTGTTATGGTGTTCATCTATGGTGGTGCCTTCCTAATGGGTGGTGCGATGGGAGCAAACTTCTTGGACAACTACCTTTATGATGGACAGGAGATTGCAGACAGAGGAAATGTCATTGTGGTGACGTTCAACTACCGTGTCGGAGCCCTCGGATTCCTCAGCAGCGGAGATGCTGAATTACCTGGTATTCAAATTTCATTTGAATATAAGTCATACAAATATGATACATCACGGTAGGGAAAAAATGCAGCCTAAAAGAGGAACAAATTCCCCAAGGGTAAAAAAACTGTTTCAATGCTTTTGAAAGCGAACACAGATTTTTTGGGTGACAAATTATTGTTATTTTTACTGTATGCAAAGTGCAAATTTTTTGGGGAAAAAATGCAAAAGCACTAATATATATACCGATCCAGGATAACAATATATTTTTCCAAACAGCAAAGGCTAGGATGTCAAATAATCGTCTAGCGAATCTGTTTGCAGGGTATATGCAGGAATCTTGAAGTTAATTTTAATACCTTTTCAAGACTTTTTCAAGACCTTCTCAATATTTTTTAATACCTCACCGCCACTTCAAGCTGTAACCATTTACATTAGTGATACTTTTAACTTAACAGTTTTAGTTTGTGATAAAGACTATAGACCACTCTGATACAAAAAAATCAAATAGGCTGGGATAGTAAATCACCAACCTTCTCTTAAAACATTTCGGTGCGTTGTAATACACGTGATTTTTTTTTCCCGCCCTGGGAAAATCCCGCCCTGCAACCGATTTCATTGGTTTAGGTTACAGTGACGGGTAGGTTTAGGGATCAGTGTTTGGTGTAGGCAATCAGTACAGTGATTGACATGACAGAGAGGCAATTTACGAACGCACCCAAAATAGCCTAGTTTTTTGTACCTGTTCGTTTATTAATAAAAATGACTAAATTCACACACTTTTACGATGTTTTTGGGACTCAAACTGTTGGACAGCTAATTCAGAAAAAATACTTTCAAAATTCAAGACTTTATAAACCCGTGATAAGACTTTTTAATACTTTTTAAGGGTCTTAATTTTCCCAAAATTGATTTATCACCTTTTAATACTTTTCAAGACCCCGCGGATACCCTGGTTTGGCAAAAGTATATTTGGAAGACCTAAAATCAAAGACAAGGGGTCCAACTGTAACTCTACTCCAAACATTCGACTCATATATTGAACAACTTTTGACCAGTAAATCCTAATTACAGAACAATCCCAAATGCAATGAATATAGTGTCCCACTTCCACTTAACATTTTAGACATAATGCAGAATTGCTTAGGTCAAATTTACTTCTCAGGAACAGTGAGATGTGCATTCTATGTGCAATCCTGAGCTGCCCTCCCATAATCTTAGGAGGTCTTACGTGTTCGCCACTTCATAGAAGCAAAGGCCGTTATAAAAGCAAGATCTGCTTACAATTGATTGTGATCTTGATGATCTGAGCATGTCCTGGTCGATAGGAAACTATGGCCTGTGGGATCAGCACGCCGCTATCGCTTGGGTACACAGGAACATCAGAGCTTTCGGTGGTAATCCAGACAACATCACTATCTTTGGAGAGTCAGCAGGTGCAGCCAGCGTAAACTTCCAGGTGCTACATAAACAAACAAAAAAAACCTATATTCTGCTTGCAGGCTTATGCATTACATTTTAATGAGTGGGTGTACATGTGCTGGTCTGGCTGTGTTTGCTAGGACGAGATCATTTTTGAAAATGTCTTCACAATAATGCAAACTGTTGAAGTAGCCCTCGTCATTTGAAGGGCTCATAATTTGTAAGTTTTCACTTCAAATCTAATGCCAACAGGTTGTTGTGAGGGCCTGGTTTATTATTTGTGTGAAAACCAAAAGAGGTCCTTGGTAATAAAGGTTGAAGGTTCTAAGATATGTTGTGTGTCCCATCCTGCACAGATTCTTTCCCCTAAAAACAAGGGCCTGATCCGCAGAGCTATCTCTCAGAGTGGTGTTGCTCTCTGTCCCTGGGCCGTCAACAGAAATCCACGACAATCTGCAGAGAAGGTGAACATTGTCTTCATGAATGTCCCACATTACTGAATACAGACCTAGTGCATTGTGTACAGTACTAGCATTTAATATACGGTGGTCTCAAAATCCTCGGGGGTTTGTTTACTCTCATTCCCAAACATTTGCGAAACACTTCACTGTACACTTGTTAACTTAGTGAAGTCGCCTGTTCTGTTTCACATACAGACTGGCATTTCAATGATTTTGGTTTGTTAATAATTAAAGGAGCATTTCACCCCTGGGAACCTTGATCTTCATTGAAAGTGGGTCATATATGTATTCGAAATCTGTCAAAATTTTCAAATTTGGTGCCTTTTTGACCGAGTTATGACAGAAAGTAACTTTATAGCGCATTAGTTTGGTAAACCACATTTCCCACAATGCAACGCGTTTGAACAGCTCCAGAAGCCACTCCCACTAATCCAGAACGCGGCATTACTGCACAAACAGTTCACTGTTGACGTTACGTTTTAAACGGGAATCATAACGTGACAATGCTTTAAGATATTGTTTATATTTGACAAGATTAATCATATATACATACATGTAAAAGACTTACTTTACAGTTAGTCGTCCATTTCTCCCTGCTGGCTTCGGCTGTCGTTTCCGCTTAATTTTCGGGATGCGGAAATATAGCTATATCTAGGACGCCTCTGTCCATATGCGGTGCGAAACTCGGATGGTTCACAACACAACACTCCATGTCCGTGTCTGCCTCAGACAGACTCTAGCTCGGTGTCCATAGGCGCACAGTTTTACAGCACGAGCACCACCAATTCGCTACAGCGCGAGCAAGCCCGGGCTTCTCGTCTGCGCCGGGCTGCTCTCCTGCGGCGGCCGCAGCCGACGCCGCCGCCGCCTCTTGTTCCTCCATCAGCCTCAGCTGCTCTTCGCTATATTGTGGCTCGTATAAATAGCCACGAACATCAGTTTCGAGCAAAAGATTTTCAAAATCCTCGTCTTCCATATCGTGTGTCGTAAATTCAGCCATTATGGTAAATCTAACTCCTTGAGCGCTTGTTAGCTTAGCTTGCTGTCTTCCAAGCAAGATGGCGGATTAATAGTTTAGTTTCTTCAGTTTAAGTCCCACCCACTGATCTGTAATAGGCCGGTGGGGTGAGGGTCCCACACCCTTGAATAATAATGAGCTAAAGGCTGTAGTTTTCTTAATATGCAATGAAATTTATCTTCCGTCCTATCGTGACGCAAAATGACGATATTTACGTCACGATAGGACGGAAGTAAAACACTTAAATCCTTTTTTCTCCCATCTCAGAAAAAAACAAGCAAAATTCCACCATCATTATAATATATGACTGGGTTTCTAACAATACAAACCTTAATGCAAATGGGTGAAGTGACCCTTTAATGAATAGATATCACAACAAAAATGTGTGTGTGCAACTTTAGATCGCAAAGAAGGTAGGATGCCCTACTGATAGTGGGATGGTGGCTTGTCTGAAGATGACAGATCCAAAGATTGTTACTCTTGCTGGGAATGTGGAACTAAGTACATCTGCTAGTGGTAAGAACATTCTGAGTGGATGCTTGTGTTTTAGCCCTTTACATACTTTTTATAACAATAGTTAAACCAAAATGATCTTTTGCTCACTCTCATGTCGTTCCAAACCTGCACGACAAGTCGTTCTTTTCTATATTATTATTACAAAGAATGGGAATCCCAGTGAACAAGTCAGTGTATAAAAGTCATGCATGTTTGGACAGACATGAAGGTGAGTAAATTATGACATAATGACTAACCCTTTAAAATGGTTAATCTGCTGATTAAAACCACAGTAAATGCAACGCAAAGTCGAAAGATCAAATCTGACTATCTTTTCCAGATCCCATTGTGAACAAACTGTATCTGTCCCCCGTCATCGATGGTGACTTCATCCCCGGCGAGCCTGAAAGCCTTTTCCAAAATACTGCTGACATTGACTACATCGCTGGAGTCAATGACATGGACGGCCACCTCTTTGCTACCGTTGATGTCCCCTCTATCAACAATGCTCTGGGGTCCACCTCTGTGTAAGTGTACCCCATAAAACCAGAGACAGAGTTTTGTGGCTTTTGTTTATGTACTGTATGTTAGCTTTGAGGCCATCTATATGCTAGTGTACCATTTAAAGTTAAAAGTTGGCAAAAGTAAGCTTTAGCAGACCCATACTGAATTTTTTTTTGTGCCCCAATATATTTCAAACGAATGCTTATTATCTGTGGGGAAAAATGCAGCTTAAGGAATCTACTTTTCAGATAAATAAAAAAAAGTAATATTTGGGACAAATTGATGAGCTTCTTGATGGAAAGAACATCACAACATTTATCAATATCTTGCTGCTCAAGATATTTTTTTTTATTATTATCAATGTTTTACTGTATGGGAATATAACATTTTTGTTTTCTGGAAAAACAGTGATGTAAGCTAAAGGCAACTGGCCTTTGAACAAACCGATGTGTCGTATGCAGAAAAACTGCACCTGTCTAGTCGTTTCATGGGGCCTTTAATAATCCAAACAACGACATAATTACAAAAAAACTGCAATTGATTTATAACAGGGAAGAAGTCAGGGCTCTCTCGATTTCCCTGTCTGGAGCTAGAGGACAAGACGCTGGTGTCGCAACTTATCAGGAGTACACAGTCAATTGGGGTAGTAACCCTAGTGATAAGGATATTAAGAAAACAATTGTGGACATTGAGACGGACTACATCTTCCTGGTCCCAACCCAAGCGGCCCTGTACCTCCACACTGACCATGCCAAGTAAGCTGATTTCATCTTCTTTACTGACCTCTAAACTGTGAACTGAATAGTAGAAACCTTAAAACAACCTTTTTTCCATTAGCACTGCACGAACCTACTCCTACCTGTTCACCGAGCCCTCTCGCATGCCTATCTTTCCACTCTGGATGGGTGCCGATCACGCTGACGACCTGCAGTATGTGTTTGGGAAGCCGTTCGAGACTCCTTTGGGCTACTTTCCTATCCATCGTGACGTCTCCAGATACATGATTGCCTACTGGACCAATTTTGCTCAAACTGGGTATATAAACTTACAAATACTTACAATATTAAAATACTTCATCTTATTCTACTTTAATGTCTAGAGGCAACTATAATAATTAAATTCTATTAGTGCTGTCAATCAATTGATTAAAAAAACTAGATTAATCACACATTTTTTGTCTGATTAATCATGATTAAAAACACTTAAGTTTTATAATTTTTTAATATATTTTATAATGTAGTCATTTTACAGATAATCTCCAAATTAATGTAGAAATAACAAAGACAGTGTATTTTAAATACCTGTTTAATGGCATCTTCTAATGAATGAAGGCCAGTATCACTGATACTAATACTGCAACTGATGTCTCAATGAAAATGATTTGTTCCCCCCAATTTTAAACATTATACCTATTCAATTTTACAATGTAATTGAAATCTATCACTTTTTACATTTATTAGGCCTCAAAAAATATAGCAACTTTTAATTTAAGTGAACTTAAAACAATCCTCATATAAACCCATAGTAAATGTCATATTTACCTGTGCCCTTCCTGTCTAACAGGTAGGAAATATACAGAAATTGAATAAAATTAGCAAACAATCTGCACTCCATACATTCTAAATTAAATTTAGACTAATCCTTATTAAAGCTACAAAAGTTCTTAAGTCAAGAGTAGTGTCATTTTGTGTTACCTTTGTTCTTTGATCAACCTTAATAACAGACAGCACAGCATTAGTGGCTGCTGTCACTTTAAGATCTGCTGCTGCTGACAATGATGCAGATCTCACAAGCGTCTGATTTTCCAACGCATTCTCATCCTAGTGCGTCATACAGGTGACGCCATATGACATTTCGTCTAAATCCTACGCACATGGCACCCTTTAGCGTCAATCTAACACGCACTGTTATGGGTAGGTTTAGGTTCTGGGGTAGGGTTAGGGCGTCATATTTAGACGAAATCCCACAAGCGTCAACTGTATGACGCCTTGGGATTACAACCGCTGCATCTCATATTGACGCTAAAGGGTGCCATGTGCGTAGGATTTCGACGAAATGTCACAAGCGTCAACTGTATGACGCCTTGGGATGAGAACGGGCTGGATTTTCTCACAACTCTTTACGTTCATTTAAGAATTTAACTCATTTAAGACAGCTCTTATGAGGGTACTTGACAAAACTGACATTTTGGCATAATTGTTTGTGTTATTGGTTAATCAAGCACGAAAGAGAACTCGATTCTGGTTTGCTGTGTGTGCGGAAGATACTGCCGTTCATCTTTAGCAATTCCATTTGGTGCCAGTATTGAAAATAGGAGATATGGAGATACTATTATAGTTTTTTTCTCTTTTTTTTGTATTTTCCATTTCAGTTAAAGTTAGTCATTTTCACTAAGCCCCTAAAGGGAAATGGCTATGGAAAAAAATTAGATGGGAGTAAAAAATTTATTTCAAAACTTTTGCATTCCCCCGAGAAACAATAGGCTACTGTCGTAACCCTGGTTCTCTGAAACATCGAGCGGAGAGATCCACCAATTGCACAAAGTCTGGCAAGACAGATAGAAGCGCGCAGCCAATGCCAGCTAAGGCACCACCCCCTTACCTGAGGGCATATAGCGCCTGTAAGCACTGCAGTTTTCCAGTGAGTATATTTGCTTCTCATGCGGCAAGCGGGGCAAAGCTGGTGGATCTCTCCACTCTATGTTTCCGGGGTACAGTAACCTATAGTTCCCTTTCATTATCTCATGCTCAAGATCCACCTATGGGAGAGACATGGACAGCTCCCCGATTACCCAATACACTCACAGTGAGGTTCTGTAAGCCAGAGAAATACGGTCACCCAAAGGGGCGGTGCCTGACACGTCCCATAATCATGAATCCGCCATACTGCTGCACACACATAACTGCTGTGTATAGGCAGGACATGAAACATGTGTGGCACACACAAGAAAAGGAAGGGTTAAGAAGACCCCACCCCAAAACTGAATGTGCTACCGAGGTTCTGGTGACATCCAGCTGGTAGTAATGCACAAACGTATGGGGAGAAGCCCAGCTGGCAGCAGAGCAGATGTCCTGCAGCGATACTCCCCTGAACAGAGCCCAAGAGGCGGCTAAGCCCCTTGTGGAATGAGCTCTGATGTCCCCTGGGGGCTGCACTCCCTTCGATTCATACAGTATGCCAAAATTATAGCGTCCACAAGCCAATGTGAGAGGCGTAGCTTAGATATGGGATTCCCCTTGCGAGGGGATGCCCATGAAATGAAGAGCTGGTCACTCTTCCGGAAAGCACTGGTCCTAGCCAAATATGTCTGTAGGGAATACCCCGACGAAGGAACATAGGACAATGGTAGTTTTCGCACAAGGCGACTAGATCTAGGGTTGCATCATATATATATATATATATATATATATATATATATATATATATATATATATATATATATATATATATATATATTAAAGTTTATTTTAAATAACAGAAATATTGTTTAATTGTTTTAGTTTTAGTTAAGTATAATAACCCTTGTGATGCATAATGATATCTAAAATGTCTCTTTCTCTCTTCCTCAGTGACCCTAACAAAGGTGAGTCCAGTGTTCCTGTAGCCTGGCCCGAGTTTGCCGGCACTGGCCATAAGTACCTAGACATCCACAACAGTATGAACAATAACAGTGTGAAGCAGATGTTGAGAACGCGCATGGTTTACTACTGGACTACCGTCTTTGCCAGCTACCCTTCAGTCCAGAAGAGCTGAGCACTACTAACCATACAGAATCATTTAGCAGTTAATATCATGCTAAGATTCATGCAATAAACTAAATATATGATCATCAAAATCAGTTTTTATTTATTTGCCATGACATCAAAAGAATGCTGTTTGATGCTCCAGTTAGCTGAGAGAAAGTTAACAAAGACAACATTTTCTATCAGTTAACGTTAAGATTCATAGATAACTCTAGAAATGTTTCACTAAATCTGTCAAACTCCTCTACTGGAGGGCCACTGTCCTGCAGAGTTTAGCTCCAAAACACCTGCCTGGAAGTTTCTAGTAATCCTGAAGCCCTTGATTAACTGGTTCAGGTGTGTTTGATTAGGGTTGCAGCTGAACAGTGGCCCTCCAGGGCTGCGTTTAACTCCAGTTTTAGACATACACTCGTGAACTTTCCTAAGCACTTCCCCTTGGAGAAATCCCCACTGCCGCTTTGAAGTGCGTTCAACTTCGTCAAGTGGACGAGGGAAGTTTGACAGAGGGAGCGAGTCTACTCAACATGTACACTTCAGGCAGATCCATAGACCACAATACAAGATGATTGTGACATCACAGCACAGCAGATCACGCTTAACTTAGATTTCAAGGGATCAACTATGGCAAGGGTAAGGGTATGGAGTGAGAACAGTCTCAAAACCTTCCACAAATGCACGCGAGAGACCGGCATGTGCGCACACCAATCCACAAATGCATGTGAGAGATCTACACACACAAAGCAATCCACAGATGCACGCGAGAGATCCACACACGCAAAACAATACACAAATGCACGTGACACACATGCATATCAATCCACAAATGCACGCGAGAGGTTCACACACGCAAATCAATACACAAATGCACACGACAGATCCACACACACCGCAATCAACACATGCAAGTAAGAGATCTGCCTAAAGAATGCCCCTAAAAAATTAGCTTTTGTCTCTGTGAAATCTTTTGTCGTTCCGCGCCTTGATTCACAAATGCACAAGCCTATCTGTCCCCATTACTGACAACTGAAGTCTAAACATTTTTCACAAAATATCATATATATAAATGCAAATATAGAGTAAAAACCAAACCTCTTTTTTTATTCTTCAAAGTGAAATCAGAATATATAGCCTATTAAGAAAACCATTTGGATAACAGGAAAGCTTTAAAGTCTTTAAAATTATTTCTGTAACTTGACCAACTACTAGGCTGTACGTTTTCTTTTGTATTATTGTAGTTCTGAATGTACTGTGTTGTTCAGTTAAGCATGTAATTAAATAGAATTTGATTTTAGACCATTTTACAACATATTCTGAGGTTAAAGGGAAAATGGAAAAAATGAAAATTCACCCAAAAATGAAAATTTTGTCAACATTTACTCACCCTTAAGCTGTTTCAAACCTTTATGAGTTTCTTTCTTCGGCGTAACACAAAAGATATTTTGAAGAAGAGATAACGTTAGGGAAACTGCCACTTTTACTATTTAACTCTTAATAAACTTTGAAATATTTTGCCAAAGCTTTTTAGTAAATGGGCAGATCAAAAAAGATGAACAACTGGTTCATGTAATGGTTTTCTTGAGAATTGATTATTTGAGGGTTGTATGAAAGTTGTTGAGGTATGACAACCGCTACAGATTGTTCAGGCAGAACAATAAATCACTTGGTCCATGTCCACAATAAAGTTCTCTTACGAGAGTACTCTCGGAGTGCCCAAGTGCGTCACGTCCCGCCAGAATAGGCGTGGCTTACCTTAATATAAGCCAGGTCCAGATAGGGTGTTCTTTGATTTTTCACCTCTTCAGCGAAGTGTTCACTCTACATCGCTGATTCTCCGGAGAAGCCTGCGCCCTCGAAGCAAGCACCTCAGCGGGACGAGCCCTCTGCACTGCAGTTGGAAGCCGCCTTCGCCGCTTCATCGCCGTACCTGCTGTGCTATCCGGCGCCCATATCCTTTTCATATTCCTTCTCTAGTATTCTAAAAGAGCAAGAGGCGTTGTTTCAAATGCCTCGAGTTTCCAAATGCGGCTCGTGTCGAGCCCCTCTCAGCGTCGGGGACCGCCACATCTTGTGCGCTTCACGCCTGGGACGGAACCGCGGGTAGCTTCCTTTACGTTACAAGGAAGCTACCGCGCCCCCGCAGAAGCAGTCACTCTGCCCCTTGTGGGATCGCGCAGTGATAAGCGCCGTTCCCAAGGGCTGCCGGAGCCTGTAGCCACAGCGACGCGCTCGCCGGAAAGCCTCCCTCGAGCCTCGCTTTGATCACCTTCCCCGCCTCCCTTCACCGACGCGCAGCTGCCGCTCACGAGCCTCACTGCCGTCGCGTTTGAGGATGAGGGACACGCATCAATAGACTGCTGTTCTAACCGCGCGTAGCTTCCTTTACGTTACAAGCCCTTGGGAATTATGCGCCATTCCCAAGGGCTGCCGGAGCCTTTAGCCACAGCGACGCGCTCGCCGGAAAGCCTCCCTCGAGCCTCGCTTTTTCACCTTCCGCGCCTCTCTTCACCGACGCGCAGCTGCCGCTCACGAGCCTCACTGCCGTCGCGTCTGAGGTTGAGGGACACGCATCAATGGACTGCTGTTCTAACCGCGGCTAGCTTCCTTTAAGTTACAAGGGAGCTACCGTGGCTGCTCGCGCTACTCAAGCTTATGTTGTTTCCCCCGTGGCTCAGTGGCTAAACTCTAAGCTTTCGCGCCAGAGACCCGTGTTCGATCCCGGCTCTCGCAGCAGAAAAATTTTATGCAGCTCTCCTCTCTGAGCTCGCGACCAGCTTTCTTACGTACAGGAAGCGAGCGCGCGAACCGAGACGTCACCGTCGAAAGAAAGTGTGGTTTTTTGTCCCGCCGAGGCCTGACAAACTCCCTCTTCTTCTCAAACATTTTCCAGCTCCTCCTAGTACGAGCGGCCGGTAATGTCAATACTGCAGTAGTGTGCCTGTTATACACGCACGCCTGTAAACAGTGCCGACACACACACGAAAACTGTGATGACGCTCTCTTTCTCTCTTATCTGCTCGCGGCAACTAAAGCTTATGTTGTTTTCCCTGTGGCTCAGTGGCTAAACCCTAAGCTTTCGCGCCGGAGATCCGTGTTCGATCCCGGCTCCCGCAGCAGATAACATTTATGCAGATCCGGCTCACGCCGATGGTGTTTTAGTGTAGAAAGGTGCCCACATCTCAGTGTTCACCCCTACACGCAAGCACGCTCGTGTTATTCACAGAGCCCACTCCCTTAAAGCGGGCAACCGCTCGAGTGTTGAACGTAGGAAATGTGTCCGCGAGTTCGCGTCCACGCCTATTTTTCTGCCCGCTCTATCACTAAAGACTCACGGCTGGACCACAGTCAAAGTTTATTTCCCTGTCAGTCCCCTTCAAAAAGGCTACTGCAGTGGTCCATTTAGCAGCCAACGAGCCGGTTCATTTACCCTCTCGCCTGCACACATACGCCGTTTTCACGGCGACCCAGAGAAATCTCAAAGGAGTATACTGTCTGGTTATCCGGCTCACGCCGTTGGTGTTTAAGTGTAGTGCAAGTGCCCACGCCCCAGTGTTCACCCCTACACACAAGCACATCAAATCTCGTGTCACTCACAGAGCACACTCTCATAAAGCGCAGAAAAGCCGCTCGAGTGTTGAATATAAGAAATGTGTCCACAGGTCCGTGCCCACTATCTGCCCGCTCTGTTACACGTTCAATAAAACAGGTTATGAATGTAAGTCTCGTGCCCGACGGAGAGCGTTCACGCTTACTAACACACACCTCCCCCCGGGCGCCGCCCCGCGCGTTAAAACGAAACACAGGGCATTGATATGACGCTCCCTATCCGTTATGATCGGGGCGTCAAATACACTTGCAAGTCTCGTGCCCGCGCACACGCGCTCACGCTTACAGAAAGCTTTTCCGCCCAAAGCGCTGCTCGCGCGTCAAAAAGTGAGAATAAAATGCTCCCCATTCCTTATGATTGGAACTCCTCACATAAATCAGCCGGTCTCGGCTTTCAGTGAGCAGCCATTGCCCAGAACCGAGAGCGCGCGGGCCGCGCTTTCGGCTCCGGTTCAGTTTCACAAGCCCGCAAATGGCGGCGATCTGAACCCGGAGGCCAGAATGATCTCATGAAACTGCGTATGTATGACACGCCAATTCCTATTTCCATTTTTGGCGTGCTATCAACACGCAAAATCGCTTTTCAGCGTGTTTATGAACGCCGTTGACTTAACGTTACATTACTGTATATACAAATATATGACCTACTCCTACCCCTTCCCTAAACCTACCCGTCACTGGTTAATACCATTTATAAGTCTTTCCCTGCCATCCTAGTAAGAAAACTATCGCTCCCCAGATGTATATCAAAATTTTGGCTTTATTTCGCTCGGATTTTTAACGGCGTGTACATACACGCGGAATCACTCGGACATAACGGCGTAGATATACACGCATACACGCGGATAGCTCAAAATGCGTATAAATAACACGCCACTTGACTTGAAAGTGGGGTGTATGTTTACGCAAAAGTCATGATGTCATGTTGCGGAGGCCATTCGCCCCCTAGCGGCTCACATAGCTGCGTGGGAAATTATCCCAGGGATTTCAGAATGGGTTCTCAGCACAATAAAGCAGGGCTATACACTTCAATTCATTCGCCCTCCCCCGCGCTTTCGAGCCCGGTCCGTGACGATAGTGAATGCGGAAGTAGCACACCTACTTCAAGCAGAAATAGCAATACTGCTGTGCAAAGGGGCTATAGAAAAAGTACCGCCTTCTCTTAGCGAGTCAGGCTTTTACAGCCGATATTTTCTTGTACCCAAGAAGAACGGAGCTTTCAGGCCCATCCTAGATCTGAGACATTTGAACAAGGTGCTTGCAAAAGACCGTTCAAATGCTTACAACCAGGAAAATCCTCGCGCACGTTTGCCCGAGGGACTGGTTTATTTCTCTAGATCTGGAGGATGCCTATTTTCTGTTTCAGATATCACCCCGTCACAGGCAATTTTTGAGATTCGCCTTCGACGGTCAGGTATATCAATACACCGTCCTGTCGCTCGGCCTGTCTCTAGCACCCCATACATTTACGAAGTGCATGGACGCAGCGCTCGCCCCCCTGAGAACTCAGGGGCTGCGAATAATGAACTATCTGGACGACTGGCTGATATTGGCTGTGTTCGCCACCTAGCCGCGTTTTTCCAGAAGGGCAGCTTTCTCCGTTTGAAAACGTTTCAACGGATGCTGGGCTGTATGGCATCAGCTGCAGCGGTGCTCCAGCTGGGCCTATTGCGCATGCGCCCGCTCCATCACTGGTTGAATGCTTGCGCGTCTCGCCGAGCCTGGGTTTCTGGCGGCCAGAAAATCAGAGTGACTCAGACCTGCATAGCGGCTCTGCAGCCCTGGTTAGTAGCCGACTGGTACCAGCAGGGAGTGACGATGGGAACCATCTCTTATTGGAAAGTAGTTTCGACAGATGTGTCCAACTCGAGTTGGGGCGCGCTGTTCGAAGGCAGACCGGCCTTTGGCCAGTGGTCAGACCAAGAGAAGTGTTTTCACATAAACTGTCTTGAGATGATAGCGGTCGAAAACGCGCTGAAGCGCTTCCTCCCGTTCATACAGGACCAACACGTTCTCGTTCGCTCGGACAACATGTCTGTGGTTTCCTATGTAAACCGTCAGGGTGGTGTCAGATCCAGGAACCCCTGCAATCTGACGGAACGCATCCTTGTTTGGTCCCAGATGCACCTGTGCTCGCTGAGGGCGGCGCATGTGCCTGGCCATTCGAATGACGGTCCAGACAAACTGTCCAGGGACAACGTTCCCCTGGGGGAATGGTCCCTGCACCCCCAAACAGTCCAGAAACTGTGGCGCCTATTCGGCAGAGCGGAAGTCGGCCTATTTGCGTCAAAAGACTCATTGCCCGATGCTCATTGCCCGATGTTCTTTTTGAAGAACGAGGACACCCTGGCCCAGGTCTGGCCCAGCCTCCCTCTGTATGCTTTCCCTCCGGTCTCTCTGTTACCACAGGTAATCAAGAGAGTCAGGGAAACGCGCCACTCGGTGCTCCTCATAGCTCCGCACTGAGAGAATCAGAATTGGTTTCCGGAACTAGCACGGCTGTCACATGCAGCTACGTGGCCTATTCCGGTGAGGGCAGATCTCCTCTCTCAGGCTCGCGGCTCGATCTGGCATCCCCATCCAGAGCGCTGGTCTCTGCACGCATGATTGATCAACGGGTACTCGTTACCCTGCCAGAAAGAGTGATGAGCACGATCACGCAGTCTAGAGCTCCTTCCACGGGACGGCTCTACGCGTCTAAATGGTCAGTGTTTTCCAAGTGGTGCACCGACAGAGATCTGGACGCACGGTCGTGTGAGGTTGCGCATTTGCTCACTTTCCTACCAGAGCTGATGGATAAGGGGAGGTCCCTATCCACGCTCAAAGTTTATGTGGTGGCCGTGGTGGCGTTCGCAGAATCGGCGCACGGTCAGTCACCGGGAAGACATGAGCTGGTCATCCGCTTCCTTAGGGGAGCTAGAAGGATGAATCCGCCGCGCCCCCCGTCGGTTCGTATGCGGCCTCTGCAGTGCTTCGGTTGGGTCTGCTGCGCATGCACCCCCTCCAGCGCTGGCTGAAAACACGAGTCCCGCGACGAGCTCTCTGTGAGAGCGTCATGTTTGGAATTTGGGCCTAATGATTCTAAAGTTACGCTCAAACCAAGACACAGTTATGTCCCCAAAGTGCTCTCTACTCCGTTCAGAGCGCAAGTCATTTCCCTGTCGGCCCTTCCGGGAACCGACAGTGACAGCGATGTAAACTTCCTTTGCCCGGTCAGGGCTTTAAGAGTTTACGTTCAACAAACCGCTGCCTTCAGGCAGTCAGAACAGCTGTTCGTTTCGTTTGGTGGCCGCACGAAGGGGCTAGCTACCTCGAAACAGAGCATTTCTAGATGGATAGTTGATGCTATCGCCTTGGCTTACAAGTCTAAAGGCCTTCAATGCCCTTTAGGTGTTCGAGCCCATTCCACTAGAAGTATGGCCTCATCATGGGCTTGGACTAGTGGTGTTTCACTCCATGATATTTGTAGAGCGGCAGGCTGGGCCTCTCTGTCTACATTTATAAGGTTTTATAACCTGGAGGCCCCTGCTTTGCAGGCCAAAGTGTTATCTGTATGAGATTGTCATACACGCTGACTGTTATACTGTGTTATGCACTCCCTTATACATATGAGGCGTCACCATATGGTCAATATGTGTTAGGGCTCACTTTGTGTCGGCCCACATATCTTCACTATTATGTGTTCCCCGGGCACTGGCCCTTGGACTTAATGTGAATGGTCTCAGCATACACGGCGCTTTAAACTGGGTTCCCGTAGCGTAAGCTAGCTTACGCAACACGAGAGTACTCTCGTAAGAGAACGACACTCGGTTACTAACGTAACCTCGGTTCTCTCTAGAAGAGGGAACGAGTGTTGTGTAACCCGGCCGTGTTAGTGCTGCGTTCTTATTTCGCTTCAGTGTGAAAAACCAAAGAACACCCTATCTGGACCTGGCTTATATTAAGATAAGCCACGCCTATTCTGACGCACTTGGGCACCCGCGCTCCTATTGGTGCTGACGTCACTATCAGTCCACTGATAGGTTGCAGCATCTTGCCACAGAGCAGCCAATAGGCACATGAGCTGCTTATTCTAGGTCTGCTCTATGCAAGCATGCGTTTTAAATATGTGAAAATTAAAGGATAATTTTTTGGCTTCAGTATTCTCGAGAAAAGGGGTTTTCCCGTAGCGTAAGCTAGCTTACGCAACACTCGTTCCCTCTTCTAGAGAGAACCGAGGTTACGTTAGTAACCGAGTGTCGTTTTTACTGTTGTCTTTCGATTCATACATCAGTATGGGTGTGGTTCTATAAATGAACAATAATGAATATAAGTAGCCTATAATGAGGCAGAAACAGTAATAACTGAACAGTAATGCATGAAGCATGAAGATAAAGACATATTTATACAAGTCCAGCAGCTGTAAATTTCCTCAGGTTTATGTATTGTTCCAGAGACAACAAATAAAGATACAAAGAAGTGCTCGTACTGGCGTCTTTATTCCATGTGGAACACAAAGCATGTCTCCATTACAATTACCTCCTCTAGCAAATGCACCTCATTTTATACAACACATTACTGCCACCTGCAGGCATAAATCAGCACTCATCACATAATAGATACTCATTACATCCCCCCCCCCCCCTTTTTTTTTTTTTTTTTTTTTTTTAGTTTAACAATCACTAATATTTCACATCAGCCCAACTGTAACAAATCAGCAATCAGTTCATCAAAAAACAAGTCTCTTTTTTTTATTTTTCTACAGTTTCACAATCACTAATAATTCACATCAGCCCAACTGTAAAAAATCAGCAATCAGTTCATCAATAAAAAAAAACAAGTCTTTTTTTTTTTTTTTACAAGTCCATTCGAACAGGAGCCTTTCGAACTCGATTAGTTCTCCGTAAGACAGGCACGTCAGTCTTTGGTACAGATAAATCAGGTTCAGGAATTTGTTCTGCAGAGTAAAGCATACCTGGAGATAGCAGTTCATGACGTTGCAGATCAACAGAGGGCATTTCACAAGACTGCATTTCTGCAGACAAGGTGGGCTCATCCAAAGGAGGATGTTGTTCTGCAGTCTTAAGCAAGCTCTGACGATTTCTCCGCAATGTCTGGCCATCTTCAGTTTGAACCAGATATGATCTTGGGTTTACCTCTTTTAGAACTGTTAATTTCTTTATCCATCCAGTACTATTCAACTCACCAGTTGATAATACACAACTGAGTGGAGAAGAACGGTAACTCAGAAGAGACAGATTTACATCAGACCTGCTTGCGGCGGCTTTTTTCAATAGCCTTTTTACAATTTGTACCCCTTTTTCTGCTTTACCATTTGCCTTTGGATAAAGGGGGCTTGAAGTAGTATGCTTAAAGCCATACTGTTCTGCAAACAACCTGAATTCACGACTACTATACTGAGGACCATTATCACTTTGCACAATATGAGGAATTCTATGCCTTGCAAACATGCTTTTCATTCCTTGAATCATATCAATCGATGTTGTATGACGGAGCTGTTCAACTTCAGGATAATTGGAATAATTATCGATAACCACCAGCTACTCCTTACCATTCAACTGGAACAGATCAGTTCCTACTTTTTGCCACGGTTCAGTAGGATGAGCAGCTATCATCATAGGTTCTTTATCCAGTTTATAATGATGACTCAGACAGACGTCACACTGACTGATGTATTTCTCAATGTGAACATTAATTCCAGGCCAAAAAACAGCTTGTCTAGCTCTTCTCTTGCATTTTTCAATACCAAGATGTCCCTCATGAATTCGACGAAGCATGTCTTGGCGCATTGACACTGGAATGACAATTCTGTTATTTCTCAACAGCATACCCTCAACCACACTCAGTTCAGCCCTTAATGGAAAGTACTGTGGACACTTGCCTTTGATCCATCCATGATGAAGATGTTCAATAACCCTCTGCAGTTCAGCATCTTTTGCAGTTTTCTCTGCAATCAGTTTTAACATCTCATCTGAAACTGGTAGAGCTGAATACACCATGCTCACATGTCTCTCAACTTCGTCCATATTACTGATCTCCGAAGCTACTGGTGCTCGAGACAGTGCATCAGCCACAATTATATACTTTCCAGGTGTATACACAAGATTCAGATCATATCTTTGTAATTTCATCATCAAATGTTGAATGCGAGGTGTCATATCATTTAAGTTCTTTTGAATGATAGATATTAATGGTTTATGATCCGTTTCTACTGTAAAAGTAGGTAATCCGTATACATATCCATGAAACTTATCACAGCTAAATACTAAACCCAAGGTCTCCTTTTCTATTTGAGAATAGCGTCTTTCAGTCTCTGTCATAGATCGAGAAGCATATGCCACAGGTCTCCAGGAATCCTCAACGGCCTGAAGAAGCACCGCCCCCAATCTATCCTGAGAGGCATCTGTAGAGATCATAGTTGGACGGGTGTGATAAAAAAAAACAAGAACAGGTTCAGTAGTAAGAATCTCCTTTAACTGATTCCAATCTTGATCATGTACGGAAGTCCACACAAACTCTTGATTACTTTGTAACAACTTTCTCATATAGGTAGTTTTGGATGAAAGATTTAGCAGAAATTTAGGAAGTTCACCATTCCCATGGCACGCAGAATTCCCTTTTTGTCACTCGGTGGAGGCATATCAAGGAGGGCTTGCACTTTTGCTGGATGTGGCTCCACCCCTTTTGCAGACAACTTGTCACCTAAGAATGTTATCTCTGTGACTCCAAATTGACACTTTTTCTGATTGAGCTTTAAATCATGTGCTCGAACTCTTTCCATCACTTTTACAAGTCGCTGATTATGTTGTTGAAGGGTGGACCCCCACACCACAATATCATCGATATATACACGAACACCCTCTAGACCTTCAATAAGGGTTTCCATGGTTCGATGAAAAATCTCGGGAGCTGACTTGATTCCAAAAGGAGGTCGAAGAAAACAATATCTCCCAAAGGGAGTATTAAATGTACAATACTTGCTACTTTCAGCATCCAATCGAATCTGCCAGAATCCTTGAGATCTAATTTGCTAAAAAACTAAGTTTAAGCTCCTGACATGTCACTAATGATCTCTTCTCGGGTGGGTATCTGGTAATGTTCTCTTTTAATGCTATCATTAAGGTCTTTAGGATCTAAGCACACTCTTAAGTCACCATTGGGCTTCTTCACACAAGTTATAGAATTCACCCAATCTGTAGGTTGTTCAATCCGTTGTATAACTCCTGTTTGGGTCATGCGATCCAATTCCTGTTTCAAGGGTTCACACAGAGGTGCAGGGACCCGCCGAGGAGCATGTACAACGGGAGAAGCATCATCTTTCAGTTGTATTTTATAGGTAAAAGGCAATGTGCCTTGACCTTCAAAAACATCCGGAAATTGTTTGACAACGTCAGTTATATTGTAACAGACGGTCTGTAAGACTACAGTTTCCTTGTTGACTTGATATACTCTTTTAACCAACTGAAGGTCTTCACACGCTTTATCTCCTAACAGAGATTCATGGCCATTGGGAACTACAACAAACATCAAACTTTTCAGCTTTCCTTTTACTTGTATTTTTAATCTGCACACTCCTCGTTTTTCAATTAGTTGTCCATTATAGGCTTTGAGGGGAACGGTACGTTTTTTAATTAGAGGTTTTTCTTTCAATGCTTTCACATCTCTGATGTTTTTTTTATTTATTTTTTTATTTTTTTTTATTTTTTATTTAACAGTCAGACATACATACAAACCAACATAGTGCATTAGTGAGCAATCTTGTAAATCCATAATTCCAGAAGTGACATAAAAGTGATTTAAGTGTTTGATCAAAGTGTGCATGTGAGCGGGTGTGAGTGTGGGTATGTGTATGTGTGTGTGTGCGTAAACAAAGTAACCATTTATTATTTATTACCATTGTCATTACCATCACCACCCCACTCCCCACTACCACCATATTGCCAATATTGTGTTGGTCGATTTTTATTTCCATCCTTCCTCCTATGTAACAATTGCCATTGTCAATGCTGTATAAAATAAAAGATGATATAATAAGATGATAAGATAATATAAGATAACCTTCCCCCACATCTCATCGGTCCCTATCTTTTCCTAAATTTTTTTTTTTTTTTTTTTTTTTTTTTTTGTATATGTGCAATGTCTAAGGTGCATTAAAAGAGGGAGTACAGTGCGAGAGTGTCTCAAATTGGGACAGAGATGCTGTCCCGTTGAAACCACTTCTCGCCTGTCTTGCCTGCCCTGGTGTTTGTGAGGTTTTCCATATACATACTTTTTTTTTTTTTTTTTTTTTTTTTTTTTCTATTCTATGTTGTGGTGCATTAAAAACCCATGAAGAGATAAGGGGGGGATTATTGCAGTAGTGATGAAAATGACACTTCAAATGTACTTCAAATACAGCATTGACAATGGCAATATTGATGATTATAATAATAATGATAATAATAATATTAATAATAAATGATAATGATGATGGCAGTGGTGACCGCAATGGTGAAAGCAAAAGACAGCAACAACAGCAATTACAACAATGAAAAAATAAAAGTGAAAATAGTAATCTTAACAATAACATTAAAGATAGTAACAACAATGATGACATAAACAAGTTCAAACAGCTAAAATGTATTAATATTCGTGGGTTGGTTAAGAAGGTGGGAGGAGTCGGAGTTGAAAACAGAGAAAGGATTCATAGCTGTAAGAGGTCAGAAAGTGTTGGACGGCAGAGGTCAGTTTCAGATGCGTAATTATGAAGGGGAGATGCGTATTCCATTGCAATGAAGTCTGTAATAAGATTTTTCCAAATGTTAATGTGTAATTTATTTCTAGTTTTCCAGTTCATGAGGATAGTTTTCTTGGCGATGGTTAGAGCTATGAGGAGTATTTTAGAGTTTATAGTTTTATCAGTGATTATTGTCAGGTCCCCCAGCAAGCAAAGAGAAGGCGACAGTGGGATGTGGCAGCCGACTATAGTGGATAGTGACTGTGTGACCTCTTCCCAAAAGTGTTTGATTGGAGTGCAGTGCCAGGTTGCATGGATGTATGTATCTGTAGAATTTTGATTGCACATCTCTGATGTTAATTAAATTAACTTTTGCACCCATATCTAATTTAAAAGGCACTACGGTCCCATTAGCCACAAGAGGAACAATCCACATCGAAGACTTGACTGAATCCTCACTTGATACACATGTTGCAGCATCCTGATTTACTTTCTCTTCAGAAATCATGTTCACATAAAATGAGTCACTCAAATCACTGTCATCTGCCGCCTCCACTACATGCACTTTATTTTCCCGCTTCATGTCTTTTGAAAAACACATTTTTGCAAAATGGTTGGGGCCATTACACTGGGAACATCTTTTACCAAAAGCTGGGCACTGTCTGAACTTATGTTTGGTCCCACAGCGCTTGCATGAGAATGTTTCATTTTCATTTTCTCTGAAACTTCTTAAGTTATCTCTTCTCTTGCCTCTGAATGAAATGGCGTCAACTTCGGCACTCAGAAATGAAATAGTGGCGCCATTAGTCCCGTCAAACTGCTTCACTTGCTGTCTCGCTACTTCACTGGACTGGCACAATTTGACAGCATACTCCAAGGTGAGTTCTGATTCTCGTAACAATCTTTCTCTCAGTTTCTTCTCATAGATACCAAAAACAATCTGATCACGAATCATTGAATCTCTCAATTTATTAAAGTTACAAGTCTTTACGTTCATCTTGAGATCTGTTAGAAAGTAATCAAAAGCCTCTCCTTCATGCTGCACGCGTGTTTAATACATATCGTTCACATGTCTAGTTCTTCCTTGACAATGAGCATCAAATTTTTCCAGTACCTTATCCAGTTTCTTCTTGTCTGCCTCTTCATCAAAATTAAAGGTGTTATAGACCTCCACGGCATCAGCTCCAGCAATGGTAAGTAACAGAGCAATCTTTCTTTCATCCACAGCCGCTTTTTTGTCCGATAGCAACAACATACAACTCGAACTGCTGTTTGAAAGTCCTCCAATGTGCATCCACATTTCCACTCAACTTCAACGATCCCGGTGGTTTAATGGCATCCATTGAGCCTTTCTGACCCCACTCCTGGTACCATGTATTGTTCCAGAGACAACAAATAAAGATACAAAGAAGTGCTCATAATGGCGTCTTTATTCCATGTGGGACACAAAGCAGACACCATTTTGTACCACCAATTGTAATGGAGACACCATTACAATTACCTCCTCTAGCAAATGCACCTCATTTTATACAACACATTACTGCCACCTGCAGGCATAAATCAGCACTCATCACATAATAGATACTCACATTCACTTTAAATAATTCAGCGTGTTTTATGCTGAAATGAATGTGCGATCAAGCTTACGTGTGCATTGACTACCTCAAAGGAATAAACAAACATTTAGTACTGCAATGTAACATAGCAGCAAATAAATCTACCAATATATACATGAAAGACTATTTAACTACTTACTTTTAAGATGTACGCACACAGTGAACAAAAATCCGCTAGAAATTGGACCAAATCGTAACGGAGATCACCACAAAACTGCCGCAAACTTTAGCAACATAGTTACGTGTCTGGGCATGAACGATCTTTTATTGACATTCAGTTATTCTGATCTAAAACAATGAAATTGCAGAAATGATAGTCAGGTGATTCAGAAATAATAATTATATAGCCTACTAAAGTGCAACAAATTAAATGTCCAGCAGAGGGCACCAGCGTCATTAAAGCTTAGCCTTTTGTACAAGGCTAGCCTAATACTTTTGAAAGAAATCTTTTTGTTGGTTAAATTATGTGGAAGCATTCATCCTTTCTTTAAAAATAAAGAAACCAAAACATATTGAGAATGAGAATGTGACGTCATGCGTATCACTCCGCATTGCATTGTGGGAAGGATTCACCATCTTGGTAGGATACATTATCCGTTGTCATGGTTACTTCGACAGTGAGACCGAGAGAAATACCGACAGAGAGAGCAGCTTGATATTTGTGTGCATTTTTGCAATAAGGCACAGTTTCTTGGGAATAAATGAAGAAGGGGGCAGCAAAGGGAAAGGGGCTCTACCGGGAGAGACTAAATAACAACACCAAGCAGCGTTATTTAGAGAAACTACTTGACATCAACAACATGGACCCATACGGCCTGCTACAGAATGGATGAAAGACCCAAAGCATTACCACCTTTCACATAACAGTTACCCTGACATAGTCAATTACCTGGTTTGTTTATGGTATCAGTGCCTAACGTTACTGCCTACACAACGCAACTGTTCAGAAGCTTTAAGTCATTACAAGCGTATGAACAATTCTGCTGCGGCTGGGTACAAGACTTAGAAACCCCCAAACAAGTAACGTTAAACTGCGAGAGTTCAGTCATACTTGATGTTTCAGGCCTCATCCATATGTGGAAATAAATCTGATATGAATCAGATACGTGCATTTGCACCTGCCGTGCAACGTTACGCGAACAGATCGGACATTCCCCTGTCAATGCGAATCGTACGTCATTAAAAAAAGTGTCTTTTAAAAACATTTCACGGTACAGATATATCTATAACAAATGAAACAACTCTAGTTGAATAACAGAGTATTCATTTCGTTCGTTTGTGTTAAATAAAAGGCGAACTGTGCTGAAATGTGTTGCTTTTGAAATCATGATTTGTTCGCTGTTGCTGCTGTCAGTTTTTTGACAAGCAGTTTCTCTAAGCTGGCTAGCATTGTTATCTCTCCCGACAGAACCCCTTTCATTTCTCTTCCTTCTCCATATCTTCCAAAGAAACTGCGGCGTATCGCTAAAATGTAAACAAATACTAAGCTGCGCTGTCTCTCTTTCGCTATTTCTGTAATGTTTAGTCGCGCCTCTGTGAAGTTCTGAAGGCGTTGCCCCTGGCAACTGATAGCGTCTCCTACCATCATGGCCGACCGGCTCAGCCCAAATCGGCACGTGACTCCTCATTCTCAATAGGTAGGCTAATTGCTGAAAATATGATCATTTATATGGGCGGAGGGGTTATTACATTACCACAAGTACATTCAGAACTACAATAATACAATAATATAAAACAGATAAAGCATTTGTGGATTTATTTGCGTATGTGTGTGGATCTCTCGCGTGCATTTGTGGGTTGCTTTGTGTGTGTGGATCTCTCGCGTGCATTTGTGGGTTGCTTTGTGTGTGTGGATCTCTCGCGTGCATTTGTGGGTTGCTTTGTGTGTGTGGATCTCTCGCGTGCATTTGTGGGTTGCTTTGTGTGTGTGGATCTCTCGCGTGCATCTGTGGATTGCTTTGTGTGTGTGGATCTCTCGCGTGCATTTGTGGGTTGCTTTGTGTGTGTGGATCTCTCGCGTGCATTTGTGGAAGGTTTTGAGACTGTTTTCACTCCATAGGCAACTAGCACCCAGAAAGCATAAGATCAGCAAAATAAAATTAACAAAACTAAACACCCTATTTTTACTAAATAAACCTCTTGATTAATTTGATCATATAATGATCAATGGATTAAGCACATCTATAAATGAATTCAATCAACTCTTCAAAAAGTCAAAAGGGGAAAGAGTTGTAAATCTACGGTGACCGGGAGGGGACATGTTCGATTCACTTATTTTTGTCGTGGCCTGGCCACAACATATAAACTCGTGGGAACGTGATAATATCTCGTGGGAACGTCATATTAAGTCGTGGGAACGTGATTATAAGTCGTGGCCACGAGATAATTTTGTTGAGGTAACGACATAATTATGTTGTGGCCACGCTATGCAAAGTCGTAGCCTAGAGATCATATGTTGAGGGAACAATATGTTTTTCTCGTGGCCAAGACTTCATATTTTGAGAGAAAGACATCTATTTGTCGCGGCCACGACTCACGAGTTATGTTGAGGAAGACACAGCGGCCAATACCGTACCATAGCATAGACTGGGCTACTACGGTGACCGGGAGGGGACATGTTCGGTTCACTTATTTTTGTCGTGGCCACAACATAAACGCGTGGGAACATGATAATATCTCTAGTGGGAACGTCATATTAAGTCGTGGCCACGAGATAATTTTGTTGAGGTAACGACATAATTATGTCGTGGCCACGCGATTCAAAGTCGTAGCCTCGAGATCATATGTTGAGGGAATGATATATTTTTCTTGTGGCCACGAGTTATGTTGAGGAAGCCACAGCGGTCAACTGTAACCGTACCATAGCAAAGATGGGCTACAGCAGGAGATGACAGAAGAAATAACATTTTACTTTAAATTAGGAATGTCATATAAAAATATAGTGCGGCCTTTGGCATTAAGACACGTTATATATATGGCCACGACTTAATATGACGTTCCCACGAGATATTATCACGTTCCCACGACTTAAAGGGTACCTATCATGGAATTTTGAAAATTACCTTTCATGTAGTGTGTAACATAGATCTAAGTGAACAAAAACGTCCTGCAAAGTTTTAAATATGAAAGTTCACCTTATACAAAGTTATTGTCTCTCAAAAGTAAGAGTCGACTCTGAGTCGCTGATATGAATCGATAGACGAACGATGCACTTTCGTACCTCACTTGTACAAGTTATTTGAATTCGACACGCCCACTCAGTGCGCGCGCCGAGCAGACAGAGAAACCTGACAACAACATGTCGACGAGACTCTGTTCTGAAGTGCGAATCAAAAGCAAACTTTTTTTTTCACTGCCCAGGGACAAGCATGTGAAGACTCAGTGGCTAGAGTTTATATTTACAACTATACCACACAAGTATAGCCACCTTGAGCTGTGTTCGCGTTATATTAATGACGATCGCTTCACAAACACAAATGCTTTCAAGTGTGGATTCGCGAGTCGCCTGATACTGAAGGAACGTTCAATACCAAGTTTATTTAGATCAGCTTCCTCCTCCGAATCACAACCTGTAAGTACTATTAATAATTGTTGCTTTTATGTTTGTGTGTGTGTGTGTGTGTGTGTGTGTGTGTGCGCGCGTGCGTGCGTGTGTGTGTGTGTGAGAGAGAGTGAGAGTTACGCTCAGCAGCTTCTAGGTCTCCAATGTCATTTTTTTTGTTTTTTGAAATATGTGAAATTATGTGAAGCGTATTGTAGTACTGCAGTGCTTTATCAATATGTTTAAGCTTTGGGCTAACGCAAAATATAACTGACTGCGTCATCTGACCAATCACCGCCGATTAGCGTCACGCAAAGGAGGGGTTTGGACAAATGAGTCGTCAAACGAATCATTAGGGTGTCGGTGAGCAAATCAGGTAAAAATAAATGCATATTATAAGACAACAAAAGTGTTTTTTGTCATTGCATGCATGTAAAACTGTTTTTTGGGGACTCCCAGAACATTATTAGGAACATTTTAAATGCCATAATAGGTACCCTTTAATATCACGTTCCCACGAGTTTATATGTTGTGGCCACGACAAAAATAAAGTGAACCTCACATGTCCCCTCCCGGTCACCGTAATAAAATGTTTTACCCTGTTCCATAAAATTAAAGTTAATTACATTAAATAAAAATACATGTAGCCTACATTAAATACAAAATTGCTATAGATGATATTCTAAACAATGAGTAGTATATAATATAATTTAGTATTACGGGAAATACTCAATATGTTGGGTGTTTGATCTAGTTTATGAGAAATTCATATTAAAAAAAAATGTGGAATGTTATTAAAATGTACATTTTTTGTAGTTAGCATACGTTCCACATACATTTAATCTACCTTTCCTCGTTTTTAATAAAATGATCCTCAAAACAAAGAATTTCCCAATGCACTTCGCACTGTACTTTTATCGCTCTGAAATCTCACCTGCATGTGGGCGTGGTCTCAGGGTGTCAATCGTGCGCCGCGTCACGTCACGAATCCACGGCGCTCTTGAGCGCTATACGGACATATGCTGTGTGTGACATTCAGAAATAGCATGCATAAACAAACCCTACCGCTTTCTGTCTGCATAGAAACAAAAATGGGAAGGAGGGATTATCGAGAGCACTGACTGTCAGAGTGTTTGACATCGCAGGTATCATGGAGAATTCACGGGCATCACTGATGCTCAAGGCGGCCGCGGTAGCCGCGATCGGTCTCACCGCTATTTTCGTCATGCTCGTCCAAGATCCATTAGACACGCTCCTCGGAGGTGGATACCCAGAACTGTGGCGGAGAACCGGACTAGCAAGAGCCCCTACACGCGCGGCAGCCTGCATCTTCGCAGGCGTGTTCCTCCTCGCGATGGGCTGGTTGTACAGACTGTTATTCGCTCCCCTGGAGCTGCTCCGCGGTGTGGATGAGGTTGGGTACATCGCGGAGGACGGACGCTCTCGTGCCCAGGCTGCCAACGAGGTGCGGCGGCGACGAAAGACTGGAGAATTACCTCCAGTTTATCCAAACGGCTGGTACCGGGTTTTAGACTCTCACATGCTGGAGAGAGGAGATGTGAAGAGTGTGACAGTGCTAGGTAGGTGTATAACAACCGCCTATGGTAAATGAATCTCAGGTAAAAATGTCCCACCTTTTTATTTCTCTTTTTTAGAGCTGTTAGTGTCATGAGATCACAAACAGTCGCACAGAACCAATATAAAACGCTATTAATTTAGAAAGTGGGGGAAGAACATCATTAACATCACGGGACACGTAAATGTTGAACTTTACGCATGCGTCACAGAAATGCGTTTTTGCCGAACGCTTTTCAAAAGTTGATCTACTTGCAATTTCTTAACAAGTAGGCCTAACACATTTTTTGATAGGGTATCTATAATTACCTTGATAGCTTTGGCGTCCTTTTGTCATTAAAAAGCTTGTAGAATATGAATTGATGATATATCAAGAATTGCGTTTGCTACAATCCATTCCTGATATCAAGAATGATACATTTTAGCTTGTGAAAATTGAATTGTCGATATAAAAACATCATGTCCTGGGAATGATTAAAAGTCAAAATAGCTTGCCATTATATGCAGGAATACATGTTAGACACTTATTAGGCCTAAACAGTTAAAAATGATTAATGAATTACAGACCGCCAGTGTTTCCCTATTAGACTCTGCACATTTTCATCGATGTGTCTTCCTTCCAGTTCTGCGCAGATGCAGAGGGGGGGACTGGGACTGAAATAGCTTTCCATTCACTGTTTTGTAGCAGATATGTTTTCAGGTCACTTCAAGAACAGAAAAGAAGTCATTTGCATCCTGATTCCCTGCATTGCTTTTACTTAATCTAAAACTGTTTAAACAGCTATTTTTGTAGGGATAATGATTATTAGAAAAGTAATTTTTATGATCTCATAAATTGAGACTTTGTTGAGAAAATTGAGAAATGTTGACAAGCACAGGAACTAAAATATACCTTTGCCTATATATAAAAATATTAACCTAAAAATAAATATAAATGTATAAATATGGCATAATTAATCAACATTCAAAAGTTTAACCTATTTGGGTGATATTTCACAGGCAGGATGTTGTAAACTGTATATTGAAGCATTAGATATGCAGCTAATATAATTTTTTGGATCATTTTCTGATGGAAAATCAAAGTTATTAAGAACCTTCTGAGAGATGATCAGGGTTCTGGGTTATGAGAGTGCAAAGTTGCCTCTTATTGACTTCAGACAGAGTTGCGGAAGAAGCATCTGTGAAAATAATCTACAATTAATTCTCCATCATTTTCATTATGCACCACTCTGTGACAGACTATAACCTCAAAGGTCATGACCAGAGTTAAACTCTTCTGTAGTACATACGTTCAACCCTGTCATTGCAAAGTCTTTGTCTTTTGTTACTCAGCTTGTCTTTTTGTTATGTTTAAGTGTCTGTTGCTTAGCTGAGTTGCTGGAGGATGTCCTATCATGTTGCAGAGAGCTTTGAGTTTTCAATGAAAATCAAACAAAAAACACCTTTGTAGTTTTGTCTTGGGGATACAAAGAAACACTGTTGTGCTTTTTGCAACCTAGAGACTGTCGAACCTGCAATGCCCTTTCTACTCTTGATTACTATTATAAAACCTGGACTGTCACCACCAAAAATCTTACAGATAAAAGATACTGTAAATGAAATTGCATTGTGTTTCAGACCAAATCTGTTTAATTCACATTTGAACCCTAACTGTGAGGCACTCTGACTTAACTTTCAAGCACATTTTAAATCATTATGTTTTAAAATGTGCACTTGTGTATGTCAAGTCTTAAAAGTATTTTTTTAACTGTACTTGCTGATTATATAATATTAATGAAATAAAAAGCCACTTAAAGAGAGTACACTTTCCTGACTGTTTAACACTTAAAAGGGGTCATATAATGTGATTTCTTGTTTTCCTTTTACTTTAGTGTGTTAGCTGTTAGTGCAAGTATAAGATCAGCAGAGTTACAAAGCTCAAAGTGTCAAACATAAAGAGATATTCTTCATACAAGTTAAGGTTCAGCCACGCCTTCCTAAAACGCTTTGTTTAAACACGCCCCCATAAATCTACATCTGTGTGGGGTCAGAGTTTCATAACACCGCCCAAATGTATACGTAAAGAAAGAAGGCAGAACTTTTTTACACAGCCTGTAATATTTTAAGAAATTACTACCGACTATTTAATGCGAGTAGGCTATTGAGCAGTATAGAGTAGGCCTAGCGCTAGTTTGTCGTTACTTTCTTCGATCACAAATGCAGATATGTTTACATTGTGTTCTCACACCAGTAGCGTGGCGCGATGTGTAAAAAAGACAGTATAAATCATTATCAGTAATTATGTCCCCAATGAAATAACCACCAATCTGATACGATCTGGTCCAGTCGCGCTGACAAAGTTGATCGATCAGCTTGGTCATCTGCATTTGTTGTGTGATAAGGTAGTAGGCCTACTCTATTCGGTTGTTAAGTCTGACATCACGCGTGACGTTTAGCCTCTTCCGGGCCCAAGTGCTCCGCTCGTCTTTCAGATCCTAGACTACATAAAACCTTTTCTTAAAGGGCTTTTTTCGCTTCAGTGCCAGTGGGTGTTACTAGGGATTAAGGGATAGCACCCACTGGCGCCAAAGTTTCTTCATTCGTTTAAGATTTGTAACTTACCTTATCAACTGCAGCCATTTTCTCTTATCTTTCTCGTCACAGGGAAAGCGGTAGATGACAGTTAAATGTCACTTGTTTTTTTTAACTCCGATCTATTTAAACAACACGGAAACACGTTAAAACTCCGGCGAAAGCGGTAGGTAGGTAGAGAGGACCCGGAAACAGTATTATCGGAGAGCGCTTACGTCACGACTTAACAACCGGATATTGACGTCTTGGCACGTCGTTTGACCATACGTCAATATCCGCCTTTTTAGGGTACCCTTAAACGTCGGTTAGATGACGTTATCGGATCCTAACTCTACCCCAGACCTAAACCTACCCCTAAACCTACCCCGTCACCTAACTGACATTAAAGGTAAAGCGTCAGTTGTATGACGTCCCAGGATCGTCATATAACCGACGTTTAAGGGTACCTTAAAAAGGCGGATATTGACGTATGGTCAAAAGACGTCCCAAGACGTCAATATATGACTTCTTGGGATGAGACTGTGTTACCTACTGACATTCTCACCTGTCATTATTGCTCTGGGAGCTAATGATCTAAATATGGTAAGGCTTCAGGTTTTTGGGCCAATCACAATGCACTGGATCGCTGGCCAATCAGAGCACACCGTGCTTTTCAAAACGATGAGCTTTGTAAAAAACGCATTTCGGAAAGGCGGACCAAAGAGGAGCAACAATAACGTACAGTATGTGTGTAACATAATTACTTTGTTTAACCTAAAACCATGTAAACACCAAAATACCAATTAAACCAAATACATAAAATAATGTTGTACAACTAATTGGATTTAAATCAATTTTTTTTTCATTTTAATTGTAAATAAAATAGCAATTGAGTGTCTGACTTAATTACATAACATTCAGTTTGCACTTAAATATATTATTTTAAAGTAGATTATTTCCATAATAAGTACTCTTTTTAAAAGTATGCTAAAGTGAAGATGATATGTTTGCCAAATGTTGAGAATTGTTTACTTGAGGGTAATACTTTTGAAAGAAATATTTTACTTTGTTGGTTAAATTATGTGGAAGCATTCATCCTTTCTTTAAAAATAAATAAAACAAAACATATAGGCTAATTGCTGAAAATATGATAATTTATATTTGATATGTGTGTGGGCGGAAGGGTTATTACAAATGTTAATCTGTGGTTATATGCTTTCTTGATGCTATCACAAACCCACAGACTAAAAAGCAGCAGTAACACTAAATTTGGTTTTCTTTAGTGATCTCAAAGGGCAAAACATTTAATTGCATGCAGTTACTGCTACAGCATATTGATGTGCATTTGATAAAACTTTAGTTAAATGCCCTATCAACTAGATGTCCCATAGGAATCATATCAGATAACAGACTCAGCTCAAACACACTGCCCTCGCTCTATATATAGTATACATATAGGCTATATGTCTCATAGGAATCATATCAGATAACTGATATGCTGCCTCAGCTCAGCTCAAACACACTGCCATCGGTCTATTATATGATTTTAATGTCTGACCTCTTCATATTGGCATACTAAGGCTATTTCTTGTTGTTTGTATTTGCTGTGTTGGACTATACAGAGTATTTTCACACACATTACTGTTATCATTTGCTATTACCAGCCATAATGTTTGTTGGTTTCCACTGCCTTTTTCTTTTGTGCAGTTTTGTCATCTGAGTATAGGAGCTTTTTTTTCAGGGGCTCTGCATTGCAGGCAAATAAAAGCCCTTAGGTCAGCATAACAGAAAGTGAGTTTTTCGATACTGTCGCTGTAGACCTAAGGAGTGAGAATGACTTTGCAAATCAGGGTAGGGTTGCACTAGCAGTTCGTAAGTTCTTTCTTGAAATTGGAACATAAAGTCCACACTAGAGGCTTATAACTACTTGCTAGTTTGTAACTAACTCTGTACTTTATTCCGTTGCACCATTTGTTCATAAGGCAGAACATAACTAGCTGGTTGTATGCTCTCCATAAAGTAATACGTAGTCACATAATATGACATTTACCCTCGATGATCTAATAGCAGCCTTCAAATACGTAAGCAGAAGTTGTGTTGAAAAGCCGTGAATTTCAGTTTATCAATCATTCTAACTTCTTTTGCGGTAAACGGTAATATGTTCTTCCTCTTAAAATGTAAGAGAGTGTAAATCAGCATTATCATATATGTCTAAAGAATTAAAGTCTGTCAGGTAAAAGAGCTTATTGATGCAGTTCAGTCTGCTATTTTATTCCAACCATTACTCCTGATCGGAGGCTTCCTTAAATATTTAGTTTATACGTAGAGTTCCGCTTCAACTAAGTTTAATGGTGCAACGCAAAAATATTTAGTAGTGTGAAAGTTGTAACTTAGTGCCCTTTTATGTCAAATATAGGCTAAGTTGTAACTTACTCACAGCTGGTGCAACCGGCCCTGGATTTTACAATCTTAAATGTTGCTACGCCTATTCCTGGTTATATAAAAACTGCAGCTTGGCAGACAAACAATAGGCTTGATTATTAACTGACACACTTTACTGTTGGTTTTTAATTAATTATTAACTTTTCCATTTGGCTCATGATATAGGCTGAGACGTAATAGCAAAATCCAGATCAGTGTCACACATGCTTATTGATGTGACATGAAATGTCAATTATTATTAACAAACCTCTTCCTCGCTCTGTGTTTGGCCTTTTGGGCAAACAAGCTGGTCAGGCCCTTTCTAAAAGAAAATTAATTCAGAATGACAGTCTGTGGCAGTTGCCAGTTACCTAATTAAAAGTGCAGTAAGCGATTTCTGAAAAACACTGTTGAAAGTGGATCAAACCGAGCACCACAAAAACGTATAGCCAATCAGCAATAGTGGGTGTGTCCACTCATGATGTGTAGGACATGTAGGACCTAGAGTGAGCTAGAGGGAGATTTGAAGAAAAACTTTGTGCTGGAGGGTTCAGGTGCTGGAGGGTTCATGGGAGTTTGCCCAACCAATCCACATGTGCTTTGTGGATTTGGAGAAGGCATTCGACTGTGTCCCTCGCTGCGTCCTGTGGAGGGTGCTCCGGGAGTATGGGGTCCGGGGCCCTTAAGGGCTGTCCGGTCACTGTACGACCGGAGCAGGAGCTTGGTTCGCATTGTCGGCAGTAAGTCAGACTTGTTCCCGGTGCATGTTGGACTCCGGCAGGGCTGCCCTTTGTCGCCGGTTCGGTTCATAATTTTTATGGACATAATTTCTAGGCGCAGCCAGGGGCCGGAGGCTGTCAGGATTGGGGACCACACGATTTCGTCTCTGCTCTTTGCGGATGATGTTGTCGTGCTGGCCCCTTCAGAACAGGACCTTCAGCATGCACTGGGACGGTTTGCAACCGAGTGTGAAGCGGCAGGGATGAGAATCAGCGCCTCCAAATCCGAGGCCATGGTTCTCAGTCAGAAAAGGGTGGCTTGCCTACTTCAGGTTTGTGGAGAGTTCCTGCCTCATGTGGAGGAGTTCAAGTATCTTGGGGTCTTGTTCACGAGTGAGGGAAGGATGGTGCAGCTTCTGCAGTAATGCGGTCGATGTACCGGTCTGTCGTGTTAACCCTCTGGGGACCAGGGTGTTTTGGGGACCATTGGGATGTTTTGACATGCACTGACATTTGTGCTTTTTTCAGTTATTTATAAACATGGTAATGGCAAAGGTGTAAATTCACTCTATATAGCACAACGGGGCTACCATGATATGTGAGCAACATCAAGAGAATTATGTTTATGCGTGGTTATTGAAAAAAATAAAAATGAAAGTTGCTGAAATAAGACCACAAAACACATATTGATTATTTCTTCACAAGACTTTTGAAAATTGTATCACATAGTCTAGAATATTTGCTCCAAAACTATGTGAGAATCATCCTGACTACTCATTCAGATAAGTCAATAAAGTCTTTTACATTTTTAATGACGTGTTTTGTTTGAGAAAGCTTTATGCGAGGAGGCGTGATCTCTCATTAATATGTGTGGCATTCCACACCTGAGAAAGACAAAGACCCTCCCATAATGGCCCTATTAGGTGCTATCAGGCCATATCATTATGCCTTGCACAAAGAATGAGGAGATTTAAAAAAGAATGGCTTTTAGATTGTTTGGATTTATTTACAACACACACACACACACACACACACACACACACACACACACACACACACACACACACACACACACACACACACACACACACACACACACACACACACACACACACACACACACACACACTGCTTAGAATAAGTGAACACACCCATGCTAAAGTTGACTAAAAAGAGAAATAAAAAATCGTAATACCTTAATTAAAAAAATGAGGAAAACTCCAACCTTTAGGGACATGAATAATGTCCCTGAATTCTTTGTGAATGAATAATGTATCGCAAATAATTAAATGTTCTTCTTTAAAATACAGGGTTCATACGTCTGGACACTTCTATCACACACCCTTCACCATATAGACATGGTTTTATTTCATGCGGCCTATAAATCGTTAAAAAGGAACACTTCAGTACAATAGAACAAAATATATGGATACGTTTATTTCAAATGTTTCCATTCGTTACAAACACAGTATTTAACAGTAACATGTTTCTAAACATTATAATATTCACCATATTAGAGTAAACACTGATACTAGCCTAACATAAAGCTGTGTTTTATTAAACATAAAAACATCCTTGTGTCGTACATAACATTTCCTGCCTGTCTAGGCTATAGTTCATATTTCAACATTGTAAAGATTCTAGGGGATCTAATCCTTGGGGAATTTGCATATCATAATTAATAATTGGTAATTAATAATTATTCATACATGTTTGGATTAGATCAGTCTTACATGTTAATAAATCTCCCTCTAAAGGAGAATGTCATTTTACCTGGATGTATACATGCAATCCTTTCATTTTAACAAGTTGATTGCAGTCAATTACACAGATCACGTCTTACAAATCAGGCAAAATTAATTTAGCTCAATTGTCAGAAGAATATTGAGGGGTTTTCCCCAATATCATCTTACTTTATAGGATTGCAGGAAACGCAATTCTCTGGCCAGAAGAATTGGGCTTCCTGCCCCATAATAAGTACTCTTTAAATTATTAATTATTGAAATAATTAATTAATTCGTAAAGCTTGTAGCATAAAAGATCTTCTTGGCACTTAAGAGACTCGAAATTGAGCAAAGAGGAAGTCCATCAGTCAAGTGAATATAATGATTTAATAAAGGCATGTCTACTTATATATATTTACTACGTTACAGGAATATATGTATTTACAAACATTAACACGAACGAAACACAATATGACATCAATGAATGAGAAATGCGTAAAGTTTGGGCAATGGATAACTTACACGCGAAAGCGTGTAAGAGAGGGAGAGAGAGAGAGAGGGTGAGAGTTTAGAGAGTTGCATGGTTGCGGTGAGATTAGGAAGAGAGATGATCTTTCTAAATAAGTTAGCAAATTCACATAGACAAACGGAACTTTGAGAGACAACAAGACTTCAACAAATCTTAAAAACGTGATCAAACACGGATACTTGCAGAGGTGTGGTACTCTGTGCATGGCTTGTGAAGAAGCGTGTGTGTGTGTCTCGCAGCCCGGTGCGTCACGTGCGCGCGCCTCTGCTTCAGAGAGAGCGCGCGTTCGTTTGAATCTCTAGCTGGCTTTGCTGAAGAGATATGTCACGCGGTGTTCTTTTCACTTCGTGGAAGTAAACCGCGTCGAATATGAAAACAAAACTAACTTTAAAGAAAAGAAATAAAGATCCCAAAGGGGAAATCACGCGGAGTTACGTCATGGCTGGTGAAGAAACGCTTGTGCGTCTCTGGGTCCGGCGCGTCTCGTGGTAACGGCGCTTGCTTCTCCTGTGCAGGGATTTCGACGATTGGAATTAAACACGGGGGCTTATCTAGACTGGAAACAAACACAAAACTAACTAGAAACAAACAAAAAGAACGGCGATGAGCTCGCCGGAGGCGCGACGTTACATGATGATGACTAGGATCAGGAAGAGAGCGAGGAGGAGCTCCGCGCCTCTTTAAAAACATTTCGGTTCACGCCTTCTTTTGGAAGACTGCGCCAATCAGCTGGGAGGGAAGTTCCCGCGGAAGATTTCTCTTTGTCTTGTCAGATCGACTTTGCATGTTTTATGACGGTGACGTAAAATGCGTTCAATTTTACTCCAGAGATGATAAAACATCGTAACACTCATCCTATGGTTTGTACCCATACAGATATGGTTTGGTCAGATCAAGAGGATTCTAAAGATATGAAGAACAACATAAGTTGGATAATACTGTAAAGTTATACATTAAAAGGCATACTTTCTGTTGGAGCTACATTAGTTTGCTTTCAGTATTGGTAATTTTGTTAATTCATTTATTATGATTTTGTTCACATTAGTAATATAATTTGGCAATGTTTGTTTGTTTAGTTAATTGTTTTTTATTTATATGTTTAGTCTTTATTTTTGGTTAGTTTAACAATTGCAATGTTTGATTTAGACACCTGAGGGCAGTAGTGGGCACAGGTGAAGGTGAATATAGGTAGGAAGTAGGAAGTGGCCTGTAGCACCTGGGTGATGGGCACATGGTTTTCTACCAGCGCGAGAGATGCTGTATTGCTTGCTCAGTTGGAACAAATAAACCAGCCACAAACCCTGAATCCAGCTTTGAATTTGATTTTTCTTGCCTGCGTATATCACCTGCCCAGGGTGCTAGAAGTTGTCGTTTGAAGGTTTGATTTAAGTTTAATTTTCTTTTGTTTGTTGACAAACGGCCACTACATCAAGTAGAAAACCTGCTCATTGAATGAAGAAAGAAGAAAAACTTTCCTTGGAATTACGCTTCGGATATTATTGGGATACCCGATGGAAAATCAGTATGGATTGCTTTATTTACCATTTGTGGATTATTTGCTGGCATGAGACAGAGGCCTTGCCTGAGCTAGGAAATCTCCAGTTGGTATGTACTGCAAGAAATGCCGTATAGGAAAACGGTTTCATGAAGAGGTACGTGATCTTGAACTGCTTTAATTGGCTGTGCGCTTGTTGGATTATCAACCCACTGGGTGGTCTATACATTCATAAAAGGGTAAAGCCAGTGCTGCTGTGTGTGCTTGTGTGGATGAAGAGGATTTGTTGTATAAAGCAAAGTTGTTTCGATAAAGATCGCCATCTTTGCTAACCTTGTTGTCCGATTGTGAACATTCACTGATATTATCAACAAGTTTGCAACAAAATGACTGATGTGGAGAGGCCGGAATCAAAGCGGTCAATCAAATTGACTTCTAAAGGAATGTGCTTTTACATACAAACTTGTCAAGAAAAACGCACTGCAAAAACTAACCAGGCTAAAAAGCTTATGGATAAAATCCGTGCCTTAATGGAATTAACTGAAAATGCCGACGTGGTGAACACTCAGCTCGCTTTGTTCATTAAGTGTTATGAAGAAGCACTCGATATACATGAAACATTTATGGAATTGCCTCTACCAGAAGATGAAATACTCACCACTAAAACTAAAACCTTTGAGGAGAAGATGAAATCCTGTCATGCATTTATTGAAGATGTGAAGGAGTGGCTGTCTAAAGCTGGTTATCCATACTCACAGCCAAAAGAACCTATCGATGCAGGATGTGTTGATGATGGAATACAACCTGAAGACAGTATTTCTAACGTCTCAAATGTAAGAGCAAGTTCTGTAAAATCACGCACCACCGGCATATCAAAGATTTCTGCAACATCCGCGGCGCGCATTAATGCGGAGGCCGAGAGAGCAGCTCTTCTTAAACGCTCCGAAGCTTTAAAAAGGAAACATCATATAGAAGCGCAGGAGGAAAAGCTTCGTAGAGAAAAGGAGCAATTGGCGCTTGAAACAGATTTGGCAGCTACAACTGCAAGGCTTCAGGTTTTTGAAATGAACTCATCACAGTGTGGTTCAAGACGATCTGATGGAATGAACTCTTATTTGGAGAGGAGCAAAGCTCAAAGGTCCATCGGTTTAGATCCTCTTGTCAAAGCTTTTGTCCCACATGAAAATGAAGTTCTTGTTGTACCTGATCCTGCAACAGTTGTTAGGCCAAGACAAGGATTTGCTGAGCGAATGTATGGAAGGCCGATTGTGCCAGAAGCTCCATATCAAGAAGTACAGACTGCAAATGGACGTCCAATGGGACATATGTTAAACTCTCAAACTCAAAGTGGTAACAACCAAAATGACATGGTGAGCATTATGCAAAAACAAAACGAAATCACTGCACTGTTGGTTCAACAAAATATATCCTCTGTTCTTCCTCCAAGAAATCTGCAAATTTTTGATGGAGACCCTCTTCAATATAAATCCTTCATTAGAGCCTTTGAAAATGTAGTGGAGAAGAAAACGAACAATCCCAGCGACTGTTTGAGCTTCCTTGAACAATACACCAGGGGGCAGCCAAAGGATCTTGTGCATAGTTGTCAGCATATACCTCCAGATCAAGGCTATCACAGAGCCAAGAGTCTACTTGCTCAGCACTTTGGAGATGAACATAAAATTGCATCTGCCTATATGGAGAAAATATTCAACTGGACACCCGTTAAAGGTGAAGATGTAAAAGGATTACAATCATTCTCCCTGTTTCTCCGAGGATGTTCAAACCTAACAGAACAAGTAATGTATATGAGGGAACTGGACTTACCAGCTAACATGCGGAGTATCATTTTAAAACTTCCTTACAAACTAAGAGAAAAATGGAGGAATATTGCATGTGATCTGCAAGAAAGAAGTGGACAGAGGGCTACATTCATTGATCTTGTAAATTTTATTGAGAGACAAGTGAAAATTGTTACGGATCCAGTTTTTGGAAACATTCAAGATCCTCAACATCCTAATGTCAAGGCCTCCTGTAGCAGTCAGCTACAACAAAGAAGGAAGGGAAGCAGCTATGTTACAAATGTCACTCCTGTGAGGGAAGAAGCTATTGCACAGCCTGCAGAACATAGCACACCCTCCACTCATTGCTGTCTTTTCTGCCTGCAGAGAAACCACACACTAGGTCAGTGCTCACAGTTTAAAGCCAAGGCACACCGGGACAAGATCAACTTCATTAAGGACAAGGGTATTTGTTTTGGTTGCCTGAAGGTAGGCCATACAAGCAAGGACTGTAGGAGTCGATTGGATTGCCATGTATGTCATCAGAAACACCCCGGGGTCCTTCATATAGAAAGACAGGATAAAGACACATCTGTAGGACAAGCCAAACCACCTGTGAGCCTTTCGAGTGATTCAACCGTAACCTTTCAGACGTGTGGCCATATTGGGGCCGGTGTGGAAGATGATTCTACCTTCTCTATTGTTGCAGTAAAGGTCAGAAGCAAACTGACTAATAAGATCATGCAGACATATGCCTTTCTGGATCCTGGCAGTTCCGGCACATTCTGCACAGAAACCATGGCGAAAAAGTTAAATTTGCGAGGTAAGAAGACAAGCATTTTGTTGAGAACAATGGGCCAAAGAAAGGTTGTGAATGCTCATGTTTTGTCAGGTCTGGAAGTGTCTGGCATGGGTGCTGAAGATTTCATAGAGCTTCCTGATGTTTTGACTCAAAGAACTATACCTGTGTCTACACTTAATATTCCACGACAAGCAGATATTGATCCATGGCCGTATTTGAAGGATGTAATACTCTATGACATTCATGCAAGTGTAGATCTGCTTATTGGAACTGACGCCCCTAAGGTTTTGGAGCCGTGGGAAGTAGTAAATAGCCAAGATGAGGGCCCATACGCTGTTAGAACAAGGGTTGGCTGGTCATTAATGGTCCTCTTCATGGTGGAAGCTGTAGAAGTAAGAGCGGCTATTCTGCTGTAACAGCAAATCGCATCTCTGTTGAACACCTGCAAGAAATGCTTGTTAAGCAGTATCACCATGACTTTAATGAGAAATCATCAGAAGAGCAGATTGAAATGTCCAGAGAAGATATTAAGTTCATGGATATTGTCAGTAGCACAGCAAAGCTAATTGGAGGTCATTACTGCATTGATTTGCCATTCAGAAAGGAAAATGTAACCCTACCGGATAATCGTTATATAGCAGAACAGCGCTTATGTAGCCTGAAAAGAAAGTTTGACAGGAACAGTGCTTTTAAGGAGGAATACACCACGTTTCTAAATGAAATAATAACACGGCGACATGCTGAGCCAGTTCCTCTTGACCAGCTGACACAGAACAATGGGAAAGTGTGGTATATCCCTCACCACGGGGTGTACCATCCTCAGAAGGGCAAGCTAAGAGTTGTTTTTGACTGTGCAGCCTCATTCAAAGGATCATCGCTCAATAGTCAGCTTTTGCAAGGCCCCGATCTCACCAACAGCCTCATTGGAGTTTTAGTCCGATTTAGGCAGGAGCCTATTGCAATAGTGGCTGATATCCAATCTATGTTTCATCAGGTTCATGTCTCAAATAAGCACGTAAACTTTCTCCGCTTCCTCTGGTGGCCAGATGGTGACACTGCACAGGCTTCACAGGAATACCGCATGAAGGTACATCTATTTGGAGCTGCATCATCGCCAAGCTGTGCCAATTATGCCTTGAGGAGAACTGCAGATGACAACGCAGAACACTTCCCTCCAGAGGTTGTGAGTACAGTGAAAAACAATTTTTATGTTGATGATTGCCTCCGTTCAATGGCCTCAGAAGAGGAAGCTAGGAAAATGATCCAGGATTTAACTGCACTTTGTCAGAAAGGAGGATTCACTCTGTCAAAGTGGGCCAGCAATAGTCGTGCAGTGTTGCGCTCTGTCAGCGAAGTCCACAGAGCAAAAGACATGATGGAGCTAGATTTGGATACAGATCAACTTCCTGTTGAACGCACATTAGGACTACAGTGGTACGTTGAGACTGATCAATTTGGATTCAAGGCCAAAGCACAAGAGCAACCGCAGACGAGAAGAGGAATTCTTTCGGTGGTCAGCTCCCTTTATGACCCATTGGGCTTCCTTGCTCCATTCAGCATGATGGCAAGGTTGTTACTGCAGGAACTCTGTAAAAGAAACCTAGGATGGGATGAAGATATTCCCCATGTTCTCGCTAAGCAATGGGCTGGCTGGTTGGAAGATCTCCACAAGGTGACAAGGTTCAAGATTGATCGTTGCATTAAGCCTAATGACTTTGGCAACCCTGTCACTATGCAGCTTCATCACTTCTCTGATGCCAGTGAGGTTGGGTATGGAGCTGTCTCTTACTTAAGACTGGAAAGGGATAATAAAGTGCATGTTGCATTTATGATGGGGAAGGCCAGAGTTGCTCCGCTGAAGCAGACAACGATTCCTCGCCTGGAGCTAACAGCTGCAGTCCTCGCTGTTAGAGTAGACCGCATGCTACGGAAGGAGTTGCAACTTAGGCTGGAGAAGTCAGTTTTCTGGACGGACAGCACAACAGTCCTTAAATATATATCAAATGAAAACCGGCGATTCTATACCTTTGTGGCCAACAGAATTGCAGTCATCAGGGAGGCAACTGATATAGATCAGTGGAGATATGTGGGGACAAAGGAAAACCCAGCAGATGAAGCGTCAAGAGGAATGAGGGCAGAAGATCTCCTGAATGGAAGGAGATGGATGATGGGACCTGATTTCCTTTATAAGTCCAAGGATGGGTGGCCTAAATTAGATGTAGACCTTCAGGTGATTCCTGGCGCTGACCCTGAGATCAAAAGGGTCTTGACAATGAATGCTGTTGTTAAAGAGACAGACAATGCTATGGGCCACTTGATCCATTACTTTTCATCGTGGAAGAGATTGCAGGTAGCTGTAGCTTGGCTTCTTAAGATCAAGGATACTCTTGTGTTATTGGGACATAGGAGAAAAGAGCTTTATGCCTCTGCTAACCTCAGTATGGACATTACAGACTGTCATAAACAGGTGGAAAGCCAAATGCAGCGCTTTAAGGCTACGCTCAAAGGACAGAGTCTGACACCTCAAGATGTGACCAGGGCAGAGCTGTCAATCATCCGGTATGTACAACATCAACGGTTTAAGGATGAAATTACCTCGCTGCAGAGTGGTGTGAAATCCATATCCAAGGACAGTCCACTGTATAGATTGGACCCAGTGATGGATGGTGAGATTCTAAGAGTGGGTGGTCGGTTAAGCAAAGCGTCACTGCCAGTGGAATCCAAGCGTCCTGCTATTCTGTCAAAAGACCTGCATGTATCAACACTAATTCTGCGCCATATTCATCACCAGATAGGTCATACTGGAAGAAATTATATGTTGTCCAGATTAATGCGGAAGTATTGGATTATAAATGCAAACTCTGCTGCAAGAAAGGTTATATCAGATTGTGTTGTTTGCAGACGCAACAGAGGAAGACTCCTTGAACAAAAAATGGCGGACTTACCTGTTGAAAGAGTGTTGCCTGATGAAGCCCCTTTCACTCATGTTGGCATTGATTATTTTGGGCCCATTGAAGTTAAGAGAAGCAGAAGTCTTCTCAAAAGATACGGAGTGCTCTTCACCTGTATGACCAGCCGTGCTGTACACTTGGAAGTAGCATACACGTTGGATACAGACTCCTGTATAAATTCTGTGAGAAGGTTCATCTGCAGACGAGGCCCAGTTTCAACTCTCAGGTCTGACAACGGAACTAACTTTGTTGGAGCCAGCCGTGAGCTCAAGGAGAGTCTGACTGCCCTGAACCATGGTAAAATTCAAAGAGCCTTTCTTCAGGACGGCATAGAATGGAGATTCAACATCCCATCAGCTTCCCATCAAGGTGGCGTTTGGGAGCGCTTGATTCGCTCAGTGAAGAGTATTCTTACCTCAGTCCTTAAACAACAGACCCTGGACGATGAAGCACTCCAAACTGTTTTTTGCGAAGTTGAAGCAATATTGAATGATAGGCCTATTACAAGGGCCTCAGATGATTCAAATGACCTAGAAGCTTTGACGCCGAATCACATTCTGTTGTTGAAGAGTAAACCAATTATGCCACCAGGATTGTTTGACAGAAATGATCTGTATGTCAGAAAAAGATGGAAGCAGATACAGTACATGGCGGAACTCTTCTGGAAGAGATGGATTCTTGAGTACCTGCCATTGATGCAACAGAGACAAAAATGGACAGCACTAAGAAGAAACCTTCTACCTGGAGATGTTGTTCTTGTGGCAGATGCTACAGCTTCAAGAGGATCGTGGATGATGGGGAAAGTTTTGGATGTCAGATCAGATGTGAATGGGGTTGTGCGCTCTGTTCGCCTCCAAACGAAGACCAGCATCTTAGAGAGGCCTGTGACGAAGCTGTGCCTGCTGCTGGAGGCGGCGGTGTGATCACACGAACTGACTCTCTCTCTCTCTTTCTCTTTGTCTGCCTCTATTATTTTCTTTCTTTCTCTTTTTTTTTTTCTTGCAGGTGCGGCAAGACAACTGTGCCTGATATATTTAAAATGTACAGTGTGTAGCTCCGTTTTGAGAGTTCAGTAATTGTGATAATGCACAATTAGGGGCCGGAGTGTTGGAGCTACATTAGTTTGCTTTCAGTATTGGTAATTTTGTTAATTCATTTATTATGATTTTGTTCACATTAGTAATATAATTTGGCAATGTTTGTTTGTTTAGTTAATTGTTTTTTATTTATATGTTTAGTCTTTATTTTTGGTTAGTTTAACAATTGCAATGTTTGATTTAGACACCTGAGGGCAGTAGTGGGCACAGGTGAAGGTGAATATAGGTAGGAAGTAGGAAGTGGCCTGTAGCACCTGGGTGATGGGCACATGGTTTTCTACCAGCGCGAGAGATGCTGTATTGCTTGCTCAGTTGGAACAAATAAACCAGCCACAAACCCTGAATCCAGCTTTGAATTTGATTTTTCTTGCCTGCGTATATCACCTGCCCAGGGTGCTAGAAGTTGTCGTTTGAAGGTTTGATTTAAGTTTAATTTTCTTTTGTTTGTTGACAAACGGCCACTACACTTTCCAAGCATTTGTAGTTATTTTAGGACTACGGTACGGTCGCAGATAACTATGGAATCTGGGTAACAGACACACATATAAGCATATCAAAATATATCTCAATAAAGTCTTTATATGATGACGTTAGCGGTTTGTGTATGTGTGTGCGTGTCCATGAGAAGATGTTCTGAGTAATCTTCTGGTCTCTCTTGGAAGGAGAGGTTCGTGATAGTATGTAAATCCATGAAGCATTAACCCATTAGAGTCTCCAAGGGCGCACACACCAAACACAATGGAAAGTCATGAGATGAACATGTATCACAAAGTTATGCATAGGATATATATATATATATATTAGAGTTAAAAAGGTTTCATTTTTCCTTCTCCAGGAATCAAGGGAATACGCAGTTACATGTAAAAATACATAATGGTAAACTCAGTTATTTCAATGTAACATGAACAAACAAACACATAAACCACATTGAATATTTCTGTTTAAAATGTCTTTTAAAAAGAGAAGTTTCTTTTCTCTGTAACATAACTTCCTGTGGCACATTCCACATTCCTGGGGGGGGGGATGTGTGCTTGGATATATGTGTGTGTGTGTGTGTGTGTGTGTGTTAATTTTGAGTCCTGGGGGTGGGGAACGCTGGTTTGGAAGCTTCCCGGCCTTTGAAGGCTCTTAGGATTTTAGTTATCCAGAATATATTTAATTATTCAGATTCACCCTAAATACGCTACAACATGTTTCTGTCTAGGGTTGTGCCGATAGACGATATCATCGTCCATCGTGATGACTGAAGCCTGTTTTATGCTTCTGCGTCGAATCGACGGCGTACCCCTGCAGACCCCTCTGCATCACCGCGAACCCCTCTCCAACCCCTACGCCGTAGCTTTACGTGCACCTCCAAAAAATTGTAACTACGCGTCGAGGCGACGCAGACCGCAAGGGCTGTGATTGGTCAGATGCACCGCGATGCAACGCAACCTGACGCAGAACCATAAAACGGCAACGACGCCGTAGGAGTGACGACGAAGCTACGCCGTGGAGTTGACGCAGAAGCATAATGAGGCCTTAACAGACATCACGATGTTAAGCCAGCATCGCGATTTCCCCCCTCCCCCTCCCATGTTTCCATGGTGACGCGTCATGCTTGGCACGTGATTCACCACAGCCAAAATAGCGCTGTATGACAGATGTAACGTTAGCGCTTTTATTTATAAATATTAACAAACCTGGTTACCATGTCATCAACTATCTTCTATTCCGATTCTCAAATACGTGTAAGTGAGTTTGTTTTGCCGTTTAAAAAAAACGTTATAAATGATTTTGATCTGTAACGTGAGATGGGCGCCGTCATGTTTGTTTGGGCCGTAGTTCAGAGATTCCTGTCTGTTGGGTTTATTATAGCACGTGAATTTATCAGTTTCTCCCGAAATACATGGCCGGTGAACTGGGAGAAGAATAGAGTTAACTTTATAGTTACTTAAACTGTGTGTCTGATATGAATAAAATCCGTCGGCAAATATATTTGAATGGGTTGTTATTTCTGCTTCCATAGACACCATTGTGTATTTTACAAACTATATATGTATTGTTTTGCTATAAATTATATGTATTTAAATGTCTGAAACCTAAACCTGAAACCTAAATGTCTGAAACCTGTGGTTATAAACACTGAATAGTTGTGATATAATATGACAAGCGCTGAGTGCGTCTGTCTCTGGCTCAGCGCCAGCTACAGCGCTAAAGCACAGTCTGAATCTGGCTGTTCTGTCACGTCACTGTACATTCGCTCCTCAGTGGTCAGCTGCTGCAGAGCGTGCCGAAATCAAAATTGCTGATGAGATGTAGAGGAAAATATCTCCGCGTTGTGCCTAAGCCCCTTGGCTGTTCTAAATCCACTGTAAAACACGGCTTTGCGGGGCTTATTGCTTAAGTGAAAAATCTGAATGTTAGCCCCGCCCCTCCCCCCGATATCATCGTCCATCGCGATGTTTCACTGTACACATCGTCTGATGCCAAATTGGTAGACATCGCACAACCCTATTTCTGTCGATTTAATACATTTTAGTCTAGCAACAGTTCAACTGCAGAGTGCACTCAAAAAAATAAATTGTTGAATGAATGTTATTTAATCAAATAAATTGTTGAATGTACGTGATTTAATTATGCACCCATTATGCATCTAATTAAATCAAGTAAACTTGAACTACTTTGAATATTTTAAATGAACACAATATACATTTGTAGATTCAACATGATTGTAATATGTCAATGTAACTTCTTTACAAAAATGTTTGTATTGTGTTAGTCTAATCAAATTTATTCTTATCCACTGAATGTCAGTAAAGCACTTCAATTCAACACGATTCTGCCTTGTTACATAAACTAGTTAATGTCTTGTTTTGGTAGTTGATTGAGCATTATTAAAGACACTTGATGTTAACAAGCAGAATCACTGAAGGAGAAAACCATCATTTTTAAGTCACCGTTATGGAGATCAGTGTTTGCTTTAGTTGGGCTCTTGTGCCCGGTTGCATAAAGCACCTTAGGTTTTCCCCTTAAGTATGATACTTAACCCTCTGGGGACTAAGCCCTTTTTGGTCCGTTTTCTCTATTTTTACATTTGGGCTTATAAACCATATGTAATGGAGATGGAACACCATGTGTTTGGCATCTATGGATTCAGAAGACCCTAAGCTAACATAAGCTTCCATGTAATGTGTTTATAAAGGAAATATGAGTGAAAAATTTACAATAAACTAGAGAATTTCAAAAACGAAAATTAGATTTTTGTCATTTATTACAAAAAAACACAAATCAAACAAAAACAGTGAACAGTTTTTGAACAAAAAATATATTTTTGGAACCCTTTGTTTGACAGACATTTGTAAATTTTCAATGAAATGTGCAAATAACAATGAAATAATTAACTTTTTATAAAAACAGTCCCAGGCGTTTTTTCTTAGGCATGCCAGCAGTGTTGTGCCTGAACGCGTTCAATGAACGATAGTTCATGAACTCGTTCATATTTTGGGCGAACGTGAACTGAACGTACTGAATTACTGCCTGATGAACGTTACTGTGAACGCGTTCATTCTGGTGTCTGTGAACGCACGCTCTCTCAGTTTAACTTCGTTCAATAGGGTGCCAGATTTCTATAAAGCCTTCCAGGCGAAAACGCCTTAATATGTAGCGAAACAAACACCCAATCTGGCAACATCAGCCACCAGTGCCGCACGCACCGCCGCATGCGTCATCAAAACAAAAAGCAGCATGTAGTCGACAAAGCAGCGAGCGAGGCGTCGTATGATCATTTAAACGAGTTTTATGACAAGGTCGGTGAGGATGGTAAAATCTTACATTTCTGTGCAAACTTTGCCAGTCGATAAAATAATTGCTGTCTGTGGTTGTATATGGGCTGTGGCAATAAAAAAAAAAAAAGCTCGCAGCAACATATGGACTATGAACTAGAAAAAAAGAACTATGAACTAGTTCATTTTTTGAAGTATGAACTATGAACTGAACTAGTTCATTTTAAAATGTGTGAACTGAACTTTGAACTAGTTCATGTAGAAAATGAACTTTCCCAACACTGCATGCCAGTTAGCAAAGCATGGCCTCTCCAGGAATAATAACTGTTCCAGAGCTTGTTCTGCCGTAAATCTACTGCTTGCCATCATAAGTAAGTAAGTAAGTAAGTATGCTTTATTGTCAGTTCTACTCCATGTACGGTACATACATACAGAGAATTGAAATTACGTTACTCTCAGACCCCTGGTGTTTACAAATAACATCAATGACAACAGTAAAAAAGTCTAAAAATCTAATCAAATAGAAAAATATAAAATACAGCTATCCAATAAATACTAAGAATAAAAAGAAAGAAACAGCGCAAGACACATGGCAAGTAAAGTGAATAAACAGTGCAATTACGATGTTAGTGCTTATTCCTGTCTAATTAAAGTGCCAAAAGGGCTAAAGTGGCAGTCCCATTCTTTTTTAAAACTAAAAAGTTTAATAGACGACTTCTGTTCAATACTGAATGAGGTAGAGATAGAGATCACACCCCTGCGTCACCAGTAACTGGGGCATCATCACAGTACATTAATGGATAGGAGGAGTGAGGGGACCCAAGAATGTACATTTGGATGGAGGGGGTGGGGGGGGGGTGTAAGTGGGTAATCTTGATTCCATGTAACCTAAGGCGGAGAAGGGAAGAGGGGTGGCAATTTCGGAAGTGAATTCAGCTTCCTGACAGCCTGGTGAATAAAGCTGTCCTTCAGTCTGGTCGTCCTGGCCTGGAGACTCCGCAGTCTCCTCCCTGATGGCAGCATACTGAAGAAGCTGTGTGATGGGTGAGTGGGATCTCCTGCAATGCAGATGGATTTGCGGGTGAGACGGGTTCCATAAATATCCTGGAGAGAGGGACACCAATAATCTTCTCAGCTTCTCTCACTATGCGCTGTAGGCTCTTCCGACAAGATGCATTACAGGCTCCATACCAGACGGTGATGCAGCTCGTTAAAATGCTCTCAATAGTTCCTCTGTAAAATGAGTGCATAATGGGGGGCGTGGTTCTGGCTCTTCTGAGTTTACGGAGGAAATAGAGACGCTGCTGTGATTTTTTTACCAGAGCCGCTGTATTTACTGTCCAGGAGAGATCCTCTGTAATGTGCACACCCAAGAACTTGGTCCTGCTCACTCTCTCCACAGTGGCACCGTTGATGGTTAGAGTGGCATGCTGAGTTTGCACTCTCCGGTAGTCAACTACAATCTCCTTCGTCTTGTCTACATTCAGGGAGAGATTGTTGTCACTGCACCACCTGACAAGGCGGCTCACTTCGTTCCTGTAGTTTGTCTCATCTTTGTTGCTAATGAGACCCACTACAGTCGTGTCATCCGCAAACTTAACAAGGAGATTGGAATTGTGTGATGTTGTGCAGTCGTGAGTCAGCAGAGTGAAGAGGAGGGGGCTCAGCACACATCCTTGGGGGGGCCCAGTGTTCAGAGTGATGGTACTGGATGTGTTACCGCCGACCCGTACTGCCTGAGGTCTCCCAGTTAAAAAGTCCAACAGCCAGTTGCAAAGCGAAGTGCTGAGCCCCAGCTGGACCAGTTTTTGAGTAAGCTGTTGAGGGATGATAGTATTAAATGCAGAGCTGAAGTCCAGGAACAACATTCTGACGTATGAGTCTTTTTTGTCTAGGTGAGTAAGTGCTGAATGGACAACAGTTGTGATGGCATCATCGATTGAACGATTTGACCGGTGTGCAAACTGGAAGGGGTCCAGGGAGGGGGGGAGAACAGACTTGATATGATGCATGACTAGCCGTTCGAAGCACTTCATAATAATAGGAGTAAGTGCAACTGGTCGGTAGTCGTTGAAACAGGATGGAAACGGCTTCTTAGGAACTGGAATGATTGTGGTCGCTTTGAAGCATGTAGGGACAACAGCTTGAGTTAAAGAGATGTTAAAAATGTCTGTGAAGACATCCGTGAGTTCTGCAGTGCTAAACAGTGCTAAAACAATACAATAATAATAAAACAATACAATAACAATGCTATTTATTCTGTCTCTCTTTCTCTCTCTCATATAATATCTGCACGCTCTGTAATACTCCGTTCACTCTCTGTCTCCTTCTCCACTCGAAGCTGTCAGCTGTCACTTACTATTGTACCTCCCCTTGCAAGATTACAGAGTCCTCTGATTAGCTAGAAAACGTCATGGTAACCTTCCTCTGATTGGGTAAGAAAAATATTCCTCGCAGTGGTAATTTTTTCATTGGTCGTTGCGAGTGAAATCCGCCTAACAACATTGATTTCATTGATTTCATTGGCCTTTTTTCGCTGTGATACTACGCTACAAGGAAGTGTGTATTTATACAGATCGGGTACCGCTGTTTTCAGCGGAATCTGAGGAAGACGTCAAAAAAGACCGCACCTCTCTATCATTAATAGTTTTCGAGATAATTACACATTTGTAAAAGTATGCCATTTTGGGCGGTTCCGCCCAATCCGTCCCCAGGGGGTTAAGGGGCGATTTCCCCTTACCTAAGAGAATAACTTAAGGGTGTTGCATATAATCTCTTAAACGGTTATCTTAGGTAAGGGAAACATTTAAGTGTTTCACGACAGCGATCCTGGATTGACATTATAAAAGTCTGTTGTTGGCATAGATATGCAAAACACTAACACTAGCAATTTCGCAGTTTCATCAAATAAAGTAATGTTAGGCTAGTATGGAATGACATTCCGAACATTATTCAAAAGGAATTGCAAATTGTATTTGTATAAAATTTGTATTTGTATTTGTATTGTAACCTATACGCTGAGTCGGTTCATTTATGAGACGCGCTCCAGTTCACGCTCCGGCGTCTACTATACTTGCTTCTTATTTATTAATCCAGGCACATTTATTGATGAAACATTGATTAAATTTTATTTTTATTTTTTGAAACAATTTATACAAAACGAAATTCACTTTAAAGAAAGTTTTAAAGTTTTCTACAAAACAAAACTTAAGTGGTCAAAATCATGTCTGACCCATTCCAAATGTTTTCCGAAATTGGTCATCTATCTTACTCATCTCATGCGGTTCCCTTTTCATATAATCAACATAGATGAAATAAAAAAATAACATTTTATTATTTAAACATAAATATGAAACGTAGGCTATGTTTTTTTTTACTTATATTTAAGCGTCACACCGTTTACTCACATGCTCTGGTGTGTGGCCTATACATGCATTTGTGTGTGCATGTGGTGGAGGGGTAGCCTATTATTTCAGAATAATAATCAAAAAATACCCAGCGATCTTCAAATATTATTTTTGCTTGAAAATTTTGTTTTGTATAAATTGTATCTTTATTTTAATCAATGTTTCACCAACAAATGTGCCTGGTTTATTAAATAAGAAGCAAATGTAGTTTTTTAGATTTATGAACGTAGATTTATGCATGTGGAAAACATCTCCCACAAACGTCTGAAAACTCCCAGTTGCAAAAAAAACGCAGTGCTATAAGCAGTTGTAATACCGCAGGTAAAGAGTGTTGCGATTTGCGACATGGTCACGGTCGCCGTCTTTGTTAGTGATGAGAAATATTGCGCGTCGATCAAATCGATATTCTTGCAACGATTTTTCGTCTTATTTTTGTCCGCGTTACTCTTAAGGTTACGATTTACAAACCTTAAGTTATACTTAGGGAAATTACCGTTAAGGGGTTTTATGCAACACTTAACGCTTTTTAAGGGATTACTTAAGTGAAAAAACAGCATTTAGGGGAAATTCTAAGTGTTTATGACGTTTCACTTAAAGAAACCCTTAAGTAACACTTAAGGGTTTTTTTCTGCAACACCCTTAGGTTTAAAGGAGTCATAACCTAGTATTACCTTAGATACCCACGCTCTATTATAGTCTTTCAGGCCCTTCTAAAAAAGAAAAGTGGAAAAAAAAATAAACACAGAGCTCCTTTGACCCTTATTTCTGAATGCATTATTGTCTCGCGAGATCTGATGCGATATTTTGGCTGTAGTGGACGGTCATTTTAATAATGCAAATGAGGGGCGCGTTGATTGGTGGCAGGAAGGAGGGGGCTTGACACCGCAGGTAACTTCAGCAAGCATATCATTCCAAAATGCAGACTATAACACGCCAATTCGTATTTCCATTTTTGGCGTGCTATCAAGACGCATAATCGCTTTTCAGCGTGTTTATGAACGCCGTTGACTTAACGTTACATTACTGTATATATAAATATATGACCTACCCCAACCCCGTCCCTAAACCTACCCGTCACTGGGGTTAATACCATTAATAAGTGTTCCCCTACCATCCTAGGACAAAAAATATCGCTCGCCAGATGTAGATCTAGGTTTTTCTTCGTTTCGCTCGGACATTTAACGGCGTGTACATACACGCGGAATCACTGGGACATTTAACGGCGTAGATATACACGCATACACGCGGATAGCTCAAAATGCATATAGATAACACGCCACTTGACTTGAAAGTGGCGTGTATGTTTACGCAAAAGTCATGATGTCATGTTGGAGCCTGACTCTGAACCAGAGCTGGAAACGGAAGATATAGAGTCAATGGAAGGACGTCTACATCAACATGTCTCTGAATGGTAAAGACAATCATTTTGACTGAGACTTACATTAACATCAGTAACGAGCTAAAACGTTTGTTGCTATTTTGTGGCTAGCATTCGTAGAGTCCATTCCCCGTGTTTACCTCGAAGCTAAAGTTACAATAGCCGCATTAGTAGTTAGCTGCTGTTTGTTACACACAGTAGAGTAATAAAAACACAGTCTTACCGTTTCAATTTCAGGCAAGTGACTGATTGTTGGAATGGCATCTTTTTCCAAACGTAGCTTCGAGGCCAACTTCGCCTGATATTGCCCCAAATTTGTAAAGGATTCCTGTGTGAAATGTTTAGCGCAGACACCTAACGTTGAGCCAGTTGATAGGGTTGTTGGAACAGCATCATTAAAAATGAATTTCATCCACTGGTCCCTGGTAGTTTGGTCCGTTTTTGGTAGAGAAAACACATTTGAATGTTGATTCTGGCAGTCAACCACAGAGCAACTCACGTGTGCACTACATTTCTGCATCTTTCTTGACTGAATATGAGGGGGAGAGCTCAGAGCGGGCTTCCTGCAGCGTCTGCGGTGTCCAAATATGGTATATCCTGCCCCGTCTTGACGTCAAGTCGGGGGAGAAATTAAAATCTCGTATTTGAGTGCGCGTGCACGTGGGCTGGTTTACGAACCCTGGGGTAAACAAACGCTTCACTTTTGAATATCGGCTTCCCGGCAGATCATAATCATGTTAGGTAATCATAACATACATTGATTCTCGTGGAAAAGTGAAAATTGCAGGTTATGACTCCTTTAAGGGAAACATAAGGGTGAACTTAAGGGAAAATTACACTTAGGGGCTTTATGCAATGGGGCACTGACCCTTAAAACATTAACTTTAGAATTTGTTTGACTGCTGTTATAACAGCTATATGAACAAATGGTCATGGTCATCTGATAGTGTTGGTTGTGTTTAAATATAATCATTATTTCACAATCATTTGACCTGAATCACTGAACTAACATAGAGCCAAATATATGGTTTACTTTATTAATTATAGCAGCACTGGCCTTGTTCAGCAATAATATTTTTGACCTCTTCAATGAAATCCAAATGATCAAGTCAATAGAAAGAAAACTTTGAAAATTCTTTATATAGGCACACACAGATATCAATAATTAGCATATGAGTCTCAGCAATGGTGACAAACAGATGACCTCTGAACATAAGCTCATTATTTATTCATGCAGCAATGCATGATGGGAGCCATGAATGAGTTTTGATTGGTGGCACCCAGAATGCACAGCAACATGCTTTATTATTGTCATCATTGTTGAGATTCACAGGCTGATTATTGATGTCTGTGTGTCCAAAAACTATGTAGAATCAAAATAATAGTTTATATAAGACACAGTAAAAAAAAATCTTTAGATTACAGTGTAAAGGAAGAGAAATATGATGCTGAATAAGGACAGTGCTGCTATAATTAATAAAGTAAACCTAAACTGGGCTCTATATTAGTTCAGTGACTACCATCAGTTGACCATGACCATTTGTTCATCTAGCTGTTATAACTCACGTACAGCAGCCAAACAAAATCTAAAGTTAATGATATAAGGGTCAAGAGCCCAACTAAAGCAAACAATGATCTCCATAACGGTAAATTAAAAATTATGGTTTTCAACCTTCAGTGATTCTGCTTGTTAACATCAGGTGTCTTTAATAATGCTCAATCAACTACCAAAACAAGACATTAACTACTTTATGTAACAAGGCAGAATCTTGTTGAATTGAAGTGCTTTACTGACATTCAGCGGATAAGAATAAATTTGATTAGACTAACACAATTCAAACATTTTGATTCAATTAGTTGTAAAGAAGTTACATTGACATATTACAATCATGTTGAATCTAAAAATGTATATAGTGTTCATATAAAATATTCAAAGTAGTTCAAGTTTACTTGATTTGATTAGATGCATAATGGGTGCTACGATTAAATCACGTTCATTCAACAATTTATCTTGTTGAATGTATGACCAGAAATGATGGCGTAGTTTAAGTCTATTTTACTGCTATGTGAAAAAAACCGAGCAAAACGCACGGGTGCGTTCGTGGACCCCAGAGGGTTAAAGAAAGCGGCTAAGCTCTCGATTTACTGGTCAATCTACATTCCTATTCTCACCTATGGCCATGAGCTTTGGGTCATGACCGAAAGGACAAGATCCCGGATACAGGCGGGTGAAATGAGCTTCATCCGCAGGGTGGCTGGGCGATCCCTTAGAGATAGGGTGAGAAGCTCGTTCACTCGGGAGGAGCTCAGAGTAGAGCCGCTGCTCCTCCACATCGAGAGGGGTCAGTTGAGGTGGCTCGGGTATCTGTTCCGGATGCCTCCAGGACGCCTTCCCGGGAAGGTGTTTCGGGCGCGTCCCACCGGGAGGAGACCTCTGGGAATACCTAGGACACTGGAGGGACTATGTCTCCCGGCTGGCCTGGGAACGCCTAGGTGTCCCCCCGGAAGAGCTGGAGAAAGTGTCTAGGGAAAGGGAAGTCTGGGCATCTCTGCTTAGACTGCTGCCCCCGCGACCCGGCCCCGGATAAGCGGAAGAAGGTGGATGGATGGATAGATGGCTAAAAGACATTACAAAAGAGAAATGGTCAGGGGAATATCACTGGAAAAAGAAGGGTTATGATCAGGCAAGGCTTGAACCTGCGTTAATATTAGAAAAGCTTTCCAGCACTGGAGAGTCCTAAACAGGAAGGCCTGAATCAGACGCAGAGGTTGCATTGTTTTTGTTCCATATGTGAGTAACATTGGTTTTTGATGACAAGGAAGAACTAATGAACATAAAGTTAGTTTGTACAAGCTATGATAAAGAGACATCCACTCGTGCATTTTGGTAGCTGAGGAATGAAGGCAGGGGTGTGTTTGTTATGGTTGATTCTAAATATCAACTGTGTTCAACAATGATTCTCAGAAATTGCTTACTGCACCCTTTACCTGAAGAAGTCTCTTCGTTCTTTTTGTGAAAGACCAATACTTCCTCCTTCAGTTAATTGTAACCATTTGCAGCATACAAAACTTTTTACGGTTAAAGACTACAGCAAAATGAAATGACATTTAGTTGTATTTTCTCCAGGACAGCAGGTGGCGGTGTTCCGTGGACAGGATGGCAAAGCCTATGTGGTGGATGCTTACTGTCCCCACTTAGGTGCCAACCTGGCTGTGGGGGGGCGAGTTGTTGGGGGCTGCATTGAATGCCCCTTCCACGGGTGGCAGTTCCGTGGGGTAGATGGGAAATGTGTCAAGATTCCATACGCAGATAAAGGTAAGAGATCCGAAAAGAAATGAAGACATTTTTAAGACGTGTTTTTTATGTTTGTGATTTGATGACTGTATCGATTTTGTTGCATATAACTTTGTGTATAAATGCAAATGATACGTACAAGTTCTTCTTTTTTTAAATACAGTAAACAGAGTTTTAGTGAAATGTTAGTTAAAATTTAAAATAAAGTTTTTCTATTTTCTCTATTTTAAAATTTATTTTATTCCTGTGATGGCAAAGCTTAATTTTCAGCATCATTACTCCAGGCTTCAGAGTCACATAATCCTTCAGAAATCACCAATATGCTAATTTGCTGGTCAAGAAACATTTGATGTTATAATTTTTGTGGAAACTGAAATACTTTTTTTCATGATTCTTTGATGAATAGAAAGTTCAAAAGCTTTTATTTTAAATAAAACATTTTTGTAACATTATAAATGTCTTTACTTTCACTTTTGATCGTTTTAATACAAAGTTATGTCGTGAATCGTGCAGGCTGATTGGTCCTTAAAGTCCCCCTGTAGTCAATGAGCAATGAGTATCCCTAAAAATTCATCTTTGATCACCAAAATTTTTTCAATGACGTTTTTTTCCTTTGAGAAAAATTTCTTCATGCCTTTAAGCAAAACCTTGGAACTTTTCCTCTTCGGTCGCCCTACTGGTTGGAAACGAAATTGTCCATTGCCGCTGTCGTAAATAATTTAGCCTACCGTCGCACGCACGCTCGCTGTTTATCCAGCACCGGCTTTAGAATGAACGATGTCCACAGACAAGGTAGAGTATGTTACATTAGGGATGGGACGGTATGAAAATTTCATATCACGATTATAGTGACCAAAGTTATCACGATTATCAATATTATCACGGTTTTGTTAAAATGAGATGGAAATGTTCAAAAAGAACTGATCCTCACACTGAAAACATTTCAACAAGTTTAAAATGTGAAAATCAACAAACAAAAAATACAATTAGCAGCTATATGCACTTTTTTAAGCATAAACATTATATTAACATGGAGCCCTGAGAGTGAGAGGTATAAGTTTTCCTACTGCAGGTTTTAATGAACCCGTCATTAAACCCTATCATTAATAATGATAATAATAATATTTACTCACTCATGGATGTGTGTATGACTGAATATTATAATTATTAATATTAATAAATAATAAATCACTTTCTCTCTCTTCTCTCTCTCTCTCTCTCTCTCTCTCTCTCTCTCTCTCTCTCTCTCTCTCTCTCTCCACACACACACACACACACACACACACACACACACACGCACTCACTCACACACGCACGCACACACTTTAATGAACAAAATATGTTGGTTGGGTCAGGGTGACTAAACTACTGTTGTCAATAGCAACGGATTATAACACAGCGCACATCCATGTATCGGATCACCGCGGACGCGATCTCTGGTTTCATTGAAATGTGTATGTCTTGCATCTCAGTTTTGATTGTATTGAAAATTAAATCAGAGTTAATACTACTACAATATTGTAATGATCTCATTTTCATTACGATTGATTTGGACACTGTAACTTGTATAACGGATTTATAAACCGGAAAGATTTAAAAACATTAAGTTAATCGCAATTTAATATTTCATGTCTCTGAAATTATTTCTGTGGTACCTCCGATTTTGTCCTCTTGGATGGCTGAAAAATCTCCCGTGCGCTGTCACTGCCTTCCGCCATGTCTTCTCGCGCAAAAAACGGCATTGCATGCGCGCACCTGCGTCAGACTGATTCTGGCTGGACAGGATTTACCGCAAGTTTTCAAAATCACGATAATAAAACACGGTTTTTATGATAATTAAATTTTAAACGATAATACTAACCGTCAGGACATTTTATCGTGGTTTATCGTGAAACCGATAATCGTCCCATCCCTATGTTACATGATTTCATGAAAGGATGATGTATTGCGACATCAGAAACGAAGAAAAATGAAATAATGACTATTGTAGCGCTTGACGTAAAGCAGTCGAGTTTTGTAGTTCTTTTTGTGGTCGGGTTCTTACCCAAACCCCGAAGTTACATAGTGGAGTAAAAGCGATAAGACCACCGTCAGGCTATGGCAGAAGTACCTTTCACCGTTACGACTTGATGAACCACTGATAAGATTTTGGAAACATTATTCTAAGGTAAAAAATGTTACATATTGTTGCTTTAAAATAGCTTGAATGGAACTCTACACCCTTGCTTTATTTCGTATACTCGGATTCTTGATTATGCAGATCAGCCCCGTCTCCACTCACTCAGACTTCCTGATCCACTTTACTGTACTAAACACTGCACAATGGCAAGTGGAAATACTGCTTTAATTTAACCATATGTAAGTGGAAGAGTGCATTATACAAGCTTGTCTACAAGTCGATGTATCATAATCCGTTTTATGTATCGCTATATACAATGCCAGACACATAACGGTAATTAATATGATTAGCTTTTGGCTTAACTATGTTATTAAACAGCTAATAATGTGCTGTGTTACACAAACCATGTTCCCGTTCACCATCTTAGAGTCATACAGCTGCCTTCTGAAAATCAGCATCCTTAGAAACGCTTTGAACATCATAGAAAGTCAGTGGAGAAAGGCATATAGTTCATCATAACATGGTAATATGCATCAAATACATAATTCACCCGCTATATAGCTAAATGTACCCGTTTTTCATATCATCAGAAAAATATACCGGGATAATCTGGCTTCTCTTGAGATTCCCTTGCTTCACACTGCAGTTAATGATATGCTAAAGCACACCAGCACATACACGATTGGTTACAAGGTAGTTAGTGACGCAAGAAACACAGGCGATTTCAAAATGAGTTTTTGAGACTGTCTTCACTGCAGTTTTAAGGAGAAAATACTCAATGGTGTTGACTGATGAATGTGCACATGGTTTGTCTTAAAGCATATTAAAAACTCCACATAGACATCTAAACAACATTAAAAAAACGTTTCACCGCAGCCAGGGGGTCTTAACTCAATCTGCCTGCAATCACATCTCTATAGACCCTTTTTGCGCCGACGTCACAATTACGTCACAGTGTTAGCTGAAGCAAAACAAAGACAAAACTGGCAGCCAATACAAACCAGCACAGATTTGGGATAAATAAGGAGCTTAAAATGTCATCCTGTTGTGTTGTTGGGTGCCAGAAATTGACCCTTCGCGTGGAGCTTGATTGACAGGTGTTCTAACCAATCATACTTCGCCATCCGCCATTTTGTCCGAAAAAGCAGCCAGTAGAGTTAGGACGATTTGAACTTGGTAAAATGAATATACTGACGCCTTTCCGCGGTTAAAACAACATTACTTCTTATGTTCGTTCATGTTTATTTGATGCTATAAATGAACTAGAAGGAAGAGATGATCGGATCACGAGCAGCTTTGACGGATGCTCTACAGCGATCTGTCACGGCACATTAAAGAGCCCCAAAACGGTATTTATTGTTTAAATTTCTTTCAAAAAATGACCACATTTGAAAGCTGAGACTTTGTTTAATATGTTTAATATCAAAAGTAACCGAAAAGTAACCTGGTCTGTCCTGTCTGTCCGAGTGTTGTCAGTCTCCTCTCTGCTCCGCGATGTATTTTTCACTGCGTGAGAACATGGTAAGAGCGTGAGAGCGGTGTAGCTTGTCGGAACATAGCGACAGTAACTAAGGAGGGCGGGTCTTTGCGAAGGGTCAATTACGGAGTACAGACACCAATTTGAAATTTTGTTGCACAATGCTTTTAAACTATTGTGATGGAACCTGGTAAGAAAGAATAATCAAATACACAAAGTTAAACAATTAATTTGCTGTATCTGGAATTTTTATTTCTAGAAAATATTCACATCATTAAAATTGCACTATAATATCAGTCTTTACATGGTCGTCTTCTGGCCTTGGCGCTGGCTAGGCAGAACTTCGGATCGTACCACACAAGTTGTGTACGTGACCATTCAGCAAATAGTTATAGGCATCTAAAGATTTATATGCCCTCAGTTTCTCTTAATGCTCGGTTTCTCTATAAGGTAGGTGTAGAAGTCAGGCCACTCAACCGGAGGTTTTCCTGTCAGATTGTTGTCCATCCATTGAGTGAGCGTGCCGTGTACGGGTCGGCCAATCTGGTTCCGTCCGTTAAAGTAAACTTTTGCAAATAACAATCGCTGACCTGGACAGTGAGTGACCTTACACTTTAAGATACAATCTGATTTTATCCAGTCATTGTTAAAAAACAAGCTAACAAAACTTGCTAACTAGCGTTAGCGAAGTGGCCAGAGGAACTGTTCAGCCTCCACCTAAGCTCCGCCCACAAAAAAACATGTTTACTAACTGAAAAGGGATACAGCTGATTGGTTCCTGCTGTATTAGTAGCCAATAAGCTTGCTGCGGAACCTTAAAATACTGGTTCAGCATTTCAGATCTAGAGGATTTCATTCAGAAACCCCCCACCTTCCCCAGCTCCCCTTGTATAGATCGGCTACGGTTAATTACATGTATGCTATATTGTACAGCAGCAGGATGTTTTACTTGCTCACAGCAGCGTGTTGTTTATGTATTGGCAGTAGAACAAGCAATAACCAACAGCATCAGTGAATCAGATCTATTCCACCAAGACCATGCCAAACACAACCAAAAACAAGAGTTGTCATGACAGAAATGCATCCTTGCTCAATAAAAGTATTAATTTCTTAAAAAAAAAAAAACTACTTAGCCTAAAAATTTTAATCAGTAGTGTATTTGACAATTGTTTGGATTGTTTTTAGTGCCCGAGTTTGCGAAGGTGAGGTGTTGGCCCAGCCGTGAGATCAACGGGCTGGTTCTGGTGTGGTTTCACTGTGACGGACTCGAGCCCAGCTGGAGAGTGCCAGAACAGAGCGAGATCACCCGCGGGGAATGGGTGTACCGCGGTCGTACCGAACACTTCATTAATGCACACATTGAGGTGAGACAGCATAAGTAATCCATCTCGTATGTAAATATAGCGTTTGTATCTAATAGTCACTTGTGGTTGGTTCTGTCTTTTCTCAGGAGATTCCAGAGAACGCTGCGGACATCGCACACTTGGCTCACTTGCACACTCCAGGTATCGTCAGTGGAGCTGATCTGCGCTATACTAACAGCAAGACCTGGGAGTTTATACGGCATGACTGGAAGGTTTGATTCCTCACATAGACATTGTCAACAGCAGTGTTATTTTAGCATAACTGAAATATTATTATCAATTTTGTTAATATTTCTAATTAGATTTTTTTCCCACTTAATTTTAGTTCAAGTTTAAGGAATTTTTGGTGTTTTTTAATTTGTTTTTAATACAGTTTTATTTGATTTAGTTTTAGGTATTTTAGTACTTCAAGTTAAACTAAATGAAAATGAGAAATGTTGCTTTGGCAACTTGCTAATATTTAGTTAGCGTTTATCTTGTTTCAAGTAATTCATTTTTTATGGTTTTAGTTTTGTTTGGTTTGTGATAAAAAAAACCCTGGTCAAAAGTTTTTTATCTCATTATGCAATGGAAAATAGGATACGTGGTTGAATTAAAATGGATAACACTATCATAAAACCATAAAAATATAGAATATCTTGTAAGCTCCACTCTTCTGTAAAAAAAAAAAACATGTGTCTATGTGTGTTGAGTTTGCTACTTGGTTAAAGGAGCCTTATAACGACACTTTTTTTGCATTTTATTTATAATACTATGTATAATGCTGTTCAATATGTATTTTATCAATAATTGTCCAAATTTAAGAAACAGTTTTGTCACTGTACCTTTTTTTTTTTTAAACAACATTTTTATTTGTCAAAAATTGTCACACAAGTTTAAACAGCATTCCCATTTTCCATTATAACTGAATAAAAAAAGTACAAATAATAATACAAAATAACAATAATATATAAATAAATAAAAATATAAATAATAAGTAATTACAATAAAAAAATTTTTTTAAAAATACAGCAATAACAAAGGCTACTTGTCTATATACTCTCAATGTCCATCAATTCCACAAAGGAGTCACCATCTAGACTCTCCAAAAAGTTATAAAACACTTTCCAAATGGACCAAAAGGTATCTGGCTTGTTTTTCAAAAAGTAGGTAATCTTTTCTAAGGCAAGGTGTGAGGTCATGTCACTGTACCTTTAAGAAAAAATATGTTAATTATGTTAAGATTGGCTTTGCATGTGAAAT